>CM075453.1:622785-1164307 GCA_037832335.1 Carallia pectinifolia
TTTAGGTAATTTTATAATAACAATAAGGAATGATATGAACAATTGAATGCTAAATTTATTAAAAAATAAATAAATTAATGGATAATGTTACATGAGACTGTATAGTGTATATATATATATATATATATATGGATATGCATTAAAAAAGTCCTAAACCTTTAGATTTTTTTTCATTTAAGTCTTAAACCTTTTTGAGATTTCATTTCAGTTCTAAACCTTTTGATTTTGCTCCAAATCAATCCTTCCGTTAGTCAAACCGTTAAAAATTACTGTTCACTAACGAAATTTTTTTTTAAAAGGTAAAATACACTATTTAAATATTTTTTTTGTTATTAAATGCTTGTATTTTACTCTTAAATAGTAACATGTAAGTTGAGATTTTAGATTTTTTATTTTTTATTTTATTTTTTTAAGATTATACAAAGTATTTCTGTTAACTAGTGAATTGAAATAGTGTATTTTACCTTTTTAAAAAAATTTTCGTTAGTGAACAGTAATTTTTAACGGTTTGACTAACGGAATGACTGATTTGGAGCAAAATCAAAAGGTTTAGGACTGAAATAAAATCTCAAAAAGGTTTAGAATTTAAATAAAAAAAAATCTAAAGATTTAGGACTTTTTTTATACATATCCCTCTATATATATATATATATATATATATATATATATATATGCCAAAAATACTAAAGAATGAAAAGAGATAAAATAAAATAGAGTTTTTTACTTTTTTTTTTTTTTTGTTCCTTTGGATTCTTTTTTTTTTTTTTTTTTTTTTTTTTTTTTTTTTTGAGATCAAAAGGTTAGAAATGGTGATCCATACAAATGTTGAAAGTGGGCCCATGTCCATGGCTTTACTTTCCTTGTTGGATTGAAACTAGCACCACCACTACCAACTACTACTACTGGCGTAAGTTGCCGAAAGCAAACAATCATCCCAAGCCGTCTCGGAGGTCTCTCAATCAATGGGGTTAGACGTGGGGCCCACTTACTTGCAAAAGGGTATACTCAGGAACCGGTTTGGATTTAACTCACTATTCAATAAATTTTTTAATTAATTAAAAAATAAATATAAATTATAAAAAAATTATATTTAATATATATATTATAATAAATTTTTTTATTTTTAAAAAATTAATAAAATATAATATAAAAATTAATATATAATTTTTTATCATAAAAATAATAAATATTATTATATAAATAATTAAATTCATCATAAAAAATATATATATTTTATATATATATTATCTTTATATAAAAATATATGTACGAAACTGAACTTAAAAAATTAATCAAAACCCAAATCAGTTCGGTTAGGCAGACGCGCGTCATCTACACGCGGAGCAGATGCATAAAAGCCAAATCAATTGGTTTTTTTATACCTTCAAAATAAGAATTTTCGTTGAATAATTACCGCAAAACCCATTAACCTTAAAAACGACAAAGATAAAAAGCAAAAACACTTTTTATATATTTTATTTTATATGTAAATATATATTTTGATAGAGTAATACTGGCATGAATAATCATATACATGCAATCTTTTGTTTTATACTTTTTTTTTTTATTACTCAAACTTGAAATCTTTAAATCAAAATGAAGTAAGTTTACGTTAAGATTTGTTTTTTTTTTTGTTGAAATTTCATTAGATTAACCATAATTCTGTAAGAAGTGTACATTACCATATAAACTGCCAAATTGAAAAACAACAATTTGGACTGATCACACGTGAACGCAGTCAATTTTGATGCTTATGTTCCACCAGAAATTTGATGAGTCAGCAGAACTAACCATTAAAATCGAAACCATCACTTATATGATAAAGCCTTCCAAGCACGTAACAATTGTTGAGTAGAAATTCAGTTACACAATCATGAAGACCACCAAGAAAGTTGTTGAGCAGATCCCAAGACCAATGCATATAATGATTTTAATCAATGTATACATCTATATATGTGTTCATTCTAAATAGCTAAATGGCAACGTATAGGTAAGGACGCGGTGAGTGTGTAATGATTTGGACCGTTAAATAGTGAAAAGTATATTAAATTTAAAAAAAAAAAAACAAACAAATCGTCAAATACTATCAAATTAACTGCGTATTCTTACATATACTTTACAAAATATGTTTGTGTAGTGAAACTCATTTTTATTTTAGAGTTGGGTGCTATTGCATTTTAGTCTCTAACTAAATCTGATTGCTATTTGAAGCTTCTTCCCTTCTTAGTCTACATTTTATGAGGATCACTTAAATTTGTGTCCTAAAACAGAACCAACCATCCGAGACCCAATCCATCCGACATGTTAGGTGAGATATATTTTCGTTTGGTTGAAGTCAATATAATCTGTACCAATTAAATGATATCTTTTTTGGGTTTGGAATAATGGAATTGGTTTGTTCAAGCTGTTATCCACTGCATCATTACAATATAATAAATGGCTGCCCTCTTTAAACGCAAGGATTTTCCTATTCTCAAGATTTTCTTTTCATTTCATTTTTTTTCCCCCAATGGGTCCTGTTCTGAAGGTCAAAGATCCTGCTTTTGACCAAATTTTTATAAAAGTTAACTCATATAATAGCTCCGAGTAATTCCATTCGTGGTTTCACTTTCAAAAAATTATTAATTTAAGGAGTTAGATACAACTATTTTGATGATTTTTTGTTTTTCAGTTGGAGGTCTAATGAGATATATGTCAGAGAACATGTAAAGATATCTGTTAAACCTATACAAGTTAATAATATTTATTAACATCAAAAGTTTATTTATCAAAAACCTTAGTGTTTATATTGATGTCGGTTGTATTCACAAGGTTTTTTTTTTTTTTTTCGTTGGTAGCGGATTTGAACTATGATTATTAGAACAAAGAGTTAAATTACTCTATCACCAGACCATAGGGTTAGGGTTAGTGGTTATGAATAGAATGATTTTATCTATGAAAACGTTTGCAACATATTTAATGCTATTTGCGTTTCTTTGTAGACTAATGGGGCCATTTTATTCGAGCTTTCACAATCTCAATGAAACGCATCAGATTTGCTTGAGCCTATTACGCGTGCCTTAGCCGGCACGAACATGTATAGTATGCCTTTGTATCATTCATGAAAAGTCCCTTTGGTTTTGTTGTCTTGTCTGCATGCGAGCTCTACTCACAGCCACGATGCAAGACAGATTGGGGGCTTCTAAAAAAACAAGGAACATAACCACCCGTGGGCTCTCTTTTATTTCTTGTATTGTGCAAGAACAAAAATGATGAGCATCTTTTCTTTCGTTTGTGCTTAGCCTTTTGTCCCATCTTTTAGACCTTATTATTACAAGTTAACGGTTTTACCAAACTCTATATTTGAGTGCATGTTGTTGCCTGACGTTCTGTTTCTCCTTTTGGCTGGAATATGGAAAAAAAAGGAATCTGTTCAAGAGAACAAAAAAAAAATATATATATTTCTGATTGGTTTAAGATACATGTAATATCAATCATACGTCAATGCTAATGAGCTCAATTAGTACTGAAGTTGTCGTCTCTAAAACTGAAGATCTTGTGTTCGATTTCCAGTAGAAACCAATTAATCAAACAATATCAGCCGGCACCCCTAGTAAGCATAAGACGAACCGAAAATGTTATACAGAAAAGAGTTTCAAGTAATGCTATTTAGCTTGGGGACTGATTTTCAAACTTGGCCGATTCCACTAGAGTGTTCAAGTGATTTTATCGAACTAACAAAGTAATGAAGTGCTAAGATTATTATTCATGTAAACACTCGGCTTACAGAATCAGACTAAAAAACATTACTCTAAAAAAAAAAATTATTGGGAATATTGTCGTACTTATTGAGAGAAATTCTAACAAGATGCAAACATTCTTGTACGCAGATCCCATAACATGAATTCACCCAAAAGTAAACTAAAGCCTCAATTGGTAACGAAAGCTGGAAAGTTCAAGTCTTTAACACTAATCAACCACTATTTCGGATTATCAAATCTTCCTCTCGATGACTTCATTAACCTTGGGCCATTTTAACTCTCAGGAGGAGGTTGTGCAATCCTTCTTCCTGGGCAAATAGTACTGACCAAGGCAGCGACGATTGGGCTTCGAGGTACAATATTGGGCCAGCAATAGTTGTGTATCGAAACGATGGCCCTGCAGCAAGCTGGCCCAACAGAACCATTGAAGGTGTTCCCACCAAATCCAATAATGGAAGTGTGAAATTCGACGATGCAATATGGCAACTTAGACATTGTTGACCAACATCGGGCAATTTCATGTTGGATCTTAGGTTCAAGCCCTGGAACATGGGGTAGTGGTGGCAGTTGCAGTGGTGGCAATTCAGCCAACCCTGGTTTGGCAAACAACATGGAGGTGCATGCTGCAGCTACCAGAATTAGGGAAGCCATTGCTCGAGCTTTGCTTGACATTGTTACTTACTTAGCAAACTTGATCGCTCAACTTCTAGTTTCTCTGCTTTCTAACAATGTTAGGGACCTAGGGAGAATCACTAAGTAGGCTTGGAATTGCAAGGAGAGATTTGGGGGTGCGAATTTATAGGAAAATTTGATGAATGAATTAAGTTCACCTTCTTTCAACTTTCCCAAATGTTTTTAATGCCGTTGAGGTTATGAAATTAATTAATTATGAAGTTACTCATAGAGTAATACTATAACTAATATTAACTAGTTTTTTTGTGAACGTTTGAACTATTAAATTAAACACAACAAATACTCTTTATGCCGCTTTTACTAACAGGAATTTCCCAAAAGGCACCAACATGTCTTTTTTTTGGTTTTTTTTTTTTTTGCTACAGCATGAGAATTGAAACCATTTATAACTCAAAATTTAAACAGTGCTCTATCTATTCCCATAAAACAAAGACTACAATCCCATAAATGGGAGTTCGAAGAATAGATCTCCAGTATTGTTCACATCCGCTTTCACAAGATAATCAGCACACAATATTTTTTTTTTTTTACGCATTTTATTAGTATGTTAGGTCATTGATAACACATTTTATGTAAGCGTTACTGCTCATCCAACATATAACAGCTCTTTAAGCACACAAACCATAAAACCGTGACACAATGGACAATGGTAGATTCCTGGCCAGTTTAAGCGCAAACCAAAGCTTTAAATAGAATTGATCCATTCGTTTTTTTTTTTTCGTTCAATTCAGTTGGAGAAGGTGAGTCAAATATGTGTGAGGCATGTGGTTAGTTCTTTTTGTTTTTTTGGTTCAATTCAACTGGAGCAGGGGCGTTAAATATGGGTTAGGCATGTAGTTAGAAGTTAGAACTAGAACTTAGCGCCGGGGAAGGGGGGGCGCGGGGGGTGTACCAATTAGAGAGTTGGAGCCAGATGACTGACACCAGAGCTTCAACCGCACAAGCATCCTGAGGGATCGCCTTCTGACCTTTTGAGAAAATTTAGGCCCAAGAAAAATCTCTCACACTCACCCCGTATAAACTCTGTAGGCCCAATTTGGAAAGAGAGAGAGCCCTTTGTACGTTTGGGGCCAATTTCAGCCTGAACAGTACGTGCTCGTAACCCATCAGTTTCCAGGGTCGCATCGTTTGGACACCCAAATCCATGATTTTTTGTCATGACTCCTGTGTAATAAAAAAAAAAAAAAATAGGTGTTAATGCAGATGATAAGAATCCGTCACTGTTCAATCAGAAGTCTCAGGTTTGACTCCCTGAAAATACAACTGCGTTAAATACCTACTGGAAGACTTTTGTTGCCGTTTTGGATTCTGCCCGAATTGATTCAGATTAGTTAACTTATTGATCTGAATACTGAACGATCTCAAATAAAAAAAACAAAAAACAAAAAACCAAAACCAATTACGACCATCTTATTTGGCAATCTACAATTCGTCGAGCAAGTTCCATCAATTCATCAACCTTAAATCAACGTGAAAACCTTGTCTACCATGCACCTTACATGTGATGCATATGTATATAGAATTGGCAACAAAAGAAACCACTTATTCAACGCCTCACTAGAGCCCGAAATTCAAGAGTCAATTTCAGGAATCATCCAATCTCTTTTCCTTTAGAAGGAACAGGACCAAAAAGGAAAAAAAAGGAAAACTTGTGGGTCTATATTGGTACAAAAAATAGGAAAGGAAAATTGCCCAGTACATTTTTCCTCCCAATCAAGAAGAGCACTCCAAATCCTGGCAATGCCCCCAACAACAGCAGGTGGCTAACCAATTGCCAAAGGCTCCATTCTCCAAACAACCAGGCTTGGAATCCGAATTAATATCAAGGACAGTCACCATGTTATTTGACCACAATCAAACTTTTCTGTAGGTCTCCTGCAATGAGTTTGTTTGTCCTAACAGCACATTCTGCAGCAGATCTTTAATTAACTTGATGGATGCCTCTTGGGGTTCTGCGCACCGGCACTCGTAATCAGATATTAATTCTTGTGGTGTTGCTAGCTTCTTCTTTGTTTGGTTGGGTTTGGATGGAAGCATTTAAGATTGATGGTGGTTCCATTTTTCAAGACTCATCATTTTTCTGTCATACTCAAAAGGGGATTATACTTGCAACAAAAAAGAAAAAGGGTTTATACCAGGGGCTTACGGAAGAGAAAACCCAAAACCCTAAATTGAATTATTATTGGCCAATTTTTCCGATTGTGGAGTTCAAGGCCAAGTTTCCGGGGACGCTTGTTGCCTGCCTGCCGGAGTTCGTTTTGGGCCTTGGTTACCATATCACAAATTTGGATATTTAGTATTTCCAGCTTTTAAATAGTTCAGGATCAGCAATCTATAGTCTATACAGAATCCTAAATTTGCAGAACAGAAAACATTCACTCAAAGCAGAGCCAAAACCCAAAAAATTCAGAAACTTAGTTCACTATTCAGGAATCATCCAAATTCTTTTTCCTTTTCCTTGAAATGGAAAGGAAAAGAAATTACAGAGACATAAGCATTAGCTAAGGTACAAAAATATATAAATAAATAAAAAAGAAAAATTACCCAGTACATTTATCCATCCAATCAAGAGGAGGAAGTGGGTGGTTTAGTAAGACTGCCAACAGAACTCCAAATCTGGGAAATGCCCCCAACAACATGAGGCCAAGCACTCTCAATCCCTCTCAAAGCAGCCCCAGAAGCCAACCCAATTGCAAAAGTCTCAAAAAAACCAGGCTTGGAGTCCACCTTCATGTCAAGAACAGCCACCCTGGTATTCACCACATCAACTTTCCTAGACGTGTCAGCGATGAGCTTGTCCTTCTTGCTCTTGCCGCTGGCAGAGACCACCCTGACCAAAACATTCTGCAGATCTTCAATCACCTTAATGGATGCTTCTTGGGAGTCTAACCCCTGCGACTGGTAATAAGATATCAACTCTTGGGGCGTTGGTGGCTTTTTCTTTGCGGGTTTGTTGTTGTTGTCGTTCTGTTTTGGTGGGGTTTGCGGGGAAGCACTGGGAATTGTTGGTTGTTCCATTTTCATGCTTTAGAATTAGATTCAGTCTACCCAAAAAAGAGAGAACCCTAAAACCTGCAGCGGCACCTTCTTTTTTTTTTTTGTTTTTGGTAAAAAAAAAAAAAAAAAAAACTTCATTAAGTGGTCATATCTATATGGCAACCTTTTACGCAACCTCTTTTTTTTAAAAAAAAATTTAAATATATTTAATATTATTCTAAATATATTTAATATTACTTATAAATCTTAATTTTTAAAAAAAAAAATTTCAAACTTTTTGTTTTTATCTTATTCTAATTTGGCCATATTATTTGGCCACTAACTATTTCCGAAAAAAAAAAAAGGTGAAAGGATGCTCGCCCAGTTCAGGCTTAAGAAAAATGGTAAACCTTCAAAAAGATTCTTATGAAGTAAGAAACGAATATGTTATCAAAGTTTATGGCCAAGATTTTTTTTTTTTTTTTTTATCTTTGGCCTAGTGGTCAGAAACTCATTCTTTTTTTTTTTTAGTCTATAAAAAATTTTATTAAATATTTAAAAAAATAAAATTTTAATAAAATTTAAACTTTATTTACTAATCAAGAAACAACTAATTAAATAAATGTTCAGCATCCGGCCAAGAGCTCATTCTTAAATGTTTGGAGAGAAGCTGTGGATCTAAGAGTTCTAGTCTGGTGGGGTTACTTGATCAACAACTCAACCACCATTCGATTGCGCAGGTCAAGCCCGTGTTTCCTCTGGGGGCCCTTGTTGCTTGCTGGGTTTGGTTTGGGCCTGGGTTACTTGCTCACAATTTCGACTTGTCTTTAATCCTCTAGCTTTAGTTGTTATTTGTTTTCTGACCGAAAAAAAAATGTTATTTGTTGAGTGGCGGAACAGTGTGCCAGTGTGACCATATTTGAGGAAAGTGGATGCTAAATATTCAGAAGGAAAATATATATATAAAAAAAATATTGCAGATCAAATATTCATCTTCTGTGGAAAAACAATGGGTTTGGTTGATAAAGCATGATAAAAACTGCGCCTTTGCCTGTGATTAAATCAAACTAGAAGGAGTTCTGCTCAAAAACACAAACAAACAAACAAACAAACAAACAAATAAATAAATGAGAAGTAACCAACTTGGCCTGGTTAAGTTCACCATCACCACCAAGACTCTCTTAAGGGTGCTTCTGGGGCATTGGCGAAGGGCTGAAGCCCCATCATTATTTTTGAAAATATATAAATGGTATTTTACGATTAAGTCTCGTTTGCTAAGGAAATCTCAAAATCAAAATTTTTTCAGAGAAAAAGAAAGTCGTTTATCTCTGTATATCTTTAAGGAAATGTCAATCTATATTAACAGTTCATTACTCACTTTGCTTGGGCTAAATGACTAATATTTGATATTATAGAATATGTCTATAATGAGTTGTTTTTTGCTCCGATTTTCTTGGTGTCTAGCCAGCAGCCACCCGCCCCTTACCAACTTTTCACTGATGGGTTCTGTGTACCAAAAACGTGGACTTGACGAGGCTTATGGATCCCTTGACCGACTGATTTCTCTAGTTATTGGACAATTAATTTGATTTAATTCTGGCACTTTGGATATCTTAAATCTTTTGATCTCTCTATCTTACAAATGAAATTGGGTCTCCATTGTATTACTTGTTGCCAGTGCCCACCACCCTTCTTGATTTCTGTGTTCTGCTTAACTTAGCGGAATTTTGCAACTAATAAACTGGAACTTTTGATGAATAATAATACTGACCTGTATAATAATTTGATAGCAACATGAAATATTGGGCACATTTAGTAATTAAGATACATGAATTTCATCAATTAAGTACCCACCTAGCTGTAGCTGATCACCACAACCAGCCAAATTATTTGGAACATCATGTAGTAATTAAGTAGGGATAGATAGAACTTGCTGATCACCAACCTGAGTCACTTATTCTGAAATCATACTAATAAGTTTATGATTGTGACTCTGGTGATTGTCTAATTTTATTTATTTAGTTTGGACAAGGACTGATCACAGCAATGGTGGAGCAGGTTGCCTTAAGAGAGGAAACGATAGAAGGAGGCAGCACCAGAACTGTCAAGCAGGTCGCACTGTAGTCCTCAACAACTTCGCAACAACTTCGTCCAAGCTCACCACGAACCGTTTCGCTATTTAGTTCCCTCAGGCAGCGTACCAGAAAAAGACGATTTTGCAAGCACTGCAGGAAAGGACTTAGTAGCGGAAGCTGGCGGGCTTGTGCTAATGAGTTTGACATTAAGATGCATGCAGAGGCCAAGAAAATTACAAGGGTCTGCATTGATTTTGTAGCCATGGCTTAAAAATGCACTCCAATTTTGAAACTGATCACAAATGTATTTTCTGTTGGGTTTTGCCTTCAGCTATGTGGGAATTTATACCACACTGGATTGGAAAATTTGTGAACGAGATTTTCTCCACAAAAACTCCAAGGATCACGAGAGTGATTATCTTGATATATTCTGTAATACCTAATTATAAAGTTTCTTTCACACATATATGTGGTTCCTTGAGCCCATCAATTGTGCTATGGATTTTGTGTTAACCATAAAATTTTCTAAATACTGCAACAACTTCTAGCTTTTCCAATTGAAATTGCCCATATAAAATTTATAGAAAAATATCAGGCAATATTCTTTCTATAGCACCAAAGTAGTATTAAAGTAATATAAGTCATTAAATGGTTAAATTTATAAAATTAAGAAAATTAATAAACTATTAGATGTTGTTGGATGAAGTGCGTAACTATTTTGGTACTATTTAAGATTAGTTATGCATTGAAACCTAAATTCATATTGTTGCGCATCTAAGTTGGGTAAAAACACCCAACTTTTGTCTGGAAGTGACATAATCACCAAAATGCTTATTGTAGTCTGCAGGCGACCTTGTTCTATGTGCTGTGCTTATAAGCTAAAAACCGAACAGAAAGCAAGCAGGATTCCTGAGAGTAGTTGCTCTATTAAGATCAAAGTCTTTGATATGTGGGTTATGACAACTTATTTACATGAACGAACAGCTTATCAGCTTTAAAATTTTCCAGTTGGTTACGTAAAATCATGTACTGCTGAAACCTTCTTTTTGGTTTATCTTTCGCAGGTAATTGTTGTAAGTTCATCAGCTGATATCATGAACCAAACTTACATGAAAAGTCAGAATTCCTCATTTAACAATGAAGGTTATTTAGCAGAAAACTGCAAATCTTAAGCATTAAAGCCACAAATTGTTAGGTCATCTAAATGCTGCCATGAGAAGGCAACAATAAAGAGTTTTCTGGCCAAATTATTTCGTTAAATTCCATTTTTTGCTTCTTCATCTGATCAAAACTTTTCCCTCTTTTTTGTTTGAGAATAGATCAAAACTTCTCTCAAGTTGTTCCTGTTCTGAGCATAGCACAGATGGAAACTAGCAAAACGTCGTAGCAAAAGGAGCTATTCATGAATATCTGGAAAAATCTTTTATTACAAACATTCAACAAGGGCCCTCGACTTGCATCAAGTTCTTTCAAAGATAAGACCGACTGCTTCCGTCCTTAAATCATTGGCTAATTTAAGTATCAGGCGTGATCAAAGATAAATCAATGTCACATGGAAACCTAAGAGCAACCAAATCATAAAATTCCTGATACTGATACGACATGTCACACTCCAAGATCAGCAGCTCTGGGATAGGTGCAGGAATTGGAAGTTGTCAGCTTACTGGTTAGTGGCTTTTAACACGGACATTCATTCTACTGGTGTCAATGGCATTGCCATGAAATGTATTAAATTGTTCGATTTTCACTTCATACAAGAATAAGAGTGCCTATACCATGAAAGGGGATGGCTGTCACTGACATACTTGGAATTTCAATCAATAAAATCTAGTCCTATTGAATGTATACAAAGACCCAATGTTTTCGTATCGAAAATGTTCAATATTTATTCGTTGTAGAGTAATAAATTTGGACATGTGGGAAATCACAGAAAGCACTATCACAGATGGAGCGGCCAGCACGCAGCTCCAAGGAAACGAGGAAACGATCATCAACCAAAACGGGTCTACAACTCACTGTTCTAATAAGATCAACTGAAAAGACGCACTCATTAAAATGTACAACAGGCAGTGGCTGCATTCAACTAAGATATTACTGCAGTCATCTAAAAATACTCAGGGAAAAAAACGCAAAAGCTACTAAACAAATTGAAGAAGCTGCTAGTTCCATAAAGTCAAACAGGTACGAATAAGCTGTAATGACATAAATACCATAACAGCAAGACAGAGGCTGGTTCGAAACAAGATCGTTAAATTCTACCGTATATAGTTTAGCACTTAGGAAGTGAAAGGCATGCAGGCAGTCAAGACGAAACCGAATAACCTACTGTAGCTCTCATTTCCTCTTCTTAGAAGGTGGCTGGGGAACCTCATCTTCCTCTTCCTCATCTTCGTCTTCCTCTTCTTCCTCCTCTCCCTCCTCCTCAGCATCATCTTCATCACCATCGTCGTCGTCATCATCATCATCATCATCACTTCCTCCATTACCATTAGCTTCAGGGTCATCCTCAGGATCATCTTCATCTCCTTCTTCACCTGAGAAATCTTCATCACCTGCATCGTCATCCTGATCATTTGCATTGTCATCATCCTCATCATCTTCACCGTCATTCTCTGTGTCACTAGCATCTTTATTTTCTGCATCAGGATGTTTCACCTTGTGTAGTTCATCTAAAGGAAACCTACAAAAGGAGTCTCACCACCATCATAATCCAATCCCTCAGCACAAATCAACAATGCAAAAGTAAGAAAGACGGCAAAAAAGGAAAGTTTTCCCACCTCTCATCTATCTGTTTCATACTCGGGAATGCACCGATATCGTTCAGCAGTGATCCCGTCTGGAGAAAGTCATAAATCAAGTAAACAAACATACAAGGCAGTTACTTGTTGTCTTTATACAGCTTGGAACTAATACAGAGCATCTTTCAGATCAAGCCAACTTTTTAAAGCCAATGCTAAAAGAGCAGTGAGACAATCAAAAACATATGTAAAAAAAAAGGCCATTTGGTATCTAGGAGCATATCTGCAGCACAAAAGGGATGTCGTCTGTTTTCATGCAGTGGATAACAACACCCTCTTGAATACAGTCCCATTCAAAGGCATTTCCAAGTCAAGAGGTCCCATTCAAAGGCATTTCCAAGTAACCGGTGCTACATCTATGGTCAGATGGCCTGAAGTAAGCCACTCATTTTAATCTCCAAAATTTTCCAAATTGAAAGGTCCTTATTCACTAATGCCCCCCCTCCCTTTCCACAAAAAAAAGAGAGAGACGGCAAAGTGCAAAACATTTTGAAGGCAGAAATAGTGGTTGGCATCGATTAAGCATTTTATACCAAACAGAACTAAAAACCAAAACAGAAGGAACTAAAAACCAAAACAGGAGGACCTGCAGCTGCAGCCAACATAAAGGTTCTGCACCCATCAAGATGCAATATATAATCAAGTTGGCATTGGTTGACTGCAAGGACTTAGGAAATTAACTATGCTACCAGAAAGAAGAAACTCAAGGTCAAGTAAATAATACCCCACAATTACGAATCACAGAAGTACAGAAGAAAAACACTGCACCCATAGGCCCAATTTGGGTAAACACATTTTCAGATCACAGACAACACAGGCAACCCCATAGAAGCAAGAAAACATTACATAATAACATGATAGACCAACATAGAAACATGTACCAGCTGGAATACAGTCCTGTTCCATAAATTGTGTTAAGGTTTTCTTAACCAAGCAAGAAGAGCTTTGCCAGAAAACTAAATTCAGTCAAAAGATACCTTCACTGGCTAAAGCAAATCACCCTATTCCAAAACACCTATTGTACAAAGCAACAAGCTTTATAACAAAAGAATAAATTTTTAACATAAAAAATTAAAAACCCCATAGCCACTGAACACATAAGAATGGTTTTATTTCAGAAACAAAGAAAAGGTCAAACAATAACCAAAATCTGCAAAGCAACCACAGACAAACTCATACCAGTACAAACAACAAAGCCTTAATGTAGATAACCAAGATTACCCAACATCACAAACAAACTCCAACTACTTCAATGAATTAAAAATAAGTAAATAAATAAAAAAAAAAACAACCAAAAAAACAAACTCAAAAGAAACTTTGGAAAAACACCAAAGATAAGCTGCAGCTTAATGTGAAGTAAAAAGGAGTGTAATGGAAGTCATACCATAAAAAGAAGCCAAGTAAGAGACTTCCCAGCAGCCAAAACAGCCTCCACTACCACAGCTTCCACAGCAGAACTTACCCACAAAGTGCTCTCCACAGATCTGTCACTAACTAACTCCATTGCTACCAGAAAAGCTACACCCAAAAAATAAGAATCAGAGTAATAAAATTAAGCACAGAGGGAGATAGAGAGAGAGAGAGGGAGAGAGAGAGAGAGAGAGACCCTGTTAGCGTAGGAACCTTACTGGGGTTCTGGGTTCGGATCCGGTCAGGGCAAACCCTAGGGTTTGGGTTGATTTGGAGAGATTTTGTGCATAAGGTTGATATTGCCAATTCACTTTTGACTAGTTCCAGGGAAGGGTAAAGGACTTGTGAGTGCAAGTCTAACTGTTGTGGAAGCAGTAATTTTCCCCTTTTCCACGTTCCTTTGACCTTCCGTCATTTGTTGGATGAATCTAATCTTTCTTCATCGATATTTCTTTTTATATTATTTTTTTAGGAAAGAAAACAAAGAAATCATCATGTGATCATTGGACCACAGCGATTAGACCAGACAGCCAATCTTAATCTAACACGTGTGCCAGCATGTTTACCCCCGACATTTTATATTTAAATTGATAAGAATAAACAAAAAAAAGTAGGAAACAAATAATAAAAAATAAAATTTTATATTTAAATTATATAAAAAAATAATAACAAAGAAATTTTATAAATGAAATTATGAATATATTTTTATAAATAATTTAATAGCGAGATAAAATTGAGGGACATTATACTTGAAGTAATATTATTTTTATAGGGTTTTTAATTTACACATAAGGATGTGAAATTTCTTGTTTTCTAGCATTTGCCAAACGACCGAAAGTTTTTTTTTTTATTTATGTGAAGCTACAATTTCTTTGATACTGAAATCTTTTTGACAAACCAAATACAGTGTAAGTGTATATGATTAGTGCAGATTGTATCATTCATCTTAAATTAATGCAGGGCCCAAAATAAATAAGAATTTTATTACATAATTATAATATGAATAGCATTACAGTGATAATACAGTTTATTTAATAATATTTAATATTTATTAAATTTTTTTTATCAAATTCAATTAAGATTTATATTATTTTGATGCAATCTAAAAAATTTTTGCAAGTGTTTTCTAATTTTCAATTTGTTATATGAGGGTATAAGGCATGGAGATGGACTGTGTTAATTTTCCTTTTTTTTTTTTTTTAAAAGTGTGTTAGAGCAATCTCATCCAATGCTAGTCGTTTTGGTTTGAATAAATTTTTCACATGACATTGTAGCAAAGACTAAGGGGTCGTAAATTCAATTGATATATAAAAAAAAAAAGGTTTTGACACAAAATTTTTTCTGACTAACCAAACACAGTGTAGGTGTATATGATTAGTGCAGATCATATCATTCATCTTAAATTAAGGCAAGATCCAAAATAAATAAGAATTTTACTATATAACTATAATATGAATAGCACTACAGTGATAATATAATTTATTTAATAATATTTAATACTTATCAATTTTTTATTTTTGTCAAATTCAATTAAAATTCATATTGTTTTGATGTCATCTAAAAAATTCTTGAAAGCATTTTCTAATTTTCAATTTGTTATATGAGGGTAAAAGGAATGGAGATAGAGTGTCAGAGCTGTGTTAAAATTGAAAAAAAGAAAAAAAAAAGTGTAAGAGCAATCTCATCCGATGCTAATCGTTTTGGTTTGAATGAATTTTTTATATGAGATTGTAGCAAAGACTAAGAGGTCGTAAATTCAATTGGTTAAAAAAAAAAAAAAGGTTGTTTTTAGTTCAATTCACTTATGCACCAAAAAGGTTTTTTTTGTTTTTTGAACAAGAGTAAGTAAACCTAATATTGACTAATAATTCATCAAACTAATCCTAAAACACGAGTCCCAAAACACAGCCACGAGATATCTATCAATCAAAATAAAAAAAATAATTCATGACTTTTACGTCAATGGTTCCTCCTCCCTAGTCCTAGTAATTAATCCAACTGTCCAAGTTGTTGAGGAAGCTGGACCAGCCAATTCCTTCCAGCCTTTCCTGGGCAGCGTCGTAGAAATATGGTTCCCGCAGCATTAGCAGTAGAGAGAACGTTGTCGTTTAGGCGAGGTCGTAGATTGAAATGCAGAAATCAAAGGGATCTCCAGTATTCAATTCTTGATGCCTTCAACTAAGGGTACGTTTGTTTGCTGTAAAATAATTTACATTTGTAAAATATTTGTAGGAAAAAATATTTGCAGTAAAAATAATGATTTTTCTTTATCACTTACTTATAGCACAGTTTGTGTTTTCCCTGAAAATAACTTCAGCTCTGCAAAAGGAGAAGTTATTTTACCTGAAAATTTAAAAATTTTCCCCAAATTTTACCTATGTAAAATATTTTCCGTGAAACAAACGCTGGAAAACTTGTAAAATTTTTTCCTGAAAACAAACACACCCTAAAACGGAAAATATTGATGTACTGAACTTTAATATTTTAATTATAATTAAAATTAATATTTTTAAATAAAAATTAATAATTTTTAAATAAGAATTAATAATTTTTATTTTTTAATTATATAAATTATCATTTTTATTTTAAAATTATCAGTCTTAATTTTAATAAAAATATTAATTAAAATATTAAAATTTAACACATGAATTAGTGCTCTAAATAATTTTTTTTTTAATATCAACATAACTCCTATTTTTTTTTATTAATATGAATATAATAAAACTGAAATGTTAAATGATATAACAATAGATAGATAATAATCCCATCAAAGTTCCAAAAAATCGTAGCAAAAGTAATGCCATCTCCGCCGCTGGCGGGGCGTGGAGGCGGAAATAGCATATAGCGAGTGGGGCGCAAAACTGGCCCGGCAGCTCACTCTCCAAGGAACCGCTGCTCTCCGACGTCTCGTCTGCCAGCAGCCAGCCATCACGAGCACTTCACGGTGGCTCCTTGCCAGCGGTTGCCGACGGTGGCTGCTCTGCGTCGTTTCTTTACTGGTAATTCCGATATTATTTTTCCGTTCTCAGCCATAATACATCAGAATTTGGAGTGAAATATATTTGATTTCAATTTCGGAGATTAAAACAATCAATCAGTGAGACTTAATTAAATTAATTAATTGGGGTTTTTGGGGAATTTCAGCTAGTCATTAGGAACTGCTTTACCTGCTGCTTCATCCCTAATTTCTTCCTAATGTGTATGAACTATGAAGTCAGTGGAGACTTTTTGTTTGTTTTGTTAATGTCCATTGCTTTGAAACAATAGCGAGCGCTTCAAATGCAATGTCACCAACATTGAGTTGTCATTATGTTTACTCAGCAGCATAATTATAATATCTTGCTTGATTCGGACTATTATGTATGTGCTTATGCGGGGATGAATGGGCATTGAAGAATGAGTTACTTACATGATCCCAAAAAACCTAAAATTCCCGGGTTTCGCTGGGTGTGGAAGCCTCATGTACTGGTAATGCCTTAAAAATTATGTTAATTTGGCAAACAATAGGTTTACTGTCTAGGATAGATCGCTAAGAGTGCTTAACACCTTTCTGAACCACGAAAGGATTCCTGAATCGGTTGTTTGGGTTTATGGAGTCATTCTTCCTTCCATTTTTTTTTTAAAATTTTTTATTTTTAAGAAAATAGAGTGGCAGCTCCATTGATTCAATTTTTATCTTTTTTTTTTTTTAGTTGTGCATCAGGTAGATGTCAACAATGTTCAGATGGCCAAAAAAGATCACACCGTCTCTGGTTGAGCAGCTTATACGGGCAGAGAAAGATGTGCAGAAAGCTATGATTGTATTTGACTCTGCCACAGCAGAGTATAGTAATGGATTTAGGCATGATCATAGCACATTTGGCGTCATGATATGTAAATTGGTCTCTGCAAACCAGTTTAGACTGGCAGAGGAGATGCTTCATAGAATGAAGGAGACGAATTGTAGCGTTCCTGAAAAAATATTCCTTTCTATTTTCAGAGGCTATGGACGTGTTCATAGGCCTCTTGACGCCATCAGGGTTTTTGGTATGATGGATGAATTTGAATGTAAACCAACTGTGAAGTCTTACATTACCTTGTTTGACATTCTTGTTGACGGGAATCAACTGAAGGCTGCAATGAGGTTTTATAAGTATATGAGAGCAATGGGTGTACAGGCGAGTGTTGTTTCTCTCAATGTTTTGATCAAAGCCCTGTGCAAGAATGATGGTACTATTGGTGCTGCTTTTAGCATTTTTCACGAGATGCCAAATCGTGGGTGTAATCCTGATACATATACTTATGGTACCTTAATCAACGGCTTGTGCAGATTTGGAAAGATTTGTGAAGCCAAGGACTTGTTTAAAGAAATGCAGACAAAAGGTTGTTTGCCATCTGTTGTTACCTACACTTCTTTAATACACGGTTTATGCCAGCATAGGAAAATAGACGAAGCAATGGGATTGCTTGAAGAGATGAAGATCAAAGGGATTGAGCCAAATGTCTTTACTTACAGCTCTTTAATGGATGGTCTTTGCAAGGATGGGTGTTCTTCATTGGCAATGAAGTTTTTGGAGATTATGGCTAGTAAGCGACAGAAGCCTAATTCGATAACTTATAGTACGCTAATCAATGGACTTTGCCAGGAAGGGAAATTTGAAGAAGCTGTGGCGATTCTTGACAGGATGAAGCTTCAGGGCTTGAAACCAGATGCGGGGCTATACGGAAAGATAATAAGTGGCTACTGTGATATTGGGAAGTTCTGGGAGGCTGCAAATTTCCTTGATGAGATGATCCTTGGGGGGATCGCTCCAAGCAGACTAGCCTGGAGCCTTCATGTTAGGATCAACAATATGGTAGTCCTAGGTCTTTGTAACAATGGCAATGTAGATCGAGCTTTTCAATTATATTTAAGCATGCGGACTAGGGGCATCTCAGTTGATTCTGGGACTTTTGATCTACTTTTGCAATGTCTTTGCAAGAAAGGAAACCTGCAAAAGGCCTCTCATGTAGTGAACGAGATGGCAACAGATGGATGCATTCCTGAAATGGGGACATGGAATGCCTTGGTGGGTGCCTTCTGGGATCAGAGAAAGGCGCATGAAGCTTTTAAGTTGTTATTAGTTGAGCTTGTTGGGGGAATTTGTTAGCGGTGTCACTGTCAATTAATATTTGAATGAAAGATCATACCTTTCCAACATTTCCTGTCGGAGAGGGATATATAAATTTTAACTAGTTTCAAGCCCGCTTGATGTGCGATTTTTCTCAATTTATTTCAGGAGAAATTTAATGTAAAAATTTTAGTTTTAATTTTAAAAATTAGAAAAATAATACAGATTTATAAAGCAATAGAAAAATTTTAGAAGAATAAAGCTTGTGATTTATAAACGAAATACTTTCTTTATTTGAAATCTTTGATCCAAATCTAATAAACAAAACGGCGGCGTGATTTCATGTTTTTCATATTTTGTCATGCACAGATTATATATATATATATATATATATATAATACAAATAAAAATGGCATCACAAGAATTTCCACTCTAACGGTTCTTTTTCCTCGCTGCCAAGAGTTTTCTCTTATTACAGAGGACTTTCCTATTTCAGGAGGATTTCTCTCATTACAAGGATTTTCCTCTCTTCACAGGAATTTCTGGTAACCCCTGTGCTCCCACCCCAATATATTCTCTTTCTCTCTCTCTCTCTTAACCCAAATTCTCTCTCTAAGTTGTCTCTCTCTTTCTCAATTGTCTCTCTCTGTTCTATCGGTTGTGTCTCTCTCTCTCTCTGTCTGCTGTCTGTTGTTTGTCTCAGTTGATAGAATTTCTTTGCCAATGGATTCTCTTATCTCCCTCTGTCAACTGATTACATCCAAAGACTCTTTCTTCTTGTTACTATCTTCTCCCTTTTCTTTTGGAGAAACTGGAAGGTCTTCATGTGTGTTTTCTGGGTTTTCTTTTTCTTGTTGCTTTGTTTTGGTCTTTTGGTGTTACGGTGCCTTGAAAGATGAAGCTTTTCTTTTTGTGGTCCTGAAATATTAATTTGTGGGTTTTGTTCCTACTTTTGTGATTCTGATGCGTATGCGTTTTCTTGAATCCCTTCTATCTCTTCTGTTTTTGGGTTCTAAAGAATGAATCTTTTCTTGGTATTGTAGTTTAATCTGCTACTTTTGATCTTTAGATGGTTTTTTATTGAAGATTTCTTTTTCTTTTCTTTTTTTTTTTGTGGCGGAAAATAGAAGTAGAACGACTGAATTTAACTCTGTTTCCTAGTATTTTGGGTTGTCTTGTTTTCTTGGGAAGTATGGTTTTTAAATGATGTTTCATGTTTGGAATAATGAATAGATTTTAGTTTCTAGTTTTGATATGAGAAAAAGGACATGAATCCCGGATCTTTCCCTGCGTACTTTCCTATTTGTATGCGTATGTGTTTTCTTGAAACCCTTCTGTTTGTGGGCCACCAAAGAATGAAGTTTTTTTTTTTTTCCCAGTATGTTGGTTTCTTTTGCATGTAGCTTTAATTTTTATTATCATTTTTTTTTTTGCAAAAAATAAACCTTTTGCTTATGATAGTCAATGAATATTCTAATAAATGCTTCAATACTCGGCTGAAAGTTCTTTTGAAGTGCTATTTGCTAATCCTTTGTATGTTGATTGCCATATATTTTCTGCTATAAGATAATATTTTAAGAGTCCATGCGGCTGTGGTGTCTAAAATTGGAGTAGACTTACATGTCTAGATTGTGGGCTTCAAAGCCTTTCTTTGATGTTCTGTTGGATCACTTTGACAGTTCTAAATAATGCGCAAGTAGAAGAGTTTCTGCAATTGTAGTCATATGAGTGCCTGTTTTCGTTTGCAAAATTTATTATGTTTTATACTCTAAGTCCAGTTCTCAGTTCCTAATCTCTCTGGTGTCTGCATTCAACTTATGTGTCCTTGTAGTCTGGCTTTGACCATGGACTTATGTTGTGAAAAGGCCTAATTTCTGGTAGTATTAAGGTATGGACAGCACAATTTTACATCGTAGATATTGTCTTTCTTTTGATTGCTCAAATTTAAATTACATTACAGTTGCAAGTTCTCAAAATTTTCAATAATTATGCTTGTTAGTGTTGGCAGACTGCATTCCAGTGAGAGTTACAATGTAGATAATGATTAAGTTTCTCTTTTTTTTTCCCTGCAATTAAAATCTTCTTTGATGTTATTCCTTTCTTTGTCAGGATGATTTATGTTTAATTTCACATGCTTTGGTTTCAAGATGGAGCACAAAGCCATACTTATCTTCATTTGATGAGATTAATATATTGCCAGCAGACATTGACATTCGATAGGAGGAATTGGCTCTAGGAAGAGAGACTAGCAATTTGTCAAGTGTGGCATATGATTAGGGATCTCCAGAAGGTACAATGAAATTGGAAGTTCAAAATGGTCCAGAGCATTATTTGCTTGAACTGTTGCAGACCATCCACAAGGAGGCAGTTGCCTGTCCCTAATGAAATGATGCATAAACAAGATTTGTGATGTGCTTCTTTTTTCCATCATGTTTGCAATTTGCTTATTCTTGCTTGGACAACTTTTACCCTCACAATTTGTGACAGGAGGTTGACAGATACATTTCATTTTTGATTATGCCGACGGATATAAGTCAGCAAATCTTTTATGAATTGGTATCCTTATATTTTCTGATTGTTCCCTTGAAGCTTTTAGAGATTGTGCACTTCAGGTGATTTCTTTGACGGATAAATTTTGAATCTGAAACACTTAGAAGTGATTGAGTTTTGCAGTTACTTTTCAATTTCTTTAGAAGATGGGACTATAAATTGTGTCCTGTTTTTCGTTGACAGAGTCCATTTGGCTGAATATGCAGGAGTGAAGGTTGGATGGATGTCATCTCTTATCAAGGTTCATATTTACTTTTTGTAGACCTTTCAGATTCTGAGATAATAGAAAATGGACTTGTTCTTCTCAAAGATTGTTCAAACCTTGAAGCTATGACATCATATTATTATCACCAGGTTTGTCAACTTGGGATGGAACAGATGACTGGTACTTCAATACTTTTACTCTTGACATTTTTCTTTTTGCTTAAACGCTAAATTTATGTCATTATTTCATCTTTTTTCACATCACTCTTTCATTCAGAGAGATTTTTTCAGTAGCATGTTGCTGTCATATTGGTGGGTACAGCTTCTTGGTAGGTTGATGGGTGTTTTTTTTTTTTTTTCCTTATCTATCTTAAGGCCAAGGATGATGGTAGTCAGCCGATTCTAGCCTTTTTTTTTTAGTCTTTTTTCTTTGCTGGCATCCTCTTAATTACTGTGATTCATTAATTTTGAATTTTCCCCAATGATAGTATTGGCATCATCAAGTATGTAATATCGATTCTTCCACTGAGGAAAATTTTGGCTTCATTTTAATTATCTGACACTTAAACAGAACATGATTTAGGGACCATCTTTTGTTTATTTGAGACTAATAACTGAAACACTATATAACATGGGGTTCACTTCATGTGTTGTTATTTGCCAGTTGAAGGACCTATTACTGAGTGTTTTTATGTCTGCTACTTCTGTTTTGCGATGCTACAATGATGGCTGGTGTAATGCATTGTACTATAGGCCCCAACTGATCAGCACTGATATTGAGTGGATGGCCACGTGATCATGTCATTTAGGTCTTACAAGTTGCAGAGTTTTGTGTTTGAAGAAGAGCAATGCTGTTGGTGCTGAAGGGATGTGTGCCTTTTCCAGCTTAGCTAACTTGGAGAAGTTGGACTTGTAGAGTTGCCTCAAGATTCACGGTGGACTAGGTGCCTTATAGGTTTGTTATGTTTTCAAACTTGGAGAAGTTGGACTTGTTGAGTTGCTGCAGTGCCTGCGGGAAAAGTTTTTCAACCTACAATTTTACTTTTTTTTTTAATTTCTTTCCAAAAGAAAGGAAAACACTTTTTTTAATTTCAAGGAGGGGACATAGAATCCAAGATGATAAGGAATTGGTAGCATTTAGCAATGCGGAGGTATAGATGTGTTTTAAGTTTAAAATTTACAAGTCAGCATTTTATGTTGTGGCATAGAAATAGACAAAGTGCCACCTTTAGTTAGATATCTGCTTGAATGGTATCGGAGGTTTTATTTCCTGCTAAAGAGCAATTTTCAGTAATGCAATTTCATCGAGCTAAAGCCTGGATAAAAGTGACTAATTTCATTCAGTTGAGTATGTCAGTTAAGAAGGGTAAATTTAGGATTAATTCAGTTACGTGATTTTTTTTTGGTTTAAATTTCCTCTTTGCTTTCTGACGTTTTGAGGGGGTAGGAAGGGAGAGTAGTTCTGAGTTTGACAAAACTCAACAAGCAGTCTGAGTTCCCTGTCAATCTCAATGCATTGGATTTGTTCCATCAGCTAGCTCTGTAGTGTTTGAGTCCATATTGTAACTAAATATTGATCCTCTTTTTGCATATTGAGTTCCCTGTCGCTAAAATGTACATTTTTGGTGGATTGTGCCTTTGACATGTAATGACTCTTTATTGCCAGCCAAACATGGTAGAGGAGTACAGTTCAAGAAAAAGGACCATCAGTCTACATGGATGCCTATATCAGCTCTCTTTTTATTGTCTTCCCTAAAAAGCATTTTAGGTGATTTGATAATTGTTTTGTCATATTTGCTACTGAATGTGGGATTGCTTCACCTCAACCTATTCATGGAGATATTGAGAAATTAAATCCTTTAAAATGAGAATCTATTTGTGAAGCACATTAAATTGGTTTAGCTGTATTTCATTATGAGTCGAAATTGTCCATGGCTACTGTCCTCTTTGATTGTAATGAATGCTACTTCTATCACGGTGTGTTCAATGTGCCATGCACCTACCTTAATTCTTTAAAAATTTAATCTTTTCTTGCAGAAAAGTTCTTGAAATTGGGGTGTTGACTTGGTCATTGGCCACAGCTCTACTTCCTTTCCTTGCTGGATTTATGCCTGGAATTGTCAAGGATTTTGGCTTGTAGGACTTCATTTAAATTCCTTTTGATCTCACACTTATTTTTGTACTCTTGCATGTTTTAGCTCTATGATGTGCAGGAACATTGGTTCACTTATTGAAAGATTTTGCTCTGTTTGACTGTATCATATCTTTTATCTCCTTTTGTGCCACATCCACATCCATTATACAACACAATAAATTGTTTTTCTTTTTTTTACCAACAAGCCATTCTGCTTTGAGTTACCTCTACTCTATCCAAAGTGTGAACTATTTCTCTTTTGCTAATCGAGCATTTGTTTTTGTTTCTACTTGTAGGTTGGAATAGGAGAGGTGTTTCCCCATCTGCTGCAACTGACCTAATTGCCGGGCAAGTATGATGTTTAAGCTCTCTAGGATCAATCTTTGGTGAACCATGTAGATGATCTTCGGACAAGTCACATTTCATTGTTATTACATGTTATAATCTAGTCTTCGGCTGAAAATCCGTACTTCTTACTCTTGCTTTATTTCTGCATGTATGCGTTGTCCTTTTTAGTCTCCTAATAACTTTCTTTGTCTTTGATGCCAAAACCACATGCCCTTTTCTTTTCATTTTAGTGTTCTTGTTACTTATTTCAGCATCTTATGGAAAACCTTCTGGGATGAGGATTGAAATTGTGGCCACATGGAGTTCCTTAAACACAACCAACATTGTAAGATTTACAAATTATAATCACACTGACATATATAAGTTTCCTCTTATTGGTTTAGACTTGCTTTGTTATGTTTATCCAGCATTTACTATGTCCTTTTTCTGGGGCACCCTTTCCACAAATTTTATGATTAACTGTCTAAGTACTGTTCTTTTTCTAGTGCTGGGCTCCTTGATCATACACTTACTGGACATTAAAGTTGAAATTTTAAATTCTAACTCCTGTTCTTTCAATTGTTTCCATGGGCAAAAAAAAAAAGTTAGAGCTTTAGAACTTTGTTGTCAAATTGCAACTTGTTGGTTTGACTTTGTACCTTGACACACTTCTATATTGCCTATGTTATTTTTTATGTCCTTTGATTACATAGCCATTCTCATGATGAAAAGAGCTAAATCATAATTTCTTTTATCTTCATTTTTTCATTATCCATCGATCAACATGATGCAGGTCAATACCTTTGGAAGAGCGCTCACGAGCTGTAGCATTTGCCTTTGGTTGACTGAATGTTGGAAGTGTTAGGGTATGTTTCTGCAGATCAAGAGTTTTAAAAATATATAATATGAGAAAGATGCTTGTCGATTGACTTGAATCAAGAATTTTAACAGTAAAATTGGCAGATATTGCCTTTGGTTAGTAAGATTTTCCATAAGAATGAGTTCATTGTCAAATAGTCTGGTGAATCTTATGGAATGTAAGAAGAAATATCTGTTTTGCTTGGTAAGAATTTAGAGTGCAACAGTTCACTGCTTTGGAATGATCAAAAGTTTATTATGAATTTGCGTGCTTCTGTATGATTTTTATGTGGATAAGTTGTGTAAGTGCAAAGAATTCTGGTGATTACTTTGTTAAATTTTAAATAGGTAAACAGGTTTCATTAACCTTTAACAGCGGAAAGTTTATTTCAGGCTTCTTTTGGCACCCCTCTTATTTAGAATTTTGGTTGGGAATCAGTGTTCTACTTATTTGGCTTCCTCGGTGTAGCCTGGTAAGTACCTGCTGCCACACTCTTAAGTTCATGTACATTTATGAATTTGTGACTTGCTTCCCACCCATATGCAAAAGCATTCACATTCAAGCTGCATGCAAAGAGGTCTTTCCTCTTGTGCAAAGTAAAAGCTAGCTTTTGTTGTTTACTATGCACTGTTGTTCTAGACCTGATAATGGATGATTTGCTTGGTTTATTACATGTTTGTCAGTGACTCGTGTGTATTAAGTTGCTAGTGTGGAGAACTGACTGAATTTTGACTTCATAAATGGCATCAACAAAAATTGTGAAGGTGTTTGGGATTTCAGTTTCTGAAAGAGGGACAAAATTCATTTGTTGCCAAATCCACTTCATGTGATTTACACGCCGTCTCCTTTACTTTTCTATTACATATATATACAAGTTTACCAGCTAATTGAATTAGACCAAACATCTTGCTAATGAAGGCAGATGCACACTATATTTATAGTTAAAATTTACTTTCTTGGTGATTATTCAACATAATCTTGCAAATGCTGTTAATATAAGTCTCTAAAGTTATGCTTCTATAATGTCTGATGTGAAAATATATCAGAACTGAGGTTTTGTTGACTATAGGATAACGAATCTTGCACTTTGGTCATGTGTCTCTTTTGCACCATTACTATTGCAGTTATCATCCCTACCTTATCCTCATGCTGATACCATTTACTGATGCTGTTGTAGCCAACAATTAATTTTAATGTTACTGTTCATGTGTTACTGGCACTGGGCCAAAGGACAAATTTTTAAATTGGCTAAATCACGATTATACTTGTAGTTAGTTACTAAATAGTGCATGCAGTGAATGCACTCAATGTGAGTTTCTTAGAGCAAAAACCGTTCATTTTTCCCTTTTTGTTTTTTAACTTTCTGATTACTTATCAACTGCAATGAGGGACATAAAAAATATGTTAATTCATTAGCTGAGAAGGAGGAAATCAAAAAAGGATAAGAAGAAAAGCTTTGGAATGCCTTTAGCTAACCTGCTATGAACAGCTACAGTGCTGATTAGGGGGACACCTAAGGAAGGCTTCTACATTGGAGTGGTGTAGTCATCTGAAATAAATTACTCTTGATTGTGAATGGTGTTGTCCTTTTCCTCGAGATCTCCCAGATGGTCATCATAGGGAGGGGTCTTTTCTTTTTAATTCCTGGCAGGTTCCCAGTCCATCTATATAGAAAAAACAAGGAAAACTTCTCTTGCTGATTTGGGTGACTCGTTGAAGCTATGGTGCTTTCTTCTTTGCCTCGTTTACAACCTCGTTAACATGGCATGCTTTCCATTTGAAGCCCTGCAACTTATTGAGAATGTTGGCTTTGGCTTTTTCTATAAAAAATTTTCTTCTACACTTCAGGGCAGAAGAAATTTTGTTTGCTTGGGCAGCCTTCTGCAAATTTTCCATATTTTATGCTGTGACGAGGGAAAAAGTGTGTTTGAAATCTTTCTTTCTTATCAGAGACAGATGTTTTCTTTTGTTGGTGGATTTTGAAGTGAAATCTCTCATTTTTGTCAGAAATGACGTTTCATCTACATAAAGTTTATCATGTTACCCATAGTTGTCTTACCCAATATAGCAAACAGGAAATACCATGGAAGGCATTTTTGCAAAGTCATGCAGTAAGGACTATGTGTTGAAGCCTAGCTTCTTGCATGTTCAAGCTTCCTTTTATGCTGAAAAGTCAGAGCTGAAGTGCAGTGACAGCAGACCAGCAACTTCAGCAGCAAGCAATGTATTTTTTTGTTGTTTTTGGTTAAGCTTGGAATGTGTTTTAGTTCAAGCTACCAACTAATGATCTTTTTTTGTACTTTGAAAAGTTTTAGCTGCTACTAGAAGCATACTTTTGTTAGTGGATTCTTGTCAGTCCACTTTTCTGAATTTGTGAAAGACAATGCCTTGTTAGGTAGCTTTTTAAGCATGGTGTGCATGCTCTTTTGTATCATTGCTGTATCTACTTTTGTACTATGACCCTTTAAATGGGTTTTCATATACAGATGAAGGTGTAGTGGTTTTTTCTAGCTCCAAAAAAGGTTCTCTGCTGTGTTTTCTTTTTTCTGCATTTTCTGTTCTTCTTCTTATGTTCTTTGAACCTTTGAAGTTCAGTTTGCACTTTCACTGGTATCAGAGCTACTATGATCTTACGAGACCTGTACCTTAGGAATTTGTGAGGGATAAAACCAAGAGAGAACCTTACCAAAAAAACCAGAAAAATGGCTACCAGCAGCTCTTTTCCTACTTTAGCACCTCCAGTGTTTGATGGAGAAAATTATCCAGTATGGGCAGTTAAAATGAAGACATACTTGAGGTCTCTAGATCTCTGGAAGTTTGTTGAGAATGGAGATCAAATACCTGCTTTGCCCAATAACCCAACTGTTGCCCAAATAAAGTATCACAGTGAAGAAACAGCCAAAGTTTATAAGGCTCTTACATGCATTCATTCTGGGGTCACTGATGCTATTTTCTCCAGAATAATGGCTTGTGAGGAAGCAAAAGAGGCTTGGGATAAGTTGAAGGAGGAGTTTCATGGCAGTGATCAAACCAGGAACATTCAAGTTTTGAACTTGAGAAGGGCATTTGAGTCTATCAAAATGAAGGACACTGAGTCTGTGAAAGAATTTGCAGACAGGTTGATGAAGACTGTCAATGAGATCAGGCTGCTAGGAGAAGAACTTTCTGACCAGAGAATTGTAGAGAAGGTTCTTGTTTGCTTGCCAGAAAAGTATGAAACAAAAATTTCATCTTTGGAAGATTCCAAAGACTTGAGCAAGCTCAAACTTGCTGAGTTGGTAAATGCCCTGCAAGCCTTGGAACTCAGAAGAGCCATCAGGCAAAATGATTCAAATGAAGCAGCCTTGATAGTAAGGAGCAAGGAAAAGTCATCTTCAACTTCAAAAAGACATATTGAAGATAAGAAAGACAAAGAGAAAGCTGATGTTGAGAGCAGCAAAGGGTCAGAGAAGAAAAAGAAGGTTTTTCCACCTTGCAAGCACTGTAAAAAGACCACTCACACTGAGAGGTTTTGCTGGTATAGACCAGATATACAGTGCAGGGTGTGCAAGAAGTTTGGACACATGGCCAAAGTGTGCAAAACAAAAGGGAATCAGCAGCAGAAGCCACAGCAAGCTCAAATAGCTGAAAATGAGCAGCAGGAGGAGCAATTGTTCATGGTCACTAGCTGGAAAGAAAGAAGTAATACAAATGGATGGCTGATTGACAGTGGTTGTACCTACCATATGTCAAATGATGTGAGCAAGTTCAAGACTTTAGATCAGTCATTCAAGACCAGAGTGAAAGTGGGCAATGGTGAGTTTATTGATGTGAAGGGAAGAGGCACAGTAGCCATCAACACTATCACAGGTACTAAGCTCATTTCTGACGTGCTTTATGTGCCTGAAATTGAACAAAACCTACTTAGTGTAGGTCAGTTAATTGAAAAGGGCTATACTTTGGTGTTTAAGAACAATGCTTGCCAAATTTTAGATTCACAAGGGTGTGAATTAATCTCTGTTGAGATGAAGAACAAGAGCTTTTCTGTTGAATGGGAGCACATGCAATGTCAAGCTTTAGCTCATTCTGTTGATGAGTCCACTCTCTGGCATAAGAGATTAGGACACTTTAATTACAAAACCTTGAGTTTGTTGTATGAGCATGAAGTGGTGCTAGATGTGCCTGCTATTTCACAAAAGACTGATGTGTGCAAAGCCTGTCAATTGGGAAAGCAAAGTAAGTTGCCATTCCCTGTTAATCAAGCTAGAAGAGCAGCATTGAAGTTAGAACTCTTGCACACTGATGTATGTGGACCTATGAGTACACCATCACTGAATGGAAGTAGATATTTTATTCTATTCATTGATGATTGTACTAGAATGTGCTGGATTTATTTCTTGAAACAAAAGTCAGAGGTGTCTGGAGTTTTTTTCAAGTTTAAAGCATGGGTTGAAACTCAATCTGGTTGCAAGCTCAAGATGATAAGGTCTGATAATGGAAGTGAGTACACTTCTGAAAAGTTCAACCAATTCTGTCATGATGAAGGTATTCATCACCAACTAACTGTTGCTTATACACCTCAACAAAATGGGGTGTGTGAGAGAAAAAACAGATTTGTAATGGAGATGGGAAGGTGTTTGTTATTTGAAAAGGGGTTGCCCAAAACTTTCTGGGCAGAAGCAACAAACACTGCTGTTTATTTGCAAAATAGACTTCCTACAAAGTCTTTGGGAGGAAAAAAGACCCCATATGAAGCTTGGCATGACATAAAACCCTCTTTGCAACACTTGAGAGTGTTTGGTTGTATATGCTACAGCTATGTTCCTGAAGCTAAGAGAACTAAGCTTGATGCAAAAGCAGAAATGGGAATCATGTTGGGCTATAGTTCAAATGTCAAGGGTTATAGGATTTATAATCTGCAAACTAAGAAAGTTGAAGTCAGCAGGAGTGTAGTTTTTGATGAAGAAGCTAGCTGGGATTGGAATAAAGATCAAATCAGTTCAAGATTGAAATCAACAACAACAAACCAAGCTCCAAATCTGCCAGATGCAGATTCTGATGAGGTTATTGCTGAGTTTGATGATGATCCAGTTAGAGGCACCAGGACTTTGGCAGATGTTTATGAGAGAAGCAATCAAGTCTCTCTTGATCCTGTATCCTTTGAAGAAGCATCAAGGTCAGCTTCTTGGATAGAAGCAATGAAATTAGAGATCAGTATGATTGAAAAAAACAACACTTGGAAGCTTGTTGAAAGACCAATTCACAGGCAAGTGATTGGTATAAAGTGGGTCTATAGGTCAAAGCTCAATGCAGATGGTTCACTGAATAAGCAAAAGGCTAGACTAGTTGTGAAGGGATATTCACAGGAGTTTGGTGTGGACTACATGGAGACTTTTGCGCCTGTCAGTAGACTGGACACTATCAGGCTTCTTCTTGCATTTGCAGCACAAAAGAATTGGAATGTTTTCCAGCTTGATGTGAGATCAGCATTTTTAAATGGTCAGTTACAAGAGGAAATATATGTTGAACAGCCTGAAGGCTTTGTAAAAGAGGGACAAGAAGACAAAGTGTATTTACTGCAGAGAGCTTTATATGGTTTAAAGCAGGCCCCAAGAGCTTGGTACAGCAGACTTGATGAGCATCTCATACAGTTGGGTTTTGTAAGAAGCGGCAGTGAAGCTACCCTCTATGTAAAGACTGCACTTGCTGATTTGATAATCATTGCAGTCTATGTAGATGATTTATTGATAACTGGAAGCAACAATAGCTTGGTTGAGGAATTGAAGACCAATATGAAAAAGGATTTTGAAATGACTGACCTAGGTTTTATGTCATTCTTCTTGGGAATGCAGATCTCACAAGGTCAGGAGGCTATCTTTCTCAGCCAAGTGAAATATGCAAAAGAAGTATTGAAGAAATTCAAATTGAAGGATTGCAAGTCTGTTTCTACACCTCTTATGTTAAATGAGAAACTCAGAAAAGATGATGGAACCAGTAGAACAGATGCAACCATTTACAGAAGTTTGATTGGTTGTCTACTGTACCTAACTGCAACCAGACCAGATATCATGTTTGCTACCAGTTTGCTTTCAAGGTTTATGCAGAATCCCAGTGAGCTACATTTTCAAGCTGCTAAAAGAGTGCTCAAGTATATTAAGGGCACTATAAATTATGGGTTGAAGTACTGCAGAAAGGGAGATTTAATTCTGAAAGGGTACTCAGATAGTGACTGGGGAGGATCTGTTGATGACTTGAAGAGCACTTCTGGTCAAGCTTTCTTCCTTGGTTCTGCATTGGTCACTTGGAGTTCAAAAAAACAAGCTACAGTAGCTCAGTCAACTGCTGAAGCAGAGTATATTGCAGCTGCTGAGGCTGTGAATCAAGCGATTTGGCTCAGGAAGGTGTTAGCTGATTTGAAATGCCCTCAAGATATGCCTACTGAGATTTTTGTGGATAACAAATCTGCAATTGCCATCTCTAAAAACCCCATTTTTCATGGGAGAACAAAGCATATTAAGATCAAATATCATTTTTTGAGAGAGGCTCAGCAGGAAGGTGAAGTTATTCTGCTCCATTGTAATTCTAATTTGCAGCTTGCAGACATTATGACCAAGTCCTTGTCAAGGATTAGATTTGAGAAGTTAAGGAGTGATTTGGGACTGAACATCCAAGAAGCTAAGGAGGAGTGTTGAAGCCTAGCTTCTTGCATGTTCAAGCTTCCTTTTATGCTGAAAAGTCAGAGCTGAAGTGCAGTGACAGCAGACCAGCAACTTCAGCAGCAAGCAATGTATTTTTTTGTTGTTTTTGGTTAAGCTTGGAATGTGTTTTAGTTCAAGCTACCAACTAATGATCTTTTTTTGTACTTTGAAAAGTTTTAGCTGCTACTAGAAGCATACTTTTGTTAGTGGATTCTTGTCAGTCCACTTTTCTGAATTTGTGAAAGACAATGCCTTGTTAGGTAGCTTTTTAAGCATGGTGTGCATGCTCTTTTGTATCATTGCTGTATCTACTTTTGTACTATGACCCTTTAAATGGGTTTTCATATACAGATGAAGGTGTAGTGGTTTTTTCTAGCTCCAAAAAAGGTTCTCTGCTGTGTTTTCTTTTTTCTGCATTTTCTGTTCTTCTTCTTATGTTCTTTGAACCTTTGAAGTTCAGTTTGCACTTTCACTATGACATATGCCCATTTTTGTGGAAGTTGAGGTCGCTACACTTTTTTATCTTGGCTTACTGTTTTTTTTAGGTATTTATTCACTATTTTAGATCTTCTGGACAAGTTACTCTATGTTGTTTTTAATATTAGCTTGTCGACATTAGTTTTTTCACATTTCTGGTTTTATTGAAGCTACTCTTAGCACAAAACATTTAGTGTATGAATAGATGCAGTTTGAGTCTTCTATTTTTATATTTTTGCTATCTCAAATTGATGTATATTGTCATGCAGTGAGAAGCTGAACCTTAATTTGACAAACGCTGCATGGGTAATTTCATAAGATTTATTATTGTCTTTGGGCTTTAAAGCAGTTTGTTAACTGTTTCAGCAAGAATATGATGCCTCTGCCTTTTGTTTTTGTTGAATTTGCACCAGATCCTGAAATGGAATTAGTGAGACATTTATACTGTTTTTTATCTGTACAATCTTTTTTGTTGTTGGTTGGTCCATGTTAAATTCCTATCAGTTGCTTGCTACATATGCATGAATATTGCTCGGCGATCTAGTATACATTGTCTAGTTGAAGTTCTTGAAGTTGCGGTTTAATGAGTATCTTTGAACTATTTCAGGTATCAATCCTTTCTTCATTGGCTTCAATTTTTGTCACAACCATTGCCCCATACTTTGCTGATAATCTGATTACCAATGGTGTTGAAATTGTTAGAATTTATTCCTTTATTTAATTGATTTCTTTAAGTAAGGATAAAATAATTACTGTAATTGATTTATTTGGAGTGTATAAAAAAAAAGACAGTTAAGGAATAAAACATCAATTGTGGCCTGATTAATGAGGAAGACAATCTATTCATTATTACGTCAGTTATGGACTGTGATCTTAGACGTGATTCAGGCATTAATGGACTTGCCTAAATTAAAATCCTATATTTGTGTGTATATATATATATATAGCTGATCCTCTCTCTTCCTACAGATACACAAAAACTCCATCTAAAGCGTATAATTATAGTAAAGGTTGAGAGAGACAAATCTGTTTTAAGGTTAAGACATAGTTTTAGTCATTCCAACGTGACAATGGCTATAACTTTTGCTAACTTAGGTATATCATTTGCATGATTTTATTCAGTTTCAAGATCCTAAAGTTATGTTTTATGATAATGAGATTTATTTATTAAATCTAACAGAAACCACAATAGTACTGACACTGAAATAATTAGTACTTCTATAACTGTGATACATGAAACATGTTGATAAGTTGTTTGAATTGGACAATAACTTTCTTTTGTCTAATTCCTTCCCCTCCCCTTCCTTTCTTTTTTTCTCTCTCTCTTCACTATCTGTTTGTAGCTATGGAAAGTTTGCCAAACTATTGCCTTCTTGTCTCCTGCCATCTGCATGACTCTTTCTTCCATAGATTTAGGATTGCCACCATAGGAAGTTCGGGGAATTCTCAGCAATGGCTTGGCCCTCTCGAGTTTTGCTTTGTCAGGTAATGAAAAATTTAACAACTAGATCTAAGATTGCCTTTTTTTCCTACACATTTTTGAATGTCAAAAAAAGTGATTCATTGTGTCCCTCTTTTTTGCAGGCCTTTATTGTACCCATCATTTTTTATCAACTATTTTCATGTGTACAATACCCTTTTTACCAGGAAAACTTGCTCCGTTAAGATTTGTAGGACATTGATTTCTTCTTACTAGTAATCATAAAATTTGAGTGGCAGGTCTGCAGAAGCTTTTAATGTTGAACTTGGCAGGTTGCGGCGTCACCACTGCTAAGTTTGGAGTCTATTTCTGGTTCGTTCCCTTATGTTCTTAGGTGTCTAGATCATAAAACTACTGTTGCTTCTTGTAATTTGTCTAGTTAGTTTGGCTCACTAGTCTCTGAAAGGGATAAATGGTTTTTTCCTATGGTTTTCCCCTGTTTAGAATTAAATATAGCTGTTAAAGCCCTTTAGTTATTAGCAAATGGTTAAAGCTAAGTAGCTTCTGGCAGCTCTTTAATCTTGCATACTTAAACCTGAATAGATGCAGTCTATCTGATGATGGATATGATTAGTTTTCTGGTGAGTATAACTTGTTTTATCTTTGGCTAAAGAATTTGCTATTTTATGTTCAAATGTGTACTGACTATCAGACTTTGATGATATGCCAGCAAGTCTGGGAGGTGTTTAACTTGGCTTTCAAATGCATGGTTGGTGCATTAAAGAGGCCTCTCTCTCTCTCTTTCTCTCTCTCTCTCTCTCCCTCTCTATCCCAGACACACTCTCTTTGGTGCCATTGTTATGTAGACTCTATTGAAGACTAACAGCTGTTTCACATTATTAATTGTGCAGTTCTACTTACTTTTGAAAAGTTGTGGAAGTTATGATTTTCCACATGGTAAAAACTTCATAAACTTTGGCCATCATGTATTCTCTGTTTTATGTTACTGCCCCTTTATTATGTCACTATGTTTTGTGTCGACAATTGGACCATCGTGATATGTAGTGACAGATAAGTAGTTGAACCAGTATCTACTCCTCCAGGTTTTGGATTCTGATGCTTACACTCCCTACTTTGTTTGACTAGTTGCTGATCTTCCAGTTTAGCTTAAGACACGTTTTTGCAATCACCTTAATTTAGGAGCCGTTGATCTTGGTTGCCTAGTGATTGATTTTATGGCTAAATACTAGAAGTATTGGATGACTCTGCATGATTTCCTTTCCCAGTGTCTCCTCCCAGCACCATTTAAGTGCTATCATTTTGTAAAACGAATCCAGGACCAAGGATAGATTTTTTAAATTGTGTTGTTATTCCATCTTCTTCCTCTTTTTCTTGTTTCCTCTATTGTTTCTTTCCCGCTGCCACCCTGTGCATGTTACACCCTTTGCGTGTTACACTCATTTCCGGATTAAAAAAATTTAGAGAGCTTGAATTTGAATTCCTGCATGATTGGAGACGAAGGGCTTAGTAATTTGACAGGTATTCCAAATTGTTTTACTCAGCAATCTTGCCAATGTGTCTGCCTTGCCATCTGCAGTGCCTTATGTATTATTTCTTGTCCTCTAGGTTGAAAATCTTGACAAGATTAAGTGGCAACTAGATTGTACCTTTGTTACTGATTCGACTTGAGCATGGCATCTTAGCAGGCAGCAGCTGTCTACTTACTATTGCCTTTCCCACTAATTTTTCTTTTTCACCTTGTTATGATGGTAGAGCTTTGAAAAAGGAATAATGGAGAGAGGGGATTTAATTAGCTAGCCAACTCTATTGAAAATTTTTGAAAGTTGTTAAAGAGTGCTAGGACAAGCACCTGTAGGTCGCAATATCATCTGCAGAATCTTCGGTGAGGCATTTGATCTCATTCATTTTTAGTGATTTTCTATTTTCCAGTAGCATAGCATTGGATGCATTACAGTTTGCTTGAAATGTGCTGTTCTCTTTTGGTGTAAAGTTTTCTTCTTTTTTTTTTTTTTTTTCTGAGTTTTAATTTTAAAAAATTGGATTGAAAATTTTGTATAGCAAAAGAACTGGAATACAAGTAAACCATCACCATATCTACCCCAAAACTACATCCACCTTAGAGGATTTTTAACAAATCATGTGAACAGCAGCTATAAGAAGTAGGAAAATCATAGAATCCATTTTTAATTGGACAGGTTGGAGATGTGTGTTTTCAATTGGAAAGTCGGGGGTTCGAATTCCAATTCTCTTGCTTACCTGCCCCCTCTCCAATGATTGATTACGGTCTCATCTACGATCAAAAAAAAAAAAAAAGCAAGAAAATCTTGCATGTATTGTATGAACCTTTGGATATTCTCTGTCTAAGAAGGCCTATTTTATCTTCAAATTTCATGTCAGAAATATCATTTCTTGTTGGGGTGTAAAATATTTTGGTGCTTGAAGATTAGTTGCAGGATCATTCAAAGGGAAGTGTAGTGTATGGGTCTAAATCATTTGTGGTATTTGCACTATCTGTATTTTGTGCAACACAGAGGATAAAAGTCAGGTTGGAAACCACTTATAGTCCATCAAACTCAAGATTCCACGGTGATTCGTTGTTCCAACTCTAAATTTCATTCATAAAAAATACCTCCTTTCAATATATGTATATATACATATGGTCCTGGGGTATCATTCCTTTCGCTTCCCCACCATTATTCATTCCCAATCTAATTAGTTTCGATCCTCCAAAGATTTACAGTTTGTGCCGGGCTCCTTCCTTTCTATATAAACTTTTGTTGCGGCAATTTCACCTTACAGAGTTCCATTAATAACATTCATATTTTCTAATTTGTCTTTTGCTGCTGAGGAATACATTCTACTTGTATGTGTGTGTCTATATTATATATTGTGGATCCCTTGAATCCAACTTATATATGCACTGTGTATTTGGATTTATGTCATTGGCCTTAAGACTAATTGATACGTATCATGCTAATCCCAAAAAGTATTTTCTAAAGAGCGACAAACTTTAGGTGAATAATGAAAGCATAAAGATTGAGGGAACAATGAAAATTAACGTGAAAACTTTTGGTTATGGAAGGTTTAAAATAATTACTTCTACAACACATTGATATCTTTTATAGACTTTTTGGAAACGTGATTCTTTTGAGTCTCTGTCACTTATTTGTTTCTTTGTTCCCTCTATTTCTTTTCCATGTGGGGTTCTTTACTTCTCTTAACACTTACACTTGATCTCCAACAATTATGATGCTGCGGATTCACGTTGCTTATGTTGCCAAGTTCAGGTAGTCTCCTTCCACTTGTTTATAAATGACGTCCTTCTTCTGTGCCGTTGCATACTATGTGATATAACTTTATGTCTTCGGACCTACGTAAGAGGCACACCTCGGCGAATTTTACCAGAATCCACTTTGGAGCTATTTTACATGTTGTAAACTTATCAGTATTTGGTATTTTTCAGCTTAAGTAAGATTGGGAATGATTGACTGAGATCACTGAACTCGATAGGCTACCAATAGAAAACCTCATTTGTGAGTCCAGATCAGTTAAATCTCTTTACCCACAGAGTGGTTCATTTCACCCCATTGAAGGGAACAACCGGGGAACTCATAGGTTCAATATGTCTTTTGCAGATAATATTAATAAATCTTGAATGTCACCTTATCTTATTAAAACACATCTTATTGGAACGAGAACTGAGGACAAAGTTGTTTGAGTTACGCTAAACAATCAAGGGAGTCCAACTTTATAATACACATATTACTCTCAGATTGTATACTCGAACATTGACTGAAGACTGATTATTGCAATATCCAAGAAATACAAAAAGGAGATACACAAACGACATCTAGATGCAAGGCTGTGAAGCTCTGTACCTGGACAACACCGGAAGATTCTCCACGATAAAATAATAACAGCTATTAATGCATTCCTCCACGAAGTAAAACCATGCTCGTCGCCAGTATGGGTTTATGTATAGAACTGCGGCCATTCCCAGCAACACCATGATGTAAGATCCAAGAAAGGTTGGATAAAATGCATCTATGTTTATGAATCCAGTGTCTTCTTCTTGCTCACCTGAATTCTTGGACAATAATGGAGTTGATGGAAGGTGCACTGCAACTTTTTGTTAGTGGCAGTCCACACAAGAAAGGATTGTCCTCATAACTACTGTTTTCGAAAGTAGCAAATTGTTTAACTCTGTCTGGGATTTTTCCAGATAAGTTATTGTGTCTTACAGTGAAAACAGCTAGTTGGTACAATTGAGCAAGCTGAGGAGGAATTTTCCCATTTAAGTTGTTGTATGAAAGATCCAAACTCTCAATTTCCTTCAAGTTTGAAAGAGATGACGGGATTGACCCTGTCAAGCTGTTGTGGGAGAGGTTTAACACCTTAATAATGCTAAGGTTTCCAAGTTCTGGTGGAATCACTCCCGTCAAATTATTTCCAAAAAGATCGATTCCACACATGTATGAGAGAAGTCTTCCTTTATAAGAATAAGAATTGTGCTTCGTTGTAAACTCTACATGCAAACCAAGATCAATTTCCCTGTCTTTATAAGAATAAGAAATGATGCTCGCTGTAAACTCTGTATATAAAAGAAAATCAGATTCACGGTCATCATAAGGGCCAAAATCTAGCGAAATGCTGTCAGAGATATGTGTTGCATCCCAAGTACTTCCAAATCTTAGGCAAGGTAGAATATTACCCAATAGATAGTTGCAAGAAAAATCTATCAAACGTAACTTGTCCAACTTGCACAACTCAGTCGGGATTTCACCTTTAAACTTATTATTGTTCAGTAGCAGAAAACTCAGGTTAGACAATGTTGCAACCCATTTTGGAATGCTGCCTGTAAAATAATTATTGCTAAGATCCAGCGCCACCAAACTGGAGCTATTATAGAATGCATTTTCCAATGACCCTTGCAATCTATTTTTAGACAAATAAACTTGTGACACACCTGGAGGGAAATTTGACGGTAGGCTTCCAGAGATATTATTTTTTGTGACGTCCAGAACTTTTAGTTCAGACATATTTCCTATCCACTGGGGAAGCGTACCATGCAGATTGTTGTAACTAAGATCCAAGATCTTCAACGAGGAACTATTAAGTAGACTGTCTGAGATGGTTCCAGTAAAGTTATTGCGATCCATCTGCAATGATTGCAATTCTCGCAAACCGCCAATTTCCTGAAGAGATTTGGCCCTGCAAGCTATTGTTTGAAAGCGCGAGCACACGTAAGTTTAAACACGAAGTGAACAATTGCCCAGGCACCTCTCCTGATAATCGATTATGGGATAAGTCTAACCTTTGAATTGATTTCATTTTGCCAAGAGAAGGAGGAATGCTCCCATCGAAACCATTCCTTGACATGTTTAAAATTTCTAGGGATGGAAGAAGTGCTCCAATTTTTGCTGGAACATGGTCGCGAAAGCAGTTCTCAGAAATGTCTAAAGTCGTTAAACTCATATGAGAATGACGTGGCAACCGGAGTTGTCCTGAAAGAGAACTATTGACCAATAAGAGTGCAACCAAGTCCGTGTTATTCTCTAACAACCAATGTGGAAATCCTTCGCTCATTTGGATGTTCGAAAGATCAACATATCGCAGGTTGTGCTGGTAGGAAAAGAATTTGGGAAACTTTCCACCGTATCCGTAACCAGACAATGAGAGCATGGTTAATTGGAATTTTGGAGCCAAACTATGTTGCTCTATTTCCAAAAATATATTATTTCCTTGAGCTCTCAAGACCTCAAGTTCTGTATGGTTGAAGAATGGGGCTGAGTGTCATCGGAATCTGAAATCGATTGTGTGAAAGATCCAAATTTATAAGGGATGTCAGACTCTTTAGAGGAGATAGAGATATATTCCCTGTCAATTGATTGTTAGAGAGATCCAATGTCCTAAGAGATGTCAAATTACTCATGCACGAAGGTAAGGTACCGCTGAAATTACTTCCAGTGATAGATAGCTCTTGAATTTGATTTAGATTGCATAAACCTGAAAAATATTTGGTAATAAGCAAATTAGATGGTTAACAGGGAATTAAAAAAAAAAAATCGACAAGTGACAAATGTAAAATAGTAAATAATTAAATTAAAAGAATAAGAAATAGAAAAGACAAAACATATACTTTTGGTATATGATATAAAATAAAATAGTATATGATAAATAAATCTTATACTACATAAAATATAATGAAACAAAATTAATATATCTTATTTTATTTTATACCATATACTAAACGCAGCTGTATAAAAGATTATAAAAAGTTGATCATGTACAAAATATTAACAAAAGTGAGAGAAACATTTGTTGCAACAGAAAATTTTTTTTGGTGTTTCGATATTGTTGTTCCCACCATTCCTCGAGCCCATGACCTCCACAGTCATGGGTGCATTGCCGTCAAGGCAATAAGAGGATAGTTATTTTAACAGAAATTGAATAGAAAAAGAAGCGCACATAACAATTGGAAAACTGTTGGCCCTCGAACCAATTGGTTTGGACTGAAGGCCCAGGAATAAGAGCCCAACTGGGCCCAAGCCGAGTATTCCTTTGCGATCAAATGATCATCAAAGTCCAAATTTATTTGACAACGGAGAGAGATGTCCAACAAACAATCAACAGGGCTTGCCCCCGAAAAAAAAAAAAAAACCAACAACGGGGAAAAAACAAAGGAAATCAACAAAAAAAGTTAGGGAAAAAAAAAGGAGCAATATAACAGTCATTGGCGTCTCCTAGAAGCCAATCCTATCTTTACTCAATCTCTATTGATAGATAGTCAAAACTTTAGTAGTCCTTCGTTAATATGCTCACATGGCAGGTGTCGTAGCAATTTGGGTAGACACATAATCTTTTTATTGTCAAATTGGGTTATGAACTCTTGAAACTTTTTTAATTTGAATTGTGAATTTTCAAAATTTGTCAATTTGAGTCATAACTCAAAACGTTTACAAATCTCTAAATGCATATAATAAATACCAAAGCTGTACAAATAAATTTATTCACATTTTAAACTAAATTTATAGGACAAAATACTTTTTAAAAATTCCTTTCAATACATTATTGAAAATCATATCACAGATTTATTTCATAATTTAAAATTTGAAATATGATAAATCAAAAAAAAATAATAATTTTGGATATATATATGTTCAATTTTGCAATATATTCTAAAGATAAATTTATTTTTGAAGACTTTTTTAGTTGTTACTTAATTGACTTGAGAGCTCATTACCTAATTAGAAAAGTTTTTAAAGTTCAAAATATGAGAAGACAAAATAAAGATTTGTGTGCGTACCCAAATAGTCACATTACCTGCATGTTAGTATATCAGAGGAATAACAATGACGGCTATCAATTGATTTAATTTGATTGAATTTTAAAAATAAGCAATCTATGTTGATAGAATCCACAAAACTATCAACCTAAATTTACATTTATACGAAATAGAAAGCAATTATTGAAGAACGAATAAAGGATTGGAGCGGCTCAAAAAAAGTGGTGGAATTGATAAACATGATGGAATTTACCTTGAGGAAGTCGGGAACCATTCAACCCGTGCATGTACAAAGATTTAAGAGAAACCAGTGCCCCAAGGCTTTGGAGGAAGTTTTCATCCACAGAAGAATCATCCAAGTAGAGCTGCTCCAGATTGCTCGGATGGTGGGACCCTATTGAAGAAGTAATTGCAAATTTAGGAAAATAATAATTAACTATATGAAATGAAGACTAATGAATGAAGCAAGAATTAGAAGTTAATAAATGTTAGCTTCCTTGGAAGGTTAATTAACAGTAGCTACCTTGACCAAATGATGTTCCTTGTAGATTGTTGGAGCTTAAGTCAAGGCTCCTAAGATTAGGGAATGATCCAAGCAGTGATTGCAGCTCCAGCACGTGGCTTGAATTTGTCCTGATTCCCTCAAGTGTAAGCACACTTACGTTGTTCTGACTTCTCGTTTCTGCGAACGCCAAAGAAATACATGACATGACCTATTTCTCTGATAAGTAGAATAGAAGAAATATATTCTACTACTAAGCCACCTGCCTAACATAATGAATGCATGCTTCGATCAGTAGTGACCTTGCATTTCAAGGAATCTAAAATGACGGCAAGAACAATGACTTCGAAACTAGAAATTCAAAGGAAGAGACATTATTGAAAGAAACTCGTCAGTGAAATGAAGAGTGATTTCATACTGGTTTTTATAGTATAAGCTACAACCTTATGTAGACGAAGCATTAATTCATTTTTCTGTCAAAAATACCTCTTGGAGCCACAAATCCATTGATCTCATTTCCGCTTAGATCCAGTTCCTCCAGTTGGCTTAGAGCATTTAATTCTGGGAACAAGGAAATTGAATTGAAAATTTGCAACAAACCTTAACAAATCACGTCTGTATGCTATCGATAAGGTTCTCTAGAAAAGAAAAAGAAAAAAAAAATAAAGTAGAATAATCATATATGACCTTTCACATTTATTGATCCTTTTAGCTGATTGTATCTAAGATTCAAGCTCTTAAGAGAGGAAAGCCCCTTCAGGGATGATAAAATGCTGGTGTCCAACTTATTATAAGCCAAATAAATGGATTTTAAATTCCTCAACTTCAGCACTTCTTGATCATCACCTGGAGAAGATAACAGATTAACATGCATGTCTTGGCCTGCTTCTTCAACTTGACATTATTGAAAGAAACTTGTCAGTGAAATGAAGAGTGATTTCATACTGGTTTTTATAGTATATGCTACAACCTTATATAGACGAAGCATTAATTCATTTTTCTGTCAAAAATACCTCTTGGAGCCACAAATCCATTGATCTCATTTCCGCGTAGATCTAGTTCCTCCAGTTGGCTTAGAGCATTTAATTCTGGGAACAAGGAAATTGAATTGAAAATTTGCAACAAACCTTAACAAATCATGTCTGTATGCTATTGATAAGGTTCTCTAGAAAAGAAAAAGAAAAAAAAAATAAAGTAGAATAATCATATATGACCTTTCACATTTATTGATCCTTTTAGCTGATTGTATCTAAGATTCAAGCTCTTAAGAGAGGAAAGCCCCTTCAGGGATGATAAAATGCTGGTGTCCAACTTATTATAAACCAAATAAATGGATTTTAAATTCCTCAACTTCAGCACTTCTTGATCATCACCTGGAGAAGATAACAGATTAACATGCATGTCTTGGCCCGCTTCTTCAACTTGACATTATTGAAAGAAACTTGTCAGTGAAATGAAGAGTGATTTCATACTGGTGTTTATAGTATATGCTACAACCTTATATAAACGAAGCATTAATTCATTTTTCTGTCAAAAATACCTCCTGGAGCGATAAATCCATTGATCTCATTTCCGCGTAGATCTAGTTCCTCCAGTTGGCTTAGAGCATTTAATTCTGGGAACAAGGAAATTGAATTGAAAATTTGCAATAAAGCTTAACAAATCATGTCTGTATGCTATCGATAAGGTTCTCAGAAAAGAAAAAGAAAAAAAAAAATAAAGTAGAATAATCATATATGACCTTTCACATTTATTGATCCTTTTAGCTGATTGTAACTAAGATCCAAGCTCTTAAGAGAGGAAAGCCCCTTCAGGGATGACAAAATGCTAGTGTCCAACTTATTATAAGCCAAATAAATGGATTTTAAATTCCTTAACTTCAGCACTTCTTGATCATCACCTGTAGAAGATAACAGATTAACATGCATGTCTTGACCTGCTTCTTCAACTTGACATTATTGAAAGAAACTTGTCAGTGAAATGAAGAGTGATTTCATACTGGTTTTTATAATATATGCTACAACCTTATATAAACCAAACATTAATTCATTTTTCTGTCAAAAATACCTCCTGAAGCCATAAATCCATTGATCTCATTTCCGCTTAGATCCAGGTCCTCCAATTGGCTCAGTGCATTTAATTCTGGGAACAAGGAAATTGAATCGAAAATTAACAATAAAGCTTAACAAATTATGTCTGTATGATATCTCTAACATTCTCAGGAAAAAAAAAAAAGAAAAAAATTAAAGTTAAATAATCATATATGACCTTTCACATTTATTGATCCTTTTAGCTGGTTGTTGTTAAGATCCAAGCTCTTCAGAGAGAAAAATACTTTTAGTGATGATAGAATGCTGGTGTCCAACTTGTTTTGAGCCAAATAAATGGATTTTAAATTGCTCATTTTCAGCACTTCTTGATCATCACCTGGAGAAGATAACAGATTAACATACATGTCTTGGCCTGCTTTTTCAACTTTTAGTTTATGCAAACGCTAAAAGATATATAATATGTTCTCTTTTTTTTATAAATTAAAAAAAAATATATCAGATACAAGTGACCCTTGATCAAAAACATTTTGTTCGTTTTTTAACTCTAATCGGTCAAGTGATGTTTTAAGCTGGTTTTCATAGCTGTATCAAATAAGCTTTTTAATTAAGTCCTACAACCAGCTCATTCGCTTACCTTTTGTTATTGACATGCAAGCGCAACACAGTTTTTGCATGAATATTTCAAGAGAAGTCCTTGGTATTTATTATTATTATTATTATTACAATTATGTACACTCCAAATTCTCGTCAAATGCTAGCGATAAATTTGTGCGTTGTAATCCGAATCCTAGACCATTTTCCTAACCTTTAATTTATATAGCCCAACCCCTTATAATCCAAATTAACTTGGGAAAGCATACTTATTTTGAGAACTAAACCAACCATTTAGCTAGTCTAGGTTGAAAATAAGGCATTGAAAATTCCATGGTTTGCCGAAACAAAGTAAGCCAAGGAGACAACATTATCACTAGAATTAAAGGATCACTATGTGATGTGAAAATGAAGTATAATATAGCATTATCTAGTATAATATGATGAGGGAAGATAGAGTATAATATAGTGTTATCAAGTATATTCTAGGCCTAAAAGGCATTATACACAATTGGGCTCAAAATTTTGAAAAATTATGTTCTGTCTAATATGATGAAAGAGCACTCCCATGACCTTGCATTTCAAGGAATTTAAAAATGATGGAAAAAACTTGTTACTGGTATTTAAAAATTATGTTCTGTCTAATATTTTGACATTTGTTTAAGGAGATGTTACTTTAGATTATAAAACTTGGATTTTTTTTAAAAAAAAAAGAATCAAGAAACATGACCAGGGACGGCCTAGTGGTGGCAATGGATCAAGACAAGAATAGATAAAAAAAAACTTGGATTTATACCTCGTGCAGCAACAAATTTAGTGATCTCATTTCCGTTTAGGTGCAGGTTCTCCAGTTGGCTTAGAGCATTTAATTCTGGAAGCAAGAAATTGAAATTAATTAAAAAAATTATAACAAAGCTTAATAGTTACTGTTTACAATTGAATCATATATGTATGATATCCCTCAATTTCTCAAAAAAAAAAAAAAAAAAACAAAAAAAGAAAAATGAATGTCTAACCTTTCACATTGATTGATCCTTTTAGCTAGTTGGAAGTAAGATTTAACTACTTAAGAAATGAAAGTCTTTCGAGGGATAACAGAATGCTACTTTCTAAGTTATTATTAAAAAGAACAAGGCTTTCCAGGTTGCTTAACCTCAGCATTTTTTCGTCATCACCTGGAGAAAAGACTAATATTTACATTCTATTTGCTTTTCACTACAGCCAACAATGGAAAGTTCTTACATACAAGAGGATCGGTCGATGAGGTCAAAAGCATAATTTTTTTATTTTTTTTTTTTGGAATTAGAGTTGTAATTTTCAAATGTATAACATCAGTAACAAGAAAAATTTTGTGCTTTATGTGAGAGTAGAATTTCTAGCATTTCAGTTGGTTTCCGTCATGTTTCGAGCAGCTCAAATCCAAATAAATTGTTCTGAATCGAATGACAATAAAATTAATTCATTGGCAATTGTCATGTGAGGACTTGCTTCTCTTAGCAAGCAAGATCTCTCAATAAAGTAATAAAACTAAAAAACAGATAAAAGAAAACAATAATCCAATCATATCTCGAAAAGATTTGAAGCCATTAATCTTATTGTTTTGTAAATATAAGTTCTCCAAGCTTGTTAAATGATTCAAATATGACCACATGCAATGATGCTATATGTGTGAGAGAGATTTATTCTCTTCTTATCAGTCCATTAAAATAATTGTTAAATACCGAAAACAATCCTTAAAAAGATAGATAAAAATAATATCATTAAGTCCCACAATTGGTTAGGATATTTTTATTGAAATATTTTAGTTCTGTCTTTGAGTCCTAGTTATTATATATATATATTTTATTCTTTTGACCTCTCTTTTAATAAACAAAAAAGGTATCACCCCTAATTTTTTGATAAATCTTGCACAGACTTATGGTTTCTCGTTTCCAATTCAAAAATGGGCCACATCTTAGATCAATAGTATATTGGGAAAACTGAGAAAAATTTCTCTCAGCTTTCGTGTGTTTGTAGCAAATATTGATTAAGTATTAGATCTCCAACAAGTTAATAAAAATTAACTTACAATTAGTAACATTCTACGATTGAGAATATTATCATAAATCTTCAATTTAATTAGTTAAAATTATTGCTATAAATAATGTTTTTTCTATAGTTGGCTTAGAGCAGTCAATTCCGAAAACAAGAAATTGAAATCAATTAAAAAATGATAATAAAGTTTAACATTTACTATTTACAACAGAATCATATATATGATATCCTTCAATTTCTCCCAAAAAAAAAAATGAAAATAGAAAAATGGATATCTAAGGGGCTATTTGGTAAAAAGAGTATGAATAAAGAGAGAAAAAGAGAGAGAAGGTGGAGAGAGAATGGTAGAGCTAGAAAGAGGAGAGAGAGGGTGGTTTTATAGTTAAGAGAAAGCAAAAGAATTTGGGTGAAAAAAAAATAAAATAAGAATTTGAAAAATATAGTTAAGAGAAAGCAAAAGAATAATAATATAATTAAAGACTACTTGTGCTTTTATAATATGAAAAAGTGAATTACATGCACATAAGAATTTTAAATCTATTGATATTGAAATCCTAATTCTAGTAAAATATTAAAAAAGACTATAACTATTGAAGAAATAATTAAAAATCATGAAAATCTTAAAAAAATTAATTAGCAAATGCTGTCATATAACTATTTAAATTTTCTCTCATATTCAGTAATTATAGTGTGCATTTTTTTGGTACATGTACTTATTATATGTATACATATAAATAACAATTAAATTTGCCAAAATTTTCTATTTTTTACGATTATTAAGTGCGGTTTACTATTTTGCCTTTTGACCAAACTATCCATTTTAGAAGGCGTTTCAACAATTCCTTACCAGCTAAAATTTGTTACCCTTTCGTCTATTAATTTGGTGTTAAAGGGTGTCTCAAAAAAAAAAAATGGTGTTAAAGGGATTCAAAAACATGGAATGGAGGGGAATTGACGATATTAGTACATTTAGTTTCTCCAAAAATTCGTTGCATTGTCAATCTCCCTACTTGTGGGGGCATTCCCATTTTTTTCCCACTTTTTTCAGATAAAATTTGCTCTGTCTGTTTATATATATGTTTATAAAAGTCAAAAGGCATTCGAAAAAACTTGTCAAACTGATTTTTACGGACATGTATAGGTGTGGTTACATGAGTCTTACCTTGGGTGTGGATTATTCCATTTAATCTGTTGTTAGATAAATCCAAATCTTTCAGAAATGAAAGACCATGTAGAGATGATAGGATGCTTTTGTTGAATTTATTACTGGCTAAATAGAGATTCTCCAAATGAGTGAGTCTTGATAATTTCTCGAAACCTGCAAATATGAGAGAAATATATATATCATTCTATTTATGAGTTTCTTTTAAAAAAAAAATTAGAAAAATAAATCATCTTATGTTGTAATTATGAAATAAGCATAGCAAGATGAGTTGTAGAAAGATGACCTTCATTTTCAATGCAACCAAGTATCTGGTTTCCCCTTAAATGAAGAATATTCAAATCTTTAAAAAAAAGAAATAAAGAAGTATTTAAATACCACCCTTCATAATTTGGATCTATTATAAAAAAAAACCCAAGTTCGGTGACTCGCTTGGTTGTTTCATTGCAGCCGACTCCATCCCAAGTACAACAATCAGCATCTATCCCCCAGCGGGACAGGGTGACGTCATCTGGACGTGGATGATTGAAGGCCGACTTGATTTGCAGAAGAGCATTTCTCTCGTCCTCCCAGCAACCGTGACACTGATTCCCCCATTTCTGCAACAACAAAACTACCAATATCATCCACGACCTCATATTCATATTCGTAGCTGCTACCCCCATTTTTGTATGTTCCGATCAGCACCTCTCTTACTACTTACTAATATTAATTTGTTGCATTGATTAAGCAGTTCAGGCCTTCTTCTATTTATAGATCAAGACGAAGGTGTTGGAGACTTGGAGTCCAGACTTGACTCCTGTTAAAAAAAAAAAAAGACAAACGGTGGCCGACAAATTAAAATGAGAAAAGTAAAAAAGAGAAAAGGAAAAAGAAAAAGAAAAGGTAAACTGATGATTAAGTGTTTTTTTTTGAATTTTTTTTTCTTTCTTTGGTGCGATGTTTGTGATCTTAATTTATAAAGAGAGGTGGAGAGAGTGTGTGTGAGAGAGAGAGAAGAGTGAGCCAAGAGGGAGTCAAGTCAGGGGCCGTTGAGAGAGAGGGAGTAACGTGATGATTATGTATTTTGTCATGGACGTAGCTTCTAAGTTGATGGTGGTATATTTGATCAATTATGGGTTAATCTCAATGTAAACACTTATTATACAACAATTTCTCTTAGGAAAAAGCGATTACTCTAATGCCCAATTATGTAAATCAAACGTGAATACATATTTTATTTTTTATTTTATTTATTTTATTTATTTTTATTTATTTATTTTTTGATCAATCCCTAGCTCTCACGATTTGTGAAAAAAGCAACAAAAAAATAAAGAGCAACAAATTTGACTAACGTAAAATATGAGTAAAATTAATTTAATTTCAAATATAAATAAAAATTAATAATTTAGTTAATTTTCTCTGGGAGAAGATGACTATGGAGTAGGCATTTTATTAATTTCTTTTATACTTACATCATTATTCGAAGGGTTAAAATTTTATAAGCCGTCAAATTGTTTAAGAATTATCGACTGCAAATTTTAATCTTTTTTTTTTAATTCCTTTCTAAAGTAATGTATATCAATTTTACCTTAGGATTTTCGAGATCATTCTTGTTGCTAATCGTTTTGCGCATTTTTTTTTTAAAATTGGCCATTTTATTGCGGTCTGTATATTGTAAATGAAGAAACTTTAGACTTAAGGTCTGTTCCACTTGTCTGTCCGATATTATTGTTATTGAATTTTGTTGTTGATTGTTACTATTAATTGTTAATTGTTTTTTGTTACCTATTCCTCGTTGCCGAAATAACTAATAAAGTGTGTAATTAATTTTATATTTATTGTTATTTTTAAATAATTAAATAATTAATTTAAATATTTAATTTATATTAATAAATCATATTAATAAATATTATTTTAATATTTTATGAATTTTATTTTTAAAATAAATATTTTATAAATAATGTTGAAAGTTTCCTCTTTAACGTCTAATTCACGGAATGCGTCGTGTTGACCGGCTCAATCAAACACCAAGTCTTCCGCTTCGCGTCAATTGCGCGTTCTCTCGTGGAAAGTTGGTCTGGACTGGTAACGACAACCCTTTGCTTTTTGACGTTGACGTAGACGTTGACTTGACCTTGACTGTTTAGGTTCAAGCTGCATAAATTTGGGCCTAAAGAAGCTCAATCATCCATAAGGTCTGAAATTATAAAAAACCAAATTAGTTGGAAGCTTTCCTTTGGTGGGTTGGCCCATTAGTTAGCACGGCTACTGCATTGCAGGTCCACTTACTTAGAAGCCTGCACAAGAAACAAGAGTACAGAGGTCAAACATTTGTTTTAGTAGTTAAAAAAAGTGTCATTTAATTAAGGGGTGCAAGGTTTAATATTCACTAATTTCATTTTTTTTTTTTATATGCCTCTTCTTATATGCTTAATAGAATTTCTTGTAAACTAAAACAAAAAAAAAGAAACAAGAGTACATTTCTTGACACTACTCTTGTTTTTCTGTTAAAAAAAAAAAAAAAAGGGGAAAAAACAGCGGAGTGCAGTGCAAGTGCAAAAAGGCCAATGATTTTTGGGGCCTTTTTTTTTTTTTTTTAAATCTTGTACTTTCTCTACTTTGGAAACAACAAAGGAATGACAACGTAGGGAGGCCACCAAACTTTGATTTTTAGGGTGAAATTTGAAATTAAAAAAAAAAAACCATTTTTTCCACTCTAATTAGACTGAAAAAAAAAAGACGTTGAAATCTTATTCTGGGTATTGTTTTGTTCAATAAAAAACATATATTCAAATAGTCTTCTTACCTTAGTTGTACATGAAGATTTCTAATAATCTCCTTTTCTGCTCATGGTCTCCTTATCTTAGCAAAACAGTTTAAGCTTCTCTCCACAATCGACCAGAGCTCTGTTCTCCGTCTTGGGTCTCGGTCGTCGGAGAAGGAGTTGGAGTTAGTTAATGCACGCCATCCAACCACAACTAACGTTGTGTGATTGAGTTTGAGAAAGAGAAAGCGATGAGAGGAAGAGAAATGTGCGGAGAAAAAAAACATTTTTATATTTAAAAAATTGTTTGAAAAGTTGAGAAAAAGAAAATTTTTTATCCTTTTATTCTTGTCTGGCCCTCCAATTCCATTTTTTTAAAAAATTAAAAAAAAAATTATTGATTTCTATCATTTTTTTTACATAACTCTGTTGGCCATAGTAAACATACAAGGTCCACAACAGATGGCATAACTCTTTTTTGCTCCCACGAGTACTTAATTCTTGTACAAATTCATTTTTCTCTTTTAAATTGGTGTAGTTGCTTCTAGCCTTTTGTCATAGTTTATTGGCATGTAACTTTTTGGCTAGTTAGAAGGCTGCGTTGTCTTGGCAAACGGAGGCTCCGGGATCCCAAAGCTATCAGCTAGCCTACAAGCTCAGATTATGTAAGGAGACTCTCAAGAAATGGAGTTCCCGTACAGTAGGAAATGCAAAAGCAAAAATCGATAAACTGAAGAGAGAACTAGCATATTTGCAGGCAAAACTAGGAAGCGAGGATTTAAGAGCTCAAGAAAACCGGATTGTAGCGGAACTAAATGAAGCTTGGAAAGAAGAAGAGATGTATTGGCAACAACGCTCACGAGTGATTTGGCTATCCTATGGAGATCAAACTATGAGAATCTTCCATGCTACAACCCTTAGCAGAAGACAGAGGAATTCAATAGTGTGGCTCAAATCTGAGGGTGTCTGGATAGAGGATACAACAGCCATAAGGAGAATAGCTCAGGATTTTCCTATCTAAGTTGTTGTACGAAAGATTCAAACTCTCAATTTCCTTCAAGTTTAAAAGAGATGACGGGATTGGCCCTATTAAACTGTTGTAGGAAAGTTTTAGCACCTTAATAATATTAAGGTTTCTAAATTCTTGTGAAATCTCTCCCATCAAATTATTACCAGAAAGATTAATTTCACACTTATAGGAGAGAAGTCTTCCTTTGTATTGTAGGAATAAGAGTTGTTCTTCGTCATAAACTCTACATACGGATGAAAATCAGATCTGCCATGAGGGCCAAAATCTATCGAAATGCTGCCAAAGATGTGTGTTGCATCCCAAGTGCTTCCAAATCTTAGGCAAGGTAGAATATGACCTGAGAGGTGGTTGTAAGAAAAATCTATCGAACGTAATTTGTCCAACTTGCACAACTCAATTGGGATTTCATCTTGAAACTTATTATTGTTTAGTAGCATAAAACTCATGTTATACAATATTGCAACCCATTTTGGAATGCTGCCTGTAAAATAATTATTGCTAAGATCCAACGCCACCAAATTAGAGCCATTATGGAATGCATTTTTTAATGACCATTTCAATCTATTCTTGGACAAATAAACGTGTAATATACTCGAAGGGAAATTTGACGGTAGGCTTCCAGAGATAATAACGTCTAGAACTTTAAGTTCAGACATATTCCCTATCCACCAGAGAAGCGTCCCATGCAGATTGTTGTAACTAAGATCTAAGATCTTCAATAAGGAACTATTACGTAGACTGTCTGTGATGGTTCCAGTAAAGTTATTGTGATTCATCTGCAATGATTGCAATTCTTGCAACTGCCAATTTCCTGAAGAGATTTGGCCTTGCAAGCTATTGTTTGAAAGCGCAAACACATGTAACTATAAACATGAAATAGCCAGTTGCTCGAGTACCTCTCCTGATAATTGATTATTGGATAAGTCCAAGATTTGGATTGATTTCATTTTGCCAAGAGAAGAAGGAATGCTCCCATCGAAACCATTTCTTGACATGTTTAAAATTTCTAGGGATGGAAAACGTACTCCAATTTTTGCTGGAACATAGTTGCGTAAGTAGTTCTCAGAAATGTCTAAACTTATTAACCTCATATGAGAATAACGTGGCAATCGGAGTTGTCCTGAAAGAGAACTATTGACCAAGAAGAGTTCCCGCAAGTCTGTGTTGTTCTCTAACAACCAATATGGAAATCCTTCGCTCATTTGTATGTTTGAGAGATCAACAGATTGCAATTTGTGCTGGTTGTAAAGGAATTTGGAAAACTTTCCACCGTATCTGTAACCAGACAATGAGAGGTCGGTTAATTGGAATTTTGGGGCCAAACTATGTTGCTCTATTTCCTAAAATACATTATTTTCTTCAGCAATAAAAACCACTAATTTTGTATAGTTGAAGAATGGGCTGAGTCTTATTGGAATTTGAAACTGGTTGTGCGTAGCTTCCTATGCCTTGTCTCATCCTTTCGGATTTCGCTTCTTTGATCTGCCACCTCCTGTAGCTAGACATCTGTTGGAGGACGATTGTATGAGAGTTCGTATATCTCGTATGATACCAATCTAACTACGATGTATCCACTTGACCAAAAAAAAAAAAGATATAAGAATTTGAAGGATGTCAAACTCCTTAGAGGAGATAGAGATATATTCGCTATCAATTGATTGTCAGAGAGATGCAAATCATTAAAGATGTCAAATTACTCATGCACAGAGGTAAGGTACCTGAGAAATTACTTCCACCGATAGATAGTTCTTGAAGGTGGTTTAGATTGCACAAACTTGAAAATTATTTGGTAATAAGCAAATTGCATAGTTAACAGGGAATTAAAAAAAAAACGACGAGTGACAAATTTAAAATAGTAAATAATTAAATTAAAAGAATAAGAAATAGAAAAGATAAAACAGATGTTTTCAGTACATTATATAAAATATAAGAGTATATGATAAACAAATCTTACTACATAAAATATAATGAGACAAAATTAGTATATCTTATACTATTTTATTTTATACCATATATTAAACGCAACTGTATTAAATACTATAAAAAAATTGATCATGAACTAAATATTAACGAAACTGAGAGAAACATTAGTTGTAATAGAAATTGAATGAAAAAAGAAGCGCACATAACAATTGGAAAACTGTGAATCTCGTGGTTGCCAACCGAACCAGTTGGTCTGGACTGAAGGCTCAGGAATAAGAGCCCAACTGGGCCCAGCTTATGTCCGTATCCCAAAATTAGGTCCCAAAATCGAGCCCACTGGGCCCAGGCTGAGTCTTCCTTTGCGATCAAAGGATCATCTATCGAAGACCAAATTTATTCGACAAAGGAGAAAGATGTCCAACAAACAACCAACAGCGTGGGCACTGGTGCGAGTGATAGGGGCTCGTCACCGCTTAACTAGAGGTCTCGAGTTCAAGTTTCTGGAAATACAGTCGCGTTAAATATTTACTGGGAGACCTTTACCGTCCTTCGGAATCCTGCCCGGGTCGGAGTGGTAGCTCACTCGACTACCATTTCTCGACCAAAAAAAAACAATCAATAGGGCTTACCCCACTCCCCCCGAAAAAAGAAAAACCAATAACAGGGGAAAAAGCAAAGGAAATCAACAAAAAAATTAGGGAAAAAAAGAGAGCAATATAACAGTCATTGGCGTCCCCCATAAGCCGATACTATCTTTACTCAATCTCTATTGATGGATAGTCAAAACTTTACTAGCACTTTGTTAATATGCTTACACGGCAGGTGTCATGGCAATTTGGGAAGACGCATAATCTTCTTATTGTCAAATTGGGTTATGAACTCTTGAAACTTTTTTAATTTGAAATGTGAATTTTCAAATTTTGTCAATTTGAGTCATAATTCAAATCGTAATCAAATTTTTAAATACATACAATAAATAACAAAGCTGTACAAATAAATTTATTCACATTTAAACTAAATTTAAAGGATAAAATACTTTTTAAAAATTCCTTTCAACACTTTATTGAAAATCATATCACAGATTTAGTTCATAATTTAAAATTTAAAATTTGATAAATCAAAAAAATAATAAAAATTTTGGAACTAAGATATATATGCAATATATTCTAAATAAAAATTTGTTTTTGAAGATTTTTTGACTTGTTGCTTAATTTGACTTGAGAGCTCATTACCCAATTAGAAAAGTTTTTAAAGTTCAAAATATGGAAAGACGAAATAAAGGCCTGTGTGTCTACCTAAATAGTCACATTACTTGTATGTTAGTATATTAGAGGAATAATAATGACAATGACAGCTATCAATTGATTTAACTTAATTGAATTTTAAAAATACGCGATCCATGTTGAGAGAATTCACAAAATTATCAACCCAAATTTATATTTATAGGAAATGGAAAGCAATTATTGAAGAATGCATAAAGGATTGGAGCGGCTAAAAAAAAAGTGGTGGAATTGATAAACCTGATGCCATTCAACCTTGAGGAAGTAGGGAACCATTCAACCCTGGCGTATTTTATGTTAAAAATAATGTTAAATATCTAAAAAATTGTGTTATTAAATATTTTAAAATATCTAATTATAAAAAAAAATTATCAATTTTTTTATTTATATATTTTAAAATATTTTATAATATAATTTTTTGAATATTTAGTATTATTTTTATCTTAATTATAATTTTATTATTCACATACACTTTTCCAATTTAGATTCTAGAATGTGCCGTGTGCCGTATGCCGTGTGCCGCGTGCCGTGTGCGTGTAGTGCGGTTCTACAGCTGACAGTTGACTGACCGTGGCAATCAAACACCCAGGCATTCCTACTTCGTTTCATTCATGCGTTCTCTCGTGGAAAAGGGAACAATTTGGACGATTGATGATTTTTTGTTCGACTGAATGCACAAAAAGTTATAAATATTAGATTTTAAGTAACAATATTGCAGCATAAATACCCAAGTCTTCCACTTCGTTTTTGCACCTAACAGTTGACTGACTGCGGCAATCAATCACCCAAGTCTTCCACTTCGTTTCGTTCATGCGTTCACTCATGGAAAATGGGTCAGCAAGGCAGCTGGCAGGCAACATCAACAATTATTCATCTATTCAAAAACATTATGTTTTTGACGTTGACCTTGACTTGACCTTGAGTGTTTAGGGGTCGAGCTGCATAAATTTGGGCCTAGACAAGCTCAATCAAATCATCCATAAGAAATTATACAAAACCACATTAATTAGAAGCGTACTCTAGGCGGATCGGCCCATTAGTTTAGCACGGGTGCTCCAGGTCCAATTCACTGACAAAAGCCTGCAGAAGCAACAACACAGTCCACTGCGAGAAGACAGATGATTTTTGGGTGGCCCAAAATTCTTTTTCCCTCTTGCGCCCCATCTGTACTTTGTACAATTCGGAGGAATGAAAGTCGATGGGAAACCACTTATGCAGCCCAACAAAATTAAAGTTTTATGCTATGTTTGGATTCTATGTGAATGTGAGGCGTGAAAGAAAATTTTAAAAAAGTAAATTGTGAGGAAAAAAATAATAAGAAAGAAACTAATTTTTTTAATAATTGTTTGAATAAATTAGAATTACGTAAGAAAGAAAATTAATAAGAAGTAAATTTTTTTTTATGTAGTGAAAAAATAAAGAGAGAGAAAATTAATGTATGTAAAATGTCGATTATACCCTTCATATAAAATTTAATGCATAATTTGGGATTTCTTTTCTTCTTTTTTTTTAAAAAAAATAATTTACATGCATAAAGGACTTATACAAATTGACTCATTATCAAATAATATTTCATGAGTTCATTTCTTTTTTTAAGCAGGCACATTAAATTTAGTTATATTCTCTGTGTTTGAGAATCTAGCATTTGATACTACTGTAATGACTAACGTGTATTATGTAGGTAAGAATTGAGTTACTTATGCTCCAACAATTTAGCTGTATTTAAACAAAAAAATAAAAAAAAAACTAAGCAATTTTATGGCAATTTTCTTCTACTCTAATAATATATATAAGGTGCTGGTAACTAGATAGACCTGCTAGAGATAAGTGTGCGCAGCGTGGATGAAGAAGAGAGAGAAAAAGAGAACACAAGAGAAAGGGGGAAGAGGAAGAGCCAAAACAAAGAAGTTAAAAGAAAAAAAAAAAAGAATCTCACGTGAAAAATGGGTGATAAGTTCCAACAAGATATAATAGGATAAAAAAACTTATAACTCGTAATTTTAAGGTTTGGTTGAAAAGTAGTATCAAATCTCAGTAAATATTGCTTGCTCCAATTTCTCTGCTCTTCATAGCTGGGTTTAAATCTGTGCGTTCCACGTCTCCATAGTTGACTCGTAATCCACACATTCTGCGCCTACAAATATTCAACCTGATATTCGTCTTTGTTCTCCTGCTTTGATAGTCATCAAAAGACTTGGGACTAACATTCAGGATTCCATTTTCAGTTGTTTCTTGGAGGTACTATATTTCTGGCTAATCATACGCCAACAGTGGACGAGGAAATGACATGATTCCCTTAAACACATACACACATTGTCCCTTGAAGAAGTCGATACGACGGTCCTCTGCTTTTGGTTAGAGCAAGCCGATTGCCCTCTTAAATAGCAGCACTGAGCCATGCAATCCTGCAACTGCAACCCCGATCTGGCGGTAGACCCACCACATCCACGTCTGCTCTGGACAGAAAAAATAACATTCCATTTCCTTCAATTACTGATGCCTAACCACTGCAGCATTACAACAAACATCTGGCGCGCAGGAGCGTTCTTCTTTAACCAAGGTAAGTGTCCTCCAATTTGGGAAAGACGATGAGGTACGAGGGCAGTTTGGTCAATATATATACATAGTTAAATATTAATAACATAAATTAAAAAAAAAATTAATTCGCATTACAAGAATCTCTCACTCTAACGGCTCTTTTTCCCTCTTTTACAAGAATTTTCTCTTATTACAAGGGAGGGATTTCCCTATCTCAGGAGGACTTCTCTTTTCACAAGGGATTTCCCTCTCTTTATAGTACAAGAATTTCCGGTAACCCCAATGCTCCCACCTCTGTATATTTATATTTATCTCTACTACTCTCTCTCTCTCTCTCTCTTAACCGAAATTCTCTCTCTCAGTTGTCTTTCTCTTTCTCAGTTGTTTCCCTCTGTTCTCTCTCTTCATCTGTTGTGGCTGTCTGCTGTCTGTTGTTAGAATTTCTTTGCCAATGAATTCCCTAATCTCTCTGTGTGTCATCCGATCACAGGAATCCAAAGACTCTTAATTTCTTCTTGTTATTACTCTTCTCGTCTTTCTTTTGGAGAAACCGGAAGGTCTTCATGTGTGCTTTTCTGGGTTTTCTTTTCTTGTCACTTTGTTTTGGTCTTCTAGTGATACGGTGTCTTGAAAGTTGAAACTTTTCTTTTTGTGGTCCTGAAGTATGCTTTTTTTTTTTTAATGACGTTTTATTAGAGATTTTTTTTTTTCTTTTGGTGGGGGAAAATTTAAGGCCAAACGCAACCATGTTTTTTTTTTTTTTTGTATTTTTTGTTGTTACTATTATCTTGGAAGAATAGAATCTGCGTTTCACATTTTATTGATGATCCTGTTCTTGATCTTTTCTTTGTGAGACAATTTGTGGGTTTTGTTGCTACTTTTGTGATTAATTCTGATGGTGTATGCATTTTCTTGAATCCCTTCTGTTTTTGTGTTCCAAAGAACGATCTTTTCTTGGTATTGTAGTTTCTTTTGCTGGTACTTTTGATCTTTTCACGGTTTTTAATTGAAGATTTCCCTTTTTTTTTTTTTTTTGTGGTGGAAGATAGGAGTAGAAAGAATGAATTTAACTCTGCTTTCCTAGTATTTTCGGTTGTCTTGTTTTCTTGGGAAGTAGGGTTGTTTATTGAAATTTCAAAATTTAAATTACTTTTCAGTTGTGAGTTCTCAAAATTTTCATTTATTAAGCTTGTTCGTGTTGGCAGACTGCATTCCAGTAAGAGGTAAAATGTAGATAATGATTAAGTTGCTGTTTTTTTTTTTTCCCTGCAATTGAAATCTTCCTTGATGTTATTCCTTACTTTGTCAGGATGATTTATGATTAATGTCACATGCTTTAGATTCAAGATAGAGCACAAAGCCATACTTATCTTCATTTGATGAGATCAATTTATCGCTGGCAAACATTGACATTAAATGGGAGGAATCTGCTCTAGGATGAGAGACCAGCAAATTGTTGAGTGTGGCATATGAGTAGGGATCTCCAGAAGGTACACTGTTCAAAATCGTACAAAACATTATTTGCTTGAACTTTTGCAGACCATCCACAAGGAGGCAGTTTTCCTGTCCCGCATGAAACTATGCATAAACTAGATATGTGATTTACTTCCTTTTTCCAGCATGTTCGCAATTTGCTTATTCTTTGCTTGGATCTACACAACTTTTACACCTTCGCAATTTGTGACAGGAGGTTGACAGATACAGTTCATTTTCGATTCTGCCCAGGGATATAAGCCAGGAAATTTTTTGTGAATTGGTATCCTCTTATTGTCTTATTGTTCTTCCCTTGAAGCTTTTAGAGATTGTGCACTTCAGGTGATTTCTTTGACGGATAAATTTTGAATTTGAGACATTTAGAAGTGATTAAGCTTTGCAGTTACTTTTCAGTTTCTTTAGAAGATGGGACTATTTTATGTTTCCAGTTTTTTATTGACAGAGTGTCCATTTGGGTGAATATGCAGGAGTGAAGGATAGTTGGATGGATTTCATCTCTTATCAAGGTTCATCTTTACTTTTTGTAGACCTTTCTGATTCTGAGATGACAGAAAATGTATTTGGTCTTCTCAAAGATTGTTCCAACCTTGAAGCTATGACGTTATATTATAATGACCAGGTTTGTCAACATGGGATGGAGCACATCACTGTTACTTTTAATTTTTTCCTCTTGACACTTTTCTTTTTGCTAAAACGCTAAAGTTATGTCATCATTTCATCTTTTTTGGCATCACTTTTTCATTCAGAGGGATTTTTTCAGTAGGATGTTGCTGTCAAGTTAATGAGTATGGCTTCTTGGTAGGTTGATGCACGTATTTGTTTCATTTTCTATCTCAAGGCCAAGGATGACAGTATTCAGGTGATTTTAGTTTTTTTTTTTTTTTTTTTTTTATCTTTTCTCTGTGCTGGCATCCGCTTAAGTTCTATGATTCATTATTTTGAAATTTGTCCTATAATAGTATTGGCATCATCAAGTATGTAATATCAATTCCCTCCCTGGGCAAAATTTTGGCTACATTATAATTATCTGACACTTAGTGGAAAATGATTTGGGGACCGTCTTTTGTTTATTTTGAAACGAATAACTGAAACACTATATAACATGGGGCTCACTTTCTTTGTGTTATTAGTTGCGGGTTGAAGGACCAATTACTTGAGTTATTTCTGTATACTGACAAAGGTAAGTATTATCTGAATCTTTTTATGTCTGCTACTTGTATTTTGTGATGTTACAATGATGGCCGGTGTAATGCATTTTACCATTGGCCCCAACTGATCAATACTGATAATGAGTGCATGACCACATGATTGTATCATTTAGGTCTTACAAGTTTCAAAGATACGTGTTCCAAGAAGAGCATTGCTGTCACTATTGAAGGGATGTGTGCCTTTTCCAGCTCAGCTAACTTGGAGAAGTTGGACTAGGAGAGGTGCCCCAAGATTCACAGTGGACTGGTTCCCATCAGAGGTTTGTTATGTCATGTCATGTTATTGTTCTTGTGTTTTATTGTCGTAGTCTGCAAAGTGTATAGCTCTTTTGCTCTCTGTATCCATGCGTTTAAATGGCGGCTGAACAATCACCTATTGCAGTTCCTAAAGGTACAAATTCTTTTGATTTATAGGGCGTATTGTAAGTAGGCACACAATTACTTAATACAAACAGGATTTTGGGAGAAGAATACCTTGATGACTACCCTTACCCTCCTTTCCATGTTTGGATGCATGCCTAGAGAGCACATTGCACAATATTTGTTTAATCTATTTCAAATATGTCTATGTCCAAGAGAAAATATAGTGGGGCAAAAATCTGAACTACAGATAACATGGGTCATGATTATTAGATAGTGGAATTCCTAGAATAGAGGCACATGTGCATTAAATTTTGTTGGCTTGAGCTTTGAGCTTTGAGCTTTGATTGTTTATGTTTTATTCGACAACAGCTTTTTAAGCATTTATATAAACTTCACGAAATTATCTTTTTGCTAGCCTGCCGTCTGTTAAAATGGCTTTGATCCTCAATGGCTGAGTTTCTCTTGAGTTTTCTTTTTTTCACAAGCTTAACAAAACTTCAGTCTCCTAATATCAGATGCTGCAAATGCATTACAGATATGGTCATGAAAGCACTTTCAGGATATTGGTTTTAAGTACTTTTTTCTTGGTGGTTATGTGTGAGCACTTGTATGTGATAGATTCAATATTTGCATAAATATTACGTGTAATTTGGTATTTGATTTGATATTTATTTATGCAAATATTATGATTATTGGTGGATTTTACTTCTATTTGTTATTTTATATTTTGTAGGTCAATTAGATGCAAATAGAAGTAATTGGAGTGGATTTGATACTATTCGGGCAGATTTCACAGCTTTGCGCACTGTTCGGTTTTTCAGCCATAACTTCCTCTACCCAAGTCGGAATTGGATGATTCTTGAGCCAAATTGAAGCTAAGAGATAGGGCTACAAGTTTACTGTTTTGATGAACTTCGGATTCTACGTGGAAGGGGTCAAAATTTGGGTCCGAATATACAGAGTTGAAACTGTCCAGAAAATTTACTAATCCTTTTCCGACTCGAATTTGGACTCTTTAGGGCTTACAATTTTATTATTTGAGGGGACTATAAATACTGAAGTTACAGCAGAGTTAGAGGATTTTTTGGGAGGCTATTCTTGTAGACACAAGATAGAGAAAAAGCGTAGAGAGTGAAGAGGAGAAGAGCATAAGGGAGGAACACGAAGACGTCGGAAACAAATTTTTCGATTCCTTTTCTTTCCCTTCTTTTTCTTTTGAACTTAATGATGTTGGATATTTGTTTATCTTTGATTTTTAGCATGAGTAGTTAGAATCCTAAACTAGGGCGAAAGGGATGTAGCCTAGTTTAGGGTTGGATTATTTGATTTTGTGGATATTTAGATGTTCTTTCGATTTTATTGCAATTATCTGTTAAGAACTCGATTTGATTTATCTATTTTGTTCTTAAATATACTTTTGTGTCTGGCCATCATGAAAGTAGTCATAGGATTTGTGTTGAGATCGACAGATGAGACACAATCGTGCACTAAATAGATAAACATATGAACTTTGAGTCAGACATGAGATAAGTTTATATGATGTCATTATAAATTCTCTGTTCTTAATGGGTTTAATCTACTTTGTGTGAGTTCGAGAGAAGATCATAAATAGATTGAATACAGTTAGGGTTGCTTGACAAAGAACACTAACTAAAGAAGAGGATTTGACATTCAAATCATTAATCCACAAAATTCATGTAATTCAGCCCCTTCTAGGTGAAAACTCATAGCCCTGGTACCATCTATCTTGTGTTTAGTTTTAATTAATTTGCCTTTAATTTTTCATTAGTTAAATTGTTTAATTTTTAGCTTAATAATTCTGCTTCTTATTAAATTTCTCAAACATAAAACCTTCAGCTTAAATAACTTAAATTATAATTAATTCTTTGTTCTCTTGGGTTCGGCACTTGGAGTATTCACCAGGTTTTATTACTACGATCGGCCCTGTACGCTTGCAGGATTTTACCCGGTCAAGTTTTTGGCGCCGTTGCCGGGGAACGAAGCATTAATTGTGATTTTTGTTATTTTTACTTATTTTATTTTATTTTATTTTATTATTATTAGTATTATTATTATTATTAATTTTTTTTTTAGTTTTTAGTTTTAGCTTAGTTTTAGTTTTATTTATTTAGTTTACGTTTTTGGTTTACTTGTTATTTTTCGTGATTGTAGGTAGTGCATGCAATTGCGATCATCAAGCAGCACTAATCTTCTTCCGTTGAACCTGGAGATTGAAAGGACTTGTCGTCAAAACAAGGCACATAAAAGAGCAGAGATGGCTGATCAACAGGTAGTGAATGTCAATCCCTTGGTGGTTGATGATAATAATGAGCATCGAGCAGTTGTAATGGGTGCCAATGGGCAAGCCATGGTGAACATGAAAGATATTCAGAGGCCTGTGATTGGTGTCAATCCTTCTTGCATCCAGTTGAGTACGAGAGCGCAGAACTATGAGTTGAAGACCATTCACTTCAACATGCTGCCATCCTTTCATGGGCTACCTAATGAAGACCCTTTAACCTTTATTAGGGAATTCTACAACACGATTCAGACTTTTCCTCTACAAGACTGTCAGGAAGATGAGCTGAGGATGCGGTGTTTTCCTTACACTATGAAGGACAAAGCTAAAACTTGGCTCATTAATTTACCAAAGGGATCACTTAATACTTGGGAGCAAGTTTACAATAAGTTCATGAATAAGTTTTACTCTCCACAGAAGACTGCAGAGCTTAGGAACAAGATTTGTTCATTTTCTCAGATGGAGGGAGAACCATTTCATGAAGCATGGGAAAGATACAAGACGCTACTCGTCCAATGCCCACATCATCAGTTTCCAAGGCTGTTACAGATGCAATTTTTTTATGACAGGCTCAATGCTACTTCCCAGATGCTAGTTGATACAACTGCAGGGGGTTATGTTGGTGATAAAACGGCTGATGAGGTTTATGATATATATGAGGTATTAGCTAATAACTCGCAACAGAAAGCAGTTAGAGGAAGAAGAGCACCAGTTAACGAGCTTTCAGTTCATTATGATTTAGCGCAACAGGTTGCTGATTTGACCCAACAAGTCAAGTTTTTGGTCAATCAAGAGTCAATACCCAGGGAACACTACCTATATGGCAAACATTCAGGACATATGGAGGCCGCTTGTACTTATGGTGAATTATCTGGTTCTTCTATGGAGGAGGCTAACTACACTGATACTTTTGGGGGGAAACAACCTGTGAATGACCCATACTCCAACACATATAACCCAAGATGGCGAAACCATCCAAATTTCAGTTGGAAGGAGCAAGGAAATACAAGGCAAGTAGTACCACCAGGATTTCAGCAACCGAGACCCCAATTTCAGGGTCATCCTTCCCAACCTCAAGAGAAAAAGTCACAGATAGAAGACATGTTCATGCAGTACATGTCGAAGATGGATGAGAGAATGACATAGCTAGATGCTGAGCTGAGGAAACTGAACCTAAAAATTGATCAAGTTGCATCCACTCACCAAGCCTCGATTCATACTTTGGAAGTACAGGTGAGTCAACTTGCCAAAGCAATTTTGAATAGGAATCAAAGTCAACTCCCTAGTAATACTGAGGTGAATTCAAGGGAGAGTGCTTTAGCTATTGCATTGAGAAGTGGGAAGGTGGTAGGAAATTCTGACGATGCTCAGCAAAATTACAAGCCTACAAAAGATGGTAGTAAAGAGGATGAACCTGTGCAAGAGAAAGCTAAGGATGATGAACAGGGAGGGGAAAACAACATTGAGGTTCTTGGTGGTTATGTGTGAGCACTTGTATGCTTATTTTTTTTAGCACCTTTCAGGTCCTTTTTTCCATATAATGAACCTAGGTTGACCAATGCAGTGACTGTATATACATGACGATCCCATGTTTTGAATGTGAGATTTTTCAATTTGAATTCTTGCTAGTTGCCTCAACGATTATGATCTTTTTGCTATAAGAGAATCGAGTGAATTTACCCATCATTATGTTCAATGCAAACTGGGATATGAGGATTTTTAGTGGAGACTCATAAAATTTTTTTGTTAATTTTATGTTTTTGATTGGATCATGATCAATTTTGTCTTCTCTTATGTTTCAGGTCTCCCCAACCTGTAGGAATTACAAATCTCCAGTTGTAACATTGTTGATCTTGGAGTTTCTTATTCAAGAGGTATTTTTCCCTTTTTCACTTTGCATGTAATAATATGTGAGCATTTATTTATCTCTCCTTGTGTTGTTGTCTGAGATTAATGTTGAATATTCCAACCCTTAAAATCTTCAGTTGGTGCTTCTCAGTCAATTAATATAAGGTTATATATTTAGATGAAGTAACAGAAAAAAAAAAATCACCAGAAGTGACTCAGCAAAATGTTATATCTCCGTCCTCATGTTTCTAGGGAAGATAATGTGCAGATCTTTTTTTTTTTTTGTCCTTGACTCCCTGGTATCCGGAAGGCCCAATTGAGTCAAATTCAGACTAATCCGGTGCGGGGTCCTGAGCAGCCAAGCGAACTGGGGTTCACCCCTCCCAGCGAGCATTCTTTCCATCCACAAGACTCGAACCCGAGACCTTACTTAAGGGGAAAGGAGCCTGCGCCATTCCTACCAACGCTCGTTGGTAAAAATGATAAAAAACAGTTGGGAAAACTGTTAGCACAATCCATCTATGATAATGAACTGAAGTAATAATTGAAGCAAATAGTAAACATATTTAATTTGGAGTAATAAAGATTTTATCTCTTATTGGTGAACCATAAAGTACCCTTTCCTCAAGCAGCTTTTCACCTTCCCATCAGAAAAGGGGAGTTACCTGCTTAGTCCATTGACCAATTTTTTTCCAAAATGTGCAGATCTGTACAATGTAAGAAAATGATAAAAAACAGTTGGGAAAACTGTTAGCACAATCCATCTATGATAATGAACTGAAGTAATAATTGAAGCAAATAATAAACATATTTAATTTGGAGTAATAAAGATTTTATCTCTTCTTGGTGAACCATAAAGTACCCTTTCCTCAAGCAGCTTTACACCTTCCCATCAGAAAAGGGGAGTTACCTGCTTAGTCCATTGACCAATTTTTTTCCAAAATAGCTACTTTACACTTTTGGACTTAACAGATGAATACCATAATGACCACCCTTACCCTCCTTTCCTTGCCTGGATGCATGCCAAGAGGGCACACTATACAACTTCCTTTAATCCATTTTGAGTAGGTCTACATCAGGAGAAAACGCAGGGGATCATAAACCTACCTATGCCAATGGGAATGATTATTTGGCAGGGGAATTTCTAGAATAGAGGCATAATGTGAATTAAATCTTGGTGACATGAGCTTAGAAAGTTTCTTGTTTATATTTTATTGAACAACAGCTTTTTCAAATAGTTATATAAACTTTGTGAATGCATCTTTTAGCTAGCCTGCTGTCTGTTGAAATGGCTCTGAACCTCAATGGCTGACTTTCTCTCGAGGTTTACTTTTTTTCTAGTCTCCGAATATCAGATGCTGCAAATGCTTTACAGATATGGTCATGAAAGCGCTTTCAGGTTATTGGTTTTAAGTACTTTTTTCTTGGTGGTTATGTGTGTTCACTTGTATGCTTAATTTTTTCAGCGCCTTTTATGTCTTTTCTTCCATATAATGAATGACTTTATATTCATGCTAATTCCATATTTTCCAGTTGCGATTTTTCTGTTTGAATTCTTGCCAGTTGCCACAACAATTATGATTGATCTGCTAGAAGAGAATTGAGTGAATTTGACCATCATTATGTTCAATATAAACTGGGGTATAAGGATTTCTACTGGTGACTCAGTAATATTCCTTTGTTAATTTTATGTTTTTGATTGGATCATGATCAATTCTCTAGAGAACAATCACTTCTCTTATGTTTCAAGTCTCCCCAACCTGGAGGAATTACAAATCTCCAGTTGTAACATCACTGATCTTGGTGTTTCTTATTCAAGAGGTATCTTTCCCTTTTTCACTATCCATTTAATATTGTGTGAGAATATCTATTTTCTACTCCTGGTCTTGTTATCTGAGATAAATGATGAATATTTCCATCCTTCTTTAAGTTGGTGCCTTTCAGTCAATTAATATAAGGTTATGTATTTAGATTATGAATATTCCCTTTTTCTTTACATTTTTCTTTATTTTTATGTTTTAACGGTCATTGTCAGTGCGTCAATTTTCTTTGATTTTTCTGCTTGCTTGGGACCTGGTTGCTACAGAACTGGAATTTATAAACAGTGCTAATGATACTATTGGTATTGGCCAATTGTCTATGAATCATTTTTCTTCAACTATTCTTATGTGTACAACACACTTTCAACAATAAAACTTGCTCTCTTGGGATTTCTAGGCCATTGATTTCCTCTTACTAAATCACAAAATTTGAGCGGCAGGTCTGCAGAAGCTTTACTTGGCAGGTTGCAGTGTCACCACTGAAAAGTTTGGAATCTATTTCTGGTTCGTTTCCTTATGTTATTGGGTGTCTAGATCATAAAACTAGTGTTGCTTCTTGTAATTTGTGTAATTAGTTTGGCTTACTGGTCTCGGAAACGGATAAATGGTCAACTGCGGTTTTCCGTCGTTTAGGATTAAATATAGCTGTTAGAGCCCTTAATTTATTAGCAATGGTTAAAGCTAAGTAGCTTCTTGCAGCTCTGTTTAATCTTTGCATACTTAAGCCTGAATAGATGCGGTCTAACTGATGATGTATATGATAAGCTCTCTGGTGACTATAACTTGTTTTATCTTTGGCTTTATTGGGCAAAGAATTTGCTACTTTATGTTCAAATGTGTACTGAGTAACAAACTTTGACAGTATGCCGTTAGGTCTGGGAAAATTAAAGGTGTTGAGCTTGGCTTTCAAATGCATGTTTGGTGCATTTAGGAGGTTTCTCTCTCTCTCTCTCTCTCACACACACAGGGATGGATCTAGAAAAAATTTTTGCAGGGCACAAACTCTATATGTACAAATACAATAGTAAAAACTAATATATATGGGTGAAAATAAAAAATTATATTAATTAATTTTAAAAAAAATATTATAATTATATTATGTGAATTCTAATGTTTTAATTTTTTTTATTGTTTATACAATCAAATACATTATTTTTCTATATAAGCAATCATTTAATTATTTAATCATTTATCTCTCATGTGTTTGTGTAATAAATTCTTTATAATGTTTAATAATTAGTAAAATTAAAGTCTATTTTATAAAAAATTACATGATAGATATAATATGTCTTTAAATATTTTTTTTTATTTTAATAGTAATCGTTGTTAATAATTTTTTTTATTAAAAGATAAAGTATTTTTTAAAAAAGAGTGCTTATATGAATATAAGACAAATTTATTCAAAAATAAATAAAAATAATTTTAATAAATATTTGTACACGACGTGTTCACACGGAAAGAAAGCCCTATAAATAGGCCTCTGCCCCCCAGTTCAAAACAGATTCAGCAAATCTGTAAACAGAAAAATACAGAGAATTTAAGAAAAAAAAAATTTTGAAAATCTCTCAAGAAAATTTCTCTTTTTTCTACGTAGTTTTACTCTACAGTATACTCTCTTAACTCCTTTTTGAGAGATATTTCAGGGGTAAGCCCCAAAAAATTTGCTGTTTCCATTTCTAAAATTATTTTTAGGTTTATATTCTCGGATCGCTCTAGATATGAATTTATGAGAATATAGATCTAAAAATATCAAATTACTACAAATCTGGCTGGGATTAAGTCTCATACGGCCCTCAGCAAAATCCAGGCAACTCATCCGAGAACAAGTCCCTTCGACCCTCGGTGAAATCAAGCCAGATCGGCTCAAATCAAATCTCTGCGGTTCTTAAACGTAACCCAGACGTCTACCTCACATCCAGTTTCAATCTACCCAGTTCAAGAAAAAGCTGTGGAATTTACTGCTGTCAAGATCAAGCTCGTGCAGCCCTTGACGGAGTCAAAAAAGGAACACTAATCGGAGGATTTACGGAGATCGACCCCACGTAAATTTTCTTTTATTTTTAAATTTTTATTTGTAATTTATTTTTGTATTTTCAAGTTTAATTGTTTTAAACTCGAAATTTATCCGTTACAGGCTCTATTGAAGAGTAATAGCTGTTCTGCATTATCAAATGTACAGTTCTACTTACATTTGAAAAGTTGTGGAAGTGATGATTGTCCACATGGCGAAAACTTCCTTAACTTTGGCCATCATGTATTCTCTTTTTCATGTTACTGCCCCTTTATTGTGTCACTATGTTTTATGTCGACAATTGGACCATTGTGATATGTAGTGAATTGTAGCAGTTGAACCAGTATCAACTCCAGGTTTTGGATTCTGATGTTTTCACTCCTTACTTTGTTTGACTAGTTGCTGATCTTCCAGTTTAGGTTAAGACACATTTCTGTAATCGCCTTAAAGTAGAAGCTGAATTATCTAAAGCTTTGCTGGTGATTGATTTTATGGCTAAATCCTAGAAATATCAGATGACCGTGAATGATTTCCTTTCCCAGTGTCTTGTCCTAGTGCCATTTAGGTGCTATCATTTTGTACAATCAATCCAGGCCCAAGGATAGATATTTTCAATTGTGTTGTTATTCCATCTTCTTCCTCTTTTTCTCGTTTCCTCTATTTTTTTTCTTTCCCATTGTCACTCTTTACTAGTTACACTTGTTTCCAGTTTTAAAAAATTTAGAGAGCTTGAATTTGAATTCTTGCGTGATTAGAGACAAAGGGCTTAGTAAGTTGACAGGTATTGCAAACTTTTTGCTTACCAATATTGCTCATGCGTCGGCCTTGCCATCTGCAATACCTTCTGTATGATTACTTGTCCTCTAGGTTGAAAATCTTGACAAGATTAAGTGGCAATTAAATTATGCCTTCATCACTGATTTGACTTGAGCATGGCATCTTAGCAGCTGTCTAGGTACTATTTTTTTCCCACTAATTTTGCTCTTTTATTTTGTCACGATGGTGGAGGCTTTGAAGAAGGAATAATGGAGAGAGGTGTTAAGAGTGCGAGTACAAGCACCTGGATGCCACAATGTCATCTCCAGAATCTTCAGTGAGGCATCTGATCTCATTCATTTTTACTGCTTTTCTATTTGTCCATAGCATAGCATTGGATTGCATTGCATGCATTAGTGTTTAGCTGCAAATGTGTTGTTCTCTTTTGGTGTAAAGTTTTCTTTTTTTTTTTTTCTTTTTTTTTTTTTTTCAAATTTTTAAAAGAAAAAAAGATTGAAAATTTCTTGTATGCGGTCCAGAGCGCTTTCATCTCCCTTTCCTTCTTACATAACCTTATGTTTGAGCAATTTGACCATCATTGCATTTGCCCTTTTGCCCTGAGTGTCCTCCGACTGCATTGGCAAGGTGAGTAGACATTGGTTCCAATTATTAAAATTCATATTTTCTGCTTTGTCTTTTGCTACTGCTGCTGAATACATTCTACTCATCTATGCACTGTGTGATTGGATTTATGACGTTGGACTTAAGACAGATTGATACATATCATTCTTTCACTTATTTTCAGTTCGAAAGACATTTCAAATAGGAAATAATGATGCCATTGCTGTTTGGTCATATCTGTTTTATTACGTTTCATATATTGAGTACGAGCTGTTTTGAAGTTTTCTGGCGAATTCGTTAGTTTTTCTATATGACTAACGACAATGGACATGTTACTAAAACTCGGACAGTAAAATAAATCAGGGTCAGATTCATTCTTCCCATTGCAGACATACAAAGTCTAGAAACCGATAGTAAACATACAAAGACATATCAAACTGAGTTGATTGAGTTATGCTAAACACTGCAGGGAGCCTAACTTTATAGGACTTATATATAACTATCAGATCGTATATTCCTACATTGACTGAGGATTGGTAAATACAAGATCCAAGAAATATAAAAAGGAGAAATGCATGCACAAAAAAATTTTAAACTAGACACAAGGCTGTGAAGCTCTATATTTAAACAACATTGGAAGATTGTCCACGATAAAATAGTAGCAGTTGTTGATGCACAACTCGACAAAGTAAAACCATGCTCGTCGCCAATGTGGGTTTATGTATAGAACTGCGACGATTCCCAACAGCACCACACTGTAAGATGCTATAAAGCTTGGATAAAATGTATCCATGTCTATCAATCCAGTTTCTTCTTCTTGCTTTCCTGAGCTTTTGGACAAGGATGGAGGTGATGGACGTGCATCGCAACTTTTTGTCAGTGGTGGGCCACACAGGAATGGATTGTCCTCGTAGCTACTGTTGTCGAAAGTTGCAAATTGTGCAACCATGTCTGGGGTCTTTCCAGATAAGTTATTGTGTGCCACACTGAAAACAGCTAGTTGGTGCAATTGAGTAAGTTGAGGCGGAATTTTCCCATTTAAGTTGTTATATGAAAGATCCAAACTCTCAATTTCCTTCATATTTGAAAAACTTGATGGGATTTGTCCTATCAGGCTATTGTGGGATAGATTAAGCACCTTAATACTGTTAAGATTTCTGAGTTCTGGTGGAATATCTCCTGTCAAATTATTACTAGAAAGATCGAGGCCAGACATATAGGACAAAAGTCTTCCTTCGTAAGAATAAGAACTTTTCTTCGTCGTAAATTTTGCGTGTCCTTCATAAGAATGAGAAATGTTATTCCTCAAAGTCCTCCTCCTCATAGGAGGTGTTTTGGCTAAAAAAGTATGTACCTTCACCGCAGAGGATGTAAACTTTGTAAGAATAAAATCATCATAATCAAGATAACTTACCAAAATTCTTCCAGAGATATGTGTTGTATTCCAAGTACTTCCAGATTTTAGGCAAGGTAGAATATGGCCCGATAGGTGGTTCTGAGAGAGATCCATCAATCGTAATTTGTTCAACTTGCACAACTCAATCGGGATTTTACCTTCAAAGTAATTATTGCCCAGAAGCATAAAGCTCATGTTAGGCAATGTTTCGACCCATTTTGGAATGGTGCCTGTAAAATTATTACGGCCAAGATCCAATATCACCAAACTGGAGCTGTTATAGAATGCATTTTCCAATGACCCTTGCAATTTATTCTTAGACAAATAAACTTGTACTATACTCGAAGGAAAATTTGATGGTAGGCTTCCAGAAATATTATTGTCTGAAAGGTCCAGGACTTGTAGTTCAGACATATTTCCTATCCACTGGGGAAGCATCCCGTGTAGATTGTTGTGACTGAGATCCAAGATTCTTAATGCGGAACTACAAGACAAACTGTCCGGGATAGTTCCAATAAAGTGATTGTTATCCATCTGCAATGAAAGCAAGCTGGGCAACTGCCAATTTATTGGCATTTGGCCCTCCAAGCTATTGTTTGAGAGCACAAGCACATATAACTTTGAACAACAATTGGCCAACTGTTCAGGCACCTCTCCTGATAATTGATTATCGGATAAGTCTAAGATTCGAATTGAGCTCACATTGCCAAGAGAAGGAGGAATGCTCCCATTGAAACCATTTCCTGCCATATTTAAAATTTCTAGGGACGGAAGAAGTGCTCCAATTTGTGCTGGAATATGGCCCTGTAAGTGGTTCTGAGAACTTTCCCAATATCTTAAACTCGTAAGAGAATGACGTGGCAACTGGATTTGTCCTGAAAGAGAATTGTTGTTCAAGCGGAGTGTTTCCAAGTACGTGTTGTTCTCTAACAACCAATATGGAAATACGTCGCTCATTTGGATGTGCGACAGATCAACATCTTGCAGTTCGTGCTGGTGGTAAAGGAAGTTGGGAAACTTTCCGCCATATCCGTAACCAGACAATGAGAGTCTAATTAATTGGAATTTTGGGGCCAAACTAGGTTGCTCTGTTTCCGAAAATATATTATTTCCTTCAGCAAACAAGGTCTCAAGTTCTGTATGGTTGAAGAATGGGCTGAGTGTCATTGGAATCTGAAATTGATTGTAAGAAAGATCCAGGGATACAAGCGACGTCAGACTCTTTAGAGGAGATAAAGAGATATTTCCTGCCAATTTATTGTCTGAGAGATCTAATCGCTGAAGAGATGTTAAATTACTCATGCACAAAGGCAACGCACCATCGAGATTACATCCTCTAATATTTAGTTCTTGAAGTTGGTTTAGACCGCATAAACCTGAAAATTATTCAATAATAAGAAACTTTGACCGTTGTTGACAAGGAATTCGATGAAAATAATAAAGAAGATTACAACTGAAGGTCTATTTAAAAATTCATGAAAACATCAAAATTAAACTTTTAGCGAACTAATTGGAAAAAGCTGTCATATCAGTATTTTTTCGCAAATCTGGTAATTATAATATGCATAAATATAAATAACAATGCTAATTTTCCAAAATTTCCTACTTTTTAAGATTATTAACTGTGGCTATTCCTTAAAAAAAAAAAAAAAGGATTATTAAGTGTGGTTTACTATTTTGCTTTTTGACCGAATATTCCATTTGAAAAGGTGTTTCAACAATTCCTCACGAGCTAAAATTTGCTGCTCTTTCTTGTGTTAATTTGGTGGTGAAGGGAAGCGATTCAAATCATGGAGTGGAGGGGAATTGACGATATTAGTACATTTAGTTTCTCAAAAGATTCATGGCATTGTCAGTCTGGGAGGCAGACATGTCAATTGTATCGGACACGTCTGTGGGCCAACCCAGGCCCAACTCGACATATTGGCACGGCCTGCATTTTATAGTGTCGAGTTTAGAGTAGACATGACTAATATTAGAGTTTGGGCTAGATTTATATTTTTACGCCCATAGGCCAGTCCATGCGAGGCCCATGATGGGCTCGGCTTTGGCATGGCCCCAGCCTGGGTACGACGTAAGCCCGACCCATAAATGAGCCCAACACAAATTTTTTTAAAAATGAGTTTAAATCAAAATGAGATTTACATATTTTTTTATTTTTATTTTTTATATAACAGAACAAAATACATTACTATTTCATAAGGTTATTTATTTATTTATTTCATAAATCATGAGTTATCAAAATTAGACACAATATTTATATGATATACTTATTTAAATTTCAACAAAAAATTATATGTAATATAATATTTTGTTTGTATTTTTTTGTTAAAATTTAATATTTCACTTTTTAATTGATTATTTTAAATCTTAAGTTTAAATATTTAATAATAAAAAAATATTTTTTATCTTTCATTTAAATTTTATATTTATTTATTTATAAAAATGCTTTACACTATTTAAAAATGATAAATGATATAAGTACAACTCGATTTAAGTATGATCAATCAGCTAGGTACATTATAACTTAGGCACGCTCAATGACTTAAACATGATAAGCTGAACTGCCCAATTACGACACAATGAATGACCCAGGCACGACACGGTGAGCGGCTCAAACACAACACGACACGAGCTCATAGTGCTTGCACGAGCCTATAGTACTTGAGCTTATGGGCTTTGTTGAGCTCATTATTTAAATTTTTAAGTACAGTACGAAAAATAAATAGGTTGTGCTAAAGAACAACACAAAATAAGTTAATTTTAAAAAAATTAAGTCGTACTTGACACGGTACAACCATTTAACATGTCTACTTAGAGAGCGCTCCTTATTTATCCCTATTTTTGAGATAAAATTTGCTCTATTTGTCTGTTTATACATAAGTCAAACACTCAAACGCATTCCCAAACAAAAAAAAAAAACCTTGTCAAATTGATTTGTACGGACATGTCAAGGCGTGGTTACAGTTAGTCTTACCTTGGATGTCCCCTGTTCCACTTAATCTGTTGTAGGATAGATCGAGAGACTTTAGAGATGAAAAGCCAAGCAGTGATATCATGATGCTCTTGTTGAACTCATTTCCAGGTAAATCGATATCTTCTAAATAGGCAAGTTTAGAGAGTTTGTCGAATCCTACATATGTCGTGTGAGAAGAGTATAATATCATATCACATCACAATAAAATGATCAGTAAATATTTATATACATAAAAAAAAATATTTATATAATATTTAAATTATAACAATTAATATATTTTGTCTAATTATAATACAAAATATGAAACGAAAAAATATCATTATTTTTTTATATTTTTTTAATTACAGTTATATAAAATATATTAATTATTACAGTATAAACAAAGCATGAATAATTTTTTTACATAAATGATATACAGCATGGAAGTGTAATAGCCTATAAATGAGTTTCTTTTTCCTTTTCTTTTTCTTTCAAAAAAGAAAAGAAAAAGAATTCATCTGTGATTATGAAATGAGCATAGCAAAGAGCTGTAGAAGACGCACCTTCATTCTCAATACAACCAAGTATTTGGTTTTCGCTTAAATTAAGAGTTGTCAGATCTTTGAAAGGAAGAAACAAAGAAGCATTTAGGTACCACTCTCCATAATTCTGATCCATTATAGACCCAAGAGCAAGTCGGCTAACTCTCTTCGTTGTTACGTTGCATTCGACTCCATTCCAAATACAACAATCAGCATCTGTCCCCCAGCCAGGCATGAAGTAATCATCCAAATTACCTGAATGATTCAAGGAAGACTTAATTTGCAAAAGAGCAATCCTCTCGCCTTCCCAGCAACCATAACATTGACTCACCCAGTGCTCCCCCAATAACAAAGCCAATAATGTCACTACCATCCATAACCTCTTAGTAATGGCTACTATCCCCATTTGTGCGTTGTTGCAAGGAAAGGTTCTCTTGCTACTTGCAAGTTATTTTCCGCACTGAACACTTCGGAGGCCGTTATGTGTGTGTGTGTATATATATATATATGGACAGAGGTGCATTTACGCGTTTTTGATGGAAAAGTCCCATCCTTGTAGAAAGAAAATGCAAAAGGTAAAAAGAGAAAGAAAAAGCCATATCCACCACAAGTCTCCAACATTTGCTTTTTCCGGAGAAAAAGTACTCTACCACTGCTATAATTCTATAGAATATACAGTTCAGAGCTCAAAAGCTTGGTTGTTATAGCCGAGCCCTACTTTTACGACCGGTCAAGATGTTTACGTGCTGCTGACTGCAAATTTTAATTGCTCCGGTTGCCTGCCTGAGGGTTAGAGCCCACGATTTGTCTCGAAAATAATGACATTATAATTTTTTTATAATAATAAACATATTTTTAGTAATAAAAAATTGGGATATGTGTAAAAAAAGTCCTAAACCTTTAGATTTTTTTTCATTTAAGTCCTAAACCTTTTTGAGATTTCATTTCAGTCCTAAACCTTTTGATTTTGCTCCAAATCAGTCCTTTCGTTAGTCAAACCGTTAAAAATTACTGTTCACTAACAGAAATTTTTTTAAAAAGGTAAAATACACTATTTCAATTCACCAGTTAACAGAAATACTTTGTATAATCTTAAAAAAATAAAATAAAAAATAAAAACTCTAAAATCTCAACTTACATGTTACTATTTGAGAGTAAAATATAAGTATTTAATAACAAAAAAAATATTTAAATAGTGTATTTTACCTTTTTTAAAAAAAATTCGTTAGTGAACAGTAATTTTTAACGGTTTGACTAACGGAATGACTGATTTGGAGCAAAATCAAAAGGTTTAGGACTGAAATGAAATCTCAAAAAGGTTTAGGACTTAAATGAAAAAAATCTAAAGGTTTAGGACTTTTTTAATGCATATCCCATAAAAAATTAAGTTATAAAATTCGGTTATTAAAAATGTGAACGTTATTATTTAAAATTTAACATTTATTACTTTCTAACACACTGTCAGGCTTAAAAACCCTCTGACGCTGAAACTTTTTCCATTTTAATTTTAAAAAATGAGGACGATTATGTGGTTAACTTTTATATTGTGTTTGGATAAAATTTTTTAGAGAGAAAAAAGTAAAAGAAAAAAAAGTAACGAAGAAAATTATTAGAGAAGAAGAATATTTTTTATCCTCTCTTTTATTTGAGAAGAGGTAATGAAAGGGAGAAAAATTATAAATTATTTTGTTTAGAAAAAGGTGAAAAGTAAGAGAGAAAAAAATAAAATGTATTAAAATAATAATTTCACCTTTCATAATAAATTATGTTTAAATGTTTTGTTTAAATAAAATTATAATTTTCAAATTATATGAAAGGTAATTGAATTATTTAATAAATTTAGTAAGAGAACATCTTTCCTCTCATTTTTAAGAGGATTGGTTTGGTGGGTCAGAAAGAATTAAGGAAATTAAAAAACTTTCTCTTCCTCCACTTTTTAAATAATTTTTAAATATAATAATTTATTTTAATTTTCTTACTTTTTTCTCTTGCTTTGCCTTGTTTCTCCCTGCCAAATACAATGTTAGGAAGGACCAATGTAAGCACATGGCATTGAATGGTTGAAATGAAATTAGGCACGTGAGGTTAATTGAGTAATTTGAAAGTAATGTGATCTATAAGGAAGGATAAAAAGGGAATTGAGTATTATAAAAAATAGGCAAAAATAAAACACAAAGCCTACGTTAATGATATTTAAGTTTATGTTTAGAATATTAGGTGATATCTCATATGTAGTAGTAGGCTTAAAGTGATATCAGAAATATATGATTAAATTCATTTAAAAATATTTCAAAAATAGATAAATTATTATATAATATTATACAAATTATATGACTATTTTAATGTAACTCAGATAGGTTGTATAGTAAGAAAAAGTAATTTTAGAGTTTCATCAAAATGAGTGATATTATTAATTTTACGACGAGCATAAAAATATAAATAACATATATGTTGAAATTTATGACAAATTGAGAAATATATTACGAGGGTCTCCGTTGTAAATGTTAAAGAAACCCATCATAGTTTTGTTCTTATACAGTTGTAAACAAAGGTAGAAGTTATCGTACAAAGAGGTTCCCACAATTGTGAACGTTCATATGATTACATATTATCTAACTATTCGTAGAACGAAATTATATAACTACTTATTACAACTTATTTGTTGTCACCTACCATTACTCAATTAATTTAGCATCCATTTACTCTTTTTTTTTTCGTTTGTGAATAGTTCTCTATTTACTGAAACATAGAAAAAAAAACTGTTAGGTATGTATATGGATGGAAAAAACCACAAAAGATTTATTGAGTTAATATTTTAAGTATATTTACTTTTTTGCCCATTTTTGTTTTCTAATTATACATCAAAAGAATTAAAAAAATAAAAAAATTTTAATTAGTTGGTTTTGGGGGCACTTGCGTGTGCCCTTTTAAGTTCTCTTTAAAGTACAGCTATTTAGTTTTCTCTTACAGAGGAAAATTTTCCATTTTAAAACAATGTAAATAATTTATATCCTATAATTCTTACTACTAATCATTATGCTCTTACTTTTTTTTTGGTGATTTAATTATTAATGAAGTCTATCTTTTAAAGATATTCTAATAATTAGAATTTAAATTTTTATTTTAGAAGTCTTTTGTTATATATATATATATATATAGAGTATAGATTATTATCCAATAAAAATCTTAATAAAAAAATTATTAGTGAAGTTTGAGATTTAAATTACATATGTCAACCACGACTTTTTTTGTGTTGTAGAAAGTTAGAATTCTGTATGGGTGCAGAATTCATAATAGAGTGACATATGATATGGTAAGTTAGAGTTGTAGGTTATCACGACTTATAATTTAAATTATAAGAAGAATAATAATTCTTTTTTTATGATAAAATAAATACATTAATTCTTATTTAGGAGAAATAATTTATTTTCACTTTCTTCTCTCCAACGTTGCTTCTTACACGTTCTCTTCCAATTTTCTCTTCTTTTGTACCACACTTTTTCTCTTTCTTTCTATTGAAGCTCAGTACAAAATTGTTTCCTCTTTTTCCAGCTCTCTCTCTCTCTCTCTATTTGCAATGGATACAAGTATTTTTTTTATCTCTCCATCTCCTATTCTTTTCATAAATGATTTAATTTCTCTATTGGGTTTTGGGTATTTCTAGAGACAGAAATAAAAATTATGTTCGTTTGTTAATAATTGTTTGTTTGTTTTCATACTTGTCCATTTCGTTGCTTAAAGGTGTGTTTTCCACTAATCAAGTATTTTTGCTTCGTATTATTTTTTGTAGATACACCCTTAAAAACAAATGTTAAAGATAGTTTTAAGGTAGTGGATTTGAATGAGGATATTGATATTGAAGATGAACATGGATTTGTCAACTGGATTGATGATGACCACTTCATTCCCAAAGATTGTTCATCTCATGAACAAGTTCAATTAGAAGGTGGAATGCTTGATAAATCTGATATTTCTTGCCTCAGCATAGTTAATAATGAAAATGCTGCAGATCAGAGTGATTGAGATGTTGTGGGTGCGAGTTTTGAAACAATTGAAGATGCTGAAAAATTTTATCATACCTATGGCAAGATAATCGGTTTTAGTGTACGAAAGTCTGACAAAAAAAACTGATAACAAAGGAATTGTTACATTCAGAAAATGGGTTTTGTTCTAGGAATGGATTTTGGTCCAAGAAACACTTGGAAAGATTAGAGCAAAAAAGAAAACCAAAGGCCTTAACTAGAGTTGGTTGTCTTGCTTCATTCCAAGTAAAACATGTTCGAAATTGTGGAACATATTTTGCAGTAGGATTTAATCCACATAATAATCATTCATTAGTTCCATTGCCAGAAACTTAATTTTTACGCTCTCATAGGTGTGTTAAAGATGCATATAAGAGTCAAGTAAAATCGATGCGTGAAGTGGGTGTTAACAGAAATTAGATTATGAATTTTATGGTAAACCAAGTAGGCAGTTTTGAATTTGTTGGTTTCTCAACGAAGGATCTATATAATTTTATCAATGTAAATTGCAGAGATCAAATTATGGACACTGATTCTGAATTTACACAAAGTTATCTATTTGACAAAGTTGAAATAGATCATGAGTTTTTTTATAAATATGTTGTTGATGATGATGATGATGATAGTTTAAGTCATTTATTTTGGATTAATTCTAAATGTCGTACAGATTATGGTTGTTTTAGTAACGTCTTAGTATTTGACACTGCATATAAGATTAATGCATACAAAATGCCATTTGTGATGTTTGTTGGTGCTAATCATCATCATTCTACAATAGTTTTTGGCAGTGCATTACTAGCTAATGAGAACACTGCATCTCATGTCTAGGTTTTGCAAATGTTTTTAGATGCCATGAATAACAAAAAAGCTCAAGCTATTATTACAGATAGAGATAAGGCAATGCGGAAAGCAATAAAGAAAGTAATGCTTGGAGTTATTTATCGAAATTATTGTTGGCATGTGATAGAACGGCCTAATTTTTGACATATGATAAAATGAATTAAATTTCTTCTATCTTACAAAATATTATCATTATTTGATGCCTATAATTTGCTACATGCTGTTCTAAAAGCTGAATCGAAGGGGGCAAAGTTGGATAAGATGGTGCCATGGCCGACATCGAAAGATTGGCCCACAGCCGTTATATGTTTGTCTAATACAAATTTGTAATCAACATTTTTGAATTTTTCTAAAAAAAAAAAAAAGGGATGATTTCTGATGTACGAAAAAGCCAAAACCCACAATCGAAGAAGTTAGACAGATACTTTCTGTCGAAATAAAGTTTTGAGGAAATGTCGTAACCCTTGCATAAAAGCATATACAGCATCTTTGGACGGTCTTATTGTCTCAGTCTCTCTCTTTTTTTATTTTTGGTCAAAAAAATATGAGACTTTGTCCAACAGTTGGAAAGAATTGTGTCTTTTCCCAAGAGAGGTGTGACGCTTTTGAATGGATACAGTAGGCACAATACTGAGAGAGACACAAATTTAATTTTACTGCACGCTCTAATAAGGTTTGCATTTAAGATTTCGCGATGAATACGCTCAGTACTAACTACTACACCTTGTGCTTCGGTAGTTGGATAGTTTGTCTCTAAGCTAAAAGGATGGTCATAAGTCTAATTTAAGATCAGAAAAAGGTTACTAGCCTAATTCACAGGATTTAGAATTTGTCATGTTGACTGTCTCATTCAAACACAAGTCTTCCCACTTCATTTCATTCGTGTTTTCTCATGGAAAATTGGTCTGGCGACTGGTGCGTAACAACAACTTTTTTCTTTTTGACGTTGACGTTGACTTGACCTGGACTGCCTAGCGTCAAGCTGCATAAATATGGGCCTAGGCAAGCTAAACCATCCATACGAAAAAATTGAAGAGTGTAATTATGTGTCCCAAGATTTTTATCTTAAAATTTTGTGTCGAATAAAATTACAGTTGTTATTTTTAAAATTATAACTAATATTTTTGAAATGTAAAAATAACAACTGATTCAATAATATCAGTTCTAGTTTCAAAAATAACAGTTCCAGTTTCATTCGGTATATAATTCGACACAAAAATCACCGACCCACTAACATTTATTTAAAACGGAAACCCACAATCGAAAAAGTTAGCCAGAACAAAAAAAAAAAAAGAAAAGAAAAGAAAAGAAAAAGTTAGCCAGATACTTTCCATCGAAATAAAGTTTTAAAACTGGTGACTCTTGCACAAAAGTATGTGCTCTTTGGACCGTCTCACTGAGTTACTGTCCTAGTCTTTTTTTCTTTTTTTTTTTTTTTTGTCAAAAAAATATGAGTTCGTGCCAACAGTTTTATCAAAAGAAAATAGCGTATATTCCCGAAAATATGTGACAATTTTGGATAATTACAATAGTTACAATATCAAAAGAGATATAAATTTAGTTCTACTGTATGATTAAGTAAAGTTCGAACTTAAAATTTTGTAGTTAGTATATTCAATGCTTACTACTATACTAGACTATAAGCTGCGGTAATTGGACAATCTCAGTCTCATTAGCATGAAAGAAGGGCTATTATTCTAATTCAAAATCTTTTTTTTTTATTTTGAACAGTCTAATTCAAGATTAAAAAAAAGTTATTAGAATTTTACACATACCTTTCCCACTCCTGCACGGCTGCACCCCTGGCGTAAGAAAATGGGTTATTACTCTAATTCTTTAGAATGTGTGGTGTTGACCGTCCCAATCAAACACCCAAGTCTTCCCACTTGGTTTCATTCGTGTTTTCTCGTGGAAAATTGGTCTCGCGACTGGTAGGCAACAACAACTTCCTTCTTTTTGACGTTGACGTTGACGTTGTCTTTGACCTTGATTGTTTGGGGTCAAGCTGCATAAATTTGGGCCTAGACAAGCTCAATCATCCATATCCATAAGAAAACCACATTAGTTAGAAACTTTCATTTGGTGGATTGGCCCATTAGTGTGCAGTGCAGGTCGACTCACTTAGGAGCCTGCGAAAGAAATAACAGAGTGCAAGTGCAAGAAGACAAATGGTCCTTGGAGGCCCATTTTTTGTTTTTTTTTCGTTTTTAGTCTGAAAATCCTGCTATCTAGATGCTCGTTGAATTCTAATTAATTCAGTTCAAGTCGGGTGGATCCATTAAAGGGGGCAAAACTCTCTCATCACCTATCTTCTCCATACACAAGACTCGAACTCGAGATCTTATTTAAGGAAAATCAAACTTCTCGCCACTTGAACCAACAGATATTAGTTGTTTTTTTTTTTTTTAAAGGAATAAAATCGGTTGATAACCGTTAGCTTTTCAACAGGAGGTTTTAGCTTCCCATCCCCTGCAAAATTTAATTCAAAATCGTAAGGATTTGCTTAGACCAAATTCGTGTGTTCGATTCTCACATGTGCACAAGGACGGAAATCGCGTTGCCGATTGGTAGGCTAGTAATGTTTTCTTTTTTGATTGGGGTTTCCATATGTTCGGCTCCCCTCCAGATGATTTGTTGCCTATCTTACAACAAGATATGGAAGGTGTACATAGGCCCCGAGGAACTTGTTAATTGTTTTGTAGTTATGCTTTAAGTCTTTCCTTTTGATTAAAAAATAAATAAATTTAGTAAGGTTTTCAAGACACATCTCTACGGTTAAAAGTTTTAATTTTTTGTCTTAAAAGGAATGATATAAGATTTATAAGAAAAAAAATTACTCTCATTGTATATTTTATAATTAAATAGACTTCTTAATAGACCAAAACTACTTTTAGAATTCACCATAAAGTTTTAAAGTGAAATTTGAGATTTCAACTCAAATTTTCAGTCATAAAAAATATTTTTTCTTCAATTTAATTAGACAAAAAAAAATATGTCGGTCCAAATCTAATTATGGGTGTTATTTTGTTAAATAAAAAATATATATTCAGACGGTCTCCTTATCTTAATTGTACACGAAGATTTCTAATTCTCTCAGCTTGAGCTTCTCTCCACAATCGACCAGTTCTCCGTTCTTCGTCTCTGGTCTCCATAGTCAGCAAAGGGGTTGGAGTTTAGTTAATGAATGCCATCCAACCACAACTAATATTGTGTTTGAGAAAGAGGAAAAGAGGAAAGTGAAGAGAAAAGGAAGAATTTTTATGTTTGGAAGATGTTTTTGTTTTTGTTTTTGTTTTTGTTTTTGTTTTTTTTTTTTGTTCATGTTTAGAAGATGTTTGAAAATTTTAGAAGAATAAACTTTTTTATTCCTCTTTTTCTTATGACGCACCAAATTCATTATTTCTAAAAATTGGAAAGAACACTATTGATTCATATCACCTTCATTAAATGATTCTATTGTTGATAGTAAGCATACAAAGTCTAGAACAGATGGCATCCTTCTTTTCTGCTCCTATGGGTGCCTAATTCTTGTACAAATTCATTTTATTTCTCTTAAATTGGTGTAGCTGCTGCTACCTAGTCTTTTGTCATAGTTTAACATGCAACGTTTTGGGTAATTAGAAGGCTTCGTTGCCAGTTGTGTGGCAGTTTGGGTTTCTAGATGTCTATTTGGTTTATAGTCAGTGAAAAATACAGTTCTAAAAATTCAGTGTCGATCAGTGTTTGATGTGAGAAATATCCTTTTGTTTATCCATCAATATGGAGAGAATGGCCGATTGGAAATTAAATTCAGTTTCGTGCAAAGTGGTCTATTGTCAATAAAGTTACGAAACTTGCATTATATATCTTGGATTAGGTTGGTTAACTCGTTTCCGACCTTGACTTAGATAAATATTTGTAGTGATGTGTGACTTAGTGTACATCAGGATAAACAAATTTCTTTCTAAATCTTTCACTCCTTTTTGGTCATAACCCATAACAACAAAATTTAATTTCTAAATTCAGTGAGTGTAGTCGCACTAATATTAATACACTATTCATTATATGTCAATACCAAAAAACATTTTAAATGAGAGACATAAATTCAAATGAATGTTAAAAATGGAGCAAAAGAAGTAACTAGCCAAAAAAATAAAAATAAAAATAACTGAGACGTAATTTTGATCATAAATTTATTTGACCTGATAGAAGACATATTTGCATGTATTTTTTTGTGGCTAAAATATTTTAATTTATTAATCATAATAGTAACAATAATAAAAATTTAATTCACATTATTATTTAGTAAATTAAAAATATCGAGTAAAATTTCTCTCTGCCCTTAAAAAGGAGAAAAGTGTGTAAATACCAAAACCCTGGTCACATTGGAATCTTTGTTCTAAATACGTGATTTGATTTGTTGTAAATACCAAAACCGGGGTTCTGTATATATATAAATTAAAATCGGATTTAAAGAATCAGGGCCTCAACGGCTCTTTTCCTCTCTTACGGGAATTTCTCTTACTACAAGGATTTTCCCTTTCACTAGGATTTCTCTTATTACCAGAATTTCCTTCTCTCACAAGAATTTCTCATATTTCGAGGATTTCGCCACTCACAAGGGTCTGTGTAACCGTTGGGCTACATTTCTATGTATACCTCTACTACTCTCTCCTCTTAACCTCTGATGTTTTCTCTCAGTTTTTTCATAGTTTCTCTCAGTTTTTTTTTTTTTTTTTTTTGGGTGTTGTGAAATAGAATAGTAGAAGACTGAATTTCCTGGTTTTAAGTGTTGCCTTGATTTCTTGGTAAGTTGGGTTTTTACCAGTGACGTTTCATGTTTTATTAATGGATATTTTCTTGTTGTTTTAGTTTCTACACTTGATATGGGAAAAGGTTGTCTTGAATCTCGGGTCTTTTCCTGTGCACTTTTCCGGGTTCTGTTTCTTTTGTGATCAACTCAGATGTGAGTGTTTTCTTGAACCCTTTTGCTTGTGAGTCATAAAGAAGGAAGCTTTTCTTGGTATATTTTCTCATTGTTTTAGTTTCTAGACTTGATATGAGAAAAAGGTCTTGAATCTCGGGTCTTTCCATGCATACTTTTTCGGGTTCTGTGTCTTCTGTGATCAACTCAGACGTGTATGTGTTGTTCTTGAATTCTTCTGTTTTTGAGTTATAAAGAAGGAAGCTTTTCTTGGTATTTTAGTTATTTTGTTTATAGCTTTAAGTTTTATTGTCAAATATCTTGTGTTTGTGAAAAACAGACCTCTTGCTAATAATAATCAATGAATAGTCTGATGAATGCTTCAGTAGTGGGCCGAAATTTCCTTTGACGCACATTTTGCTACTCGTCTGTATGTTGATTGCCATGTATTTTCTGCCAGGATATAATATTTTTGATGAGTCCTTGCCTCTAAAATGTGTATAAAAATGGACTAAACTACATTTCTAGATTCCGGGCTGTAATGCCTTTCTTTGATGGTCTGTTGGATAACATTTACTTGAGTGCCTGGTTTTGTTTTTGTAGAGGAGTTTCTACAGTTGTAGTCATATACTGCCTGGTTTTGTTTGCAAAATATTCTACATTTTAGTCTAAGTCCAGCTCTCATTTTCTAATCTCTCTGGTGTGTCCATTCAACTTGTGGTTTTAGTCTGGTGTGTCTAAGTCTAAGCATGATTAACCATTGATTTATGCTATGACAAGGAAAAATTTATGGTAGTATTAAGGTATGTGCAACACAATTTAACATCATGGATATTGTCTTTCTTTTGATTGCTGAAATTTAAAATTACATGACAGTTTTAAGTTTCCAAAATTTTCATTAATCATGCTTGTTGGTGTTGGCAGACTACAGTCTAGTAAGAGGTACAACATAGATGATGATTAAGTTGCTTTTTTTTTCCCGCAGTTAAAAATCTTCCTTGATGTTATTCCTTTCTTTGTCAGAATGATTTATATTAATGTCATATGCTTTGGTTTCAAGATGGAGCACAAGAACTTTCTTATTTTCAGTTGATGAGATCATTTTATAGTGGCAAATCGACATTCAATGGGAGTAATTTGCTCAAGGGAGGGAGTCCAATAAGCTGTTGAATATGGCATACGAGTAGACTAAAGTCTAAGTTCAAAATGGTTGGGAACATAATTTGCTCAACCTTTTGCAGACCATCTGTGAGGAGGCAGTTGCCCATCCCCCGTGGAATTATGCATGATATGTGAGGTACTTCCTTTATCCAGCATATTTGAATTTGATTATTCTTTCCTGGAATTTGCACAAATTTTACAGTCGCAGTTTGTGACAGGAGGTTGACAGATACAGTTCATTTTCTATTCTGCCAAGGGATATAAGTCAGCAAATTTTTAATGACTTGGTATTTTTGATTCTTTTCTTGAAGCTTTTAAAGATTGTATACTTTAGGTAATTTGTTTGACTGATAAATTTTGGATCCGAGACACTTAGAAGTGAATGAGCTCTGCAGTTACTTTTCAGTTTCCTTATAAGATGGGACTGGACAATGTTTCCATTTTCTTTTGTAAATAGGACGTCATTTGGGTGAATGTCCTGCAGTGAAGGATAGTTGGATGGATAGTTGGCATCATCAAGTATGTAATATCAATTCCTCCACTGAGGAAAATTTTGGCCATGTTTTACATGTCTGACACTTAGACAGAAAATGATTTAGAGACTGTCTTTTGTTGATTTTGAAATAATTAACTAAAACATTATATAACATCAGGTTCACTTCCTTTGTGTTGTTAGTTGTTGTACTATGTGATGTTACAATGATGGCCAGTGTAATGCATTGTTTGGCCCCAACTGATCAGCACTGATAATGAGTGCATGACCACATGATCATGTCATTTAGGTCTTAGAAGGTTGATAGTTCTGTGTTTCATGATGAGCAATGTTGTTACTGCTGAAGGGATGTGTGTCTGTTACAGCTTAGCCAACTTGGAGAAGTTGGACTTTGAGAAGTTTGCCTTAAAGGTTTGTTATGTCATGTCATGTATCATAATTTTTGTGGTTTACCTGGTGTATTCTGCATACTGCATAGCTCTTTTGCTTTCCATATCTATGCATTTAGAATGGTGACTGAACAGATCACCAATTACAGTTCCTAAAGGCACAAATTCTTTTGGTTTATAGGGTGTATTCTAAGTAGGCATGCAATTACTTGATAGAAAACAATATTTTGGACTTTAGAGAAGAATATCTTGATGACTACCCTTACCCTCCTTTCCATGTCTGGATGCGTACGTAGAGGGTGCACTACACAAAATTCGTTTCATCTTTTCAAATAGATCTATGTCAGGAGAAAATACAGTGGGCATGAATACTGGGTAGGGGAATTCCTAGAATAGAGGCATAATGTGCATTTTATCTTGGTGGCATAAGCTTTAAAATTCGCTAGTTTATATTTTATTCAACAACAGTTTTTGAGCATTCATAAAAATTTCATGAAATAATCTTTTTGCTAGCCTGCTCTCTGTTGAAATGGCTCGACCCTCAATGGCTGACTTTCTTGAGTTTTCTTGCTTGCCCAGGCTTAACAAAACTTCAGTCTCTCAATATAGATGCTGCAAAGATATTATAAAAATGGAAATGAAGTCTCTTTCAGGTTATTGGTTTGCATACTTTTTTCTTGGTGGTTATGTGTGTGCGCTGGTATGCCTAAGTTTTCAGAACCTTTTATTTTGGTGCATTTAAGTGGCCTCCTCTCTCTCTCTCTCTCTCTGTGTCACTCACTCCTCTCTCTCTCTCTCTCTCACAGACACACACACACACACACTCCCCTTCAACTGCCATTGAGTAAATAGACACTAAAGAAGACTAATAGCGGTTTCACATTTTTCTTTTTACCCACACGAGATACACAAAGGATGTGCTGTTCTGCTTCTGGAAAATGGTGGCAGGTATGATTTTTCATATGTGGAACCTCCTTAAGTTTGGCCATGATATATTCTCTTTTTTTTATGTTACTGCCCTGCATTATGTCACTATTATTAAGTTGACAATGTGACCTTTGTGTGTTGTAGTGATAGATAAGTAGTTGAACTGGTCTCAGCTTCTCCAGGTTTTAAATTCTGACGTTTTTAGTCCCCAATTTATCTGAGTAGTTAGTGATCTTCCAGTTTAGCTTAAGTGATGTTTCTGTAATCACCTCAAAGTAGGAGTTGTAGATCTTAATTGCCTAAAGAATCATCTACAGCTTTGCCAATGACTGATTTTGCGGTCAAGTCATAATCGTATTGGATGGCCATGAATTATTCTCTGTCCTTGCATCTTCTCCCAGCACCATATGTATGCTATCACTTTGCTCAATTAATCCTGGCGCAAGTATATATTTTTTAAATTTTTGTTATTCTATCTTCTTCCTCTTTTTGTTTTCCCCCTTATTTTTTCTCTCCCACTGTCACCCTTCACATGTTACTATATTTTCCAGTGTGGGCAGAATGTATTTTCTGTTATTTCTTACAATCTTCATGGATACATTGAGGTTAATATATATACAATAACCCTAGCTACAAAATAGGAAACTAAATAATATGATAGCTTGATTATAGGGATGCTAATTATGAGGATTCTGTACAGCCTAGAAGGGAATCAAATCTGGCATATATTACTCCTGTTCAGAACTCCTTGATTCAAGGGATTGTTTATCCCTTATCTGTCTCCATTTCAACACTCCCCCTCAAGCTGGCATGAAGATATCATTCATTGCTAGCTTGCTTACCAAACTGTCAAACTGTCTTTTGTGAAGGCTCTTTGTTAAGATGTCTGCTACTTGATCCGTGGTTGGTACATAAGACATACAAATCATGCCACTATCAAGTTTCTCCTTGATAAAATGCTTGTCCACCTCTACATGTTTAGTTCTGTCATGCAAAACTGGATTATGAGCAATTGAGATTGCTGCTTTGTTATCACAATAAACCTTAATGGGTGGTGGTGTGTTGATCTTCAAGTCTTCTAGGAGTCTTTTGATCCACAGTACTTCACAAAAACCATGAGCAACTGATCTAAATTCTGCCTCAGCACTGCTTCTTGCCACCACATTTTGTTTTTTACTTCTCCATGTGACAAGGTTTCCACCGACAAATGTGCAATAACCAGAAGTTGACCGTCTATCAGTTGTACTCCCAGCCCAATCTGCATCTGTGTAGGCTTCTATTTGTAAATGTCCCCTTTTTTTAAAAAACAAACCTTTTCCAGGTGTACCTTTCAAGTATCTCAAAATTCTAAACACTGCATCAAAGTGCATTGAACCGGGTGAATGCATAAATTGACTTACCAAGCTCACTGCAAAGGCTATGTCAGGCCGAGTATGTGATAGATAAATCAACCTTCCTACTAGTCGTTGGTATTGCTCTCGGTTCACTATATCTTTAAGTGCAGCTGGTTCTAACTTCACATTGGGCTCAATTGGGGTGTCAGCAGCCTTGCATCCAAGCATACCCGTCTCCTTTAGTAGGTCAAGAACATATTTGCGTTGATTCACAAAAATCCCTTCTTTGGATCTTGCAAATTCCATTCCAAGAAAGTATTTTAACGCTCCCAAATCTTTGATTTCGAACTCTTTTGCAAGCATCTTCTTTAGGTTCTCAATCCCAACATAATCATCTCCTGTTATGATTATATCATCCACATACACAATCAAAATAACAACTTTACCTTCTTTGGAGTGTTTGAAGAACATCGTGTGGTCAGCTTGACTTTGATAGAATCCATGTGTCTTAATCACCTTTCCAAAGCGTTCAAACCATGCTCTTGGTGATTGTTTAAGACCATATAACGACTTCTTTAACTTACACACCTTGCCTGCTCCAAATCGCTTTTCAAATCCAGGTGGTAAATTCATAAAGACTTCCTCTTCTAGGTCTCCATTCAAAAAAGCATTTTTCACATCCAATTGGTGTAATGGCCAGTTGGAGTTAACAGCCACAGAGAGGAGGACTCGAATGGAGTTTATCTTTGCAACAGGAGCAAATGTTTCTTGGTAGTCTATTCCATAGGTCTGCGTGAACCCTTTTGCCACAAGTCTTGCTTTATATCTTTCTACACTCCCATCAGCTTTGCACTTTATTGTGAACACCCATTTACATCCAACAGTTTTTTTATCTTTCGGAAGATCAACCACATCCCATGTACCACTCTTTCGGAGAGCATTCATCTCTTCCATTACTGCTAATTTCCAATTCGGGTCATCTAAAGCCTCCTGAATGGTTCTGGGAATAAACAGATTAGAAATCCTAGATAAGAAAGCCCTATGATGGTTTGACAACCTATTATATGACAAATATTTAGCAATGGGATGATTTGTGCAATTACGAACCCCTTTCCTATAAGCTATGGGAATATTCAAATCTGAAAATTCAACATCAGAAAGTTCAGTTGAAAAAGAGGGAGTAGGGACAAGAGAGGAATTACTCGGAGCATTAGGAGGAGGACCACAAGTTGGAGGATTTGACTGGACTTGTGCTGGAGGAAGAGATGGAGCTGCAGTATCTTTTTGAGACTTCTTCCTAGTATAAACCTGAAGCTCAAAATTAGGATTATTATAATCCTTTGGTAGTATTTCTCCCTCTGTTTCTGATAGAGTGTTACTTGGCAGTTGTAAGTTAGAGACTTGCTCATTCCCATTATCATGAACACTTTTTCCCTGATGTTGGGGATAAATAGCTAGAACAAATTCACTAGGTGAAGTCTGTAAGTTAGAGACTTGCTCATTCCCATTATCATGAACACTTTTTCCCTGATGTTGGGGATAAATAGCTAGAACAAATTCACTAGGTGAAGTCACAATATTTGGTAATGGTTCTAAAGTATTCCAAAAATTATCTTCGCTCTTGTTCTCCCCCTGAAGATGATTTTTGTCAAAGAACGGTTGATTTTCTAAAAATGAGACATCCATACTTATGTGAATTTTTTGGGTGGAAGGGTTAAAACATTTGTACCCAATTTTGTTTGGGGCATAGCCGATAAAGACACATTTTTCGGTTTTTGAATCTAATTTTGATCTAAGGTTGTTGGGAATATAAACAAAACATGTACATCCAAAGACTCTTAGAGGCAAATTAGAGTATAAGCGAGATGTGGGGAAGGCCTTTTTAAAATAATTTAAAGGTGTGTCATATTTTAAAACACGAGTTGGCATTCGGTTGATTAAATATGATGCAGTCAAAATAGCCTCACCCCATAGATATTTAGGAACATGCATGGAAAACATGAGAGCACGTGCTACCTCAAGCAAGTGTCTATTTTTTCTTTCAGCAATTCCGTTTTGTTGGGGTGTTTCTCGGCAAGTGGCTTGATGAATGACACCCTTTTCTTTTAAGAAACTTCCCAAACACTCGTTAAAGTACTCGGTTCCGTTGTCGGAACGCAAAATGCTGATTTTTGTTTGAAATTGGGTTTCGACCATGGTATAAAAGTCTTTAAATAGACGTTCAACCTCAGATTTTTTGTTTAGCAAATACACCCAACACAATCTAGTATGATCATCAATAAAAGTTACAAACCATTTTTTTTCGGATAAAGTAGTAACTCTAGATGGTCCCCAAACATCACTATGAATTAAATAAAATGGCTTTGATGCACAATAGGGTTTTGGCCGAAAAACAGTACGATGGTCTTTTGATAAATGACAACTTTCACATTGAAAATCTAAGCAATTTATTCCTTCAAACAAATCAGGAAACAAATGTTTAAGATATGGAAAACTTGGATGCCCTAGTCTACAATGCCAAAGCATTATCTGATCAGAAACTAGACTTGAACTAGTACTACTTAAACCTTGAGCTATTTTATTACCGAAAGAGAGCTCATCAAAATAGTACAGTCCATCTATCATCTTAGCACTGCCAATCATCTTCCCCGACTTCTGGTCCTGAAATGTACAATGAGAATCATAGAAAACAACACTGCAGTTAGTGTCATGACAAAGCCTACTAACTGATAAAAGGTTGCACGTGAGTTTAGGAACATGAAGGACAGATTTAAGAGTAATATTCTCTGAGATTTTTATTAGGCCTTTGCCTGCAATTGGAGAAAAACTTCCATCAGCGATTCTGATTTTTTTACTACCGGAGCAAGGAGAATAACAATTGAATAAATGAGATGTACTAGTCATATGGTCTGAAGCCCCAGAGTCGATAACCCAAGGAGTAGATTGGGAAATAATTGAGAGGGCAATAGGATTACTACCTGTATATGCCAAAGACCCACTAGGAATACCAGATGAAGGATTGGATTTTAGCAATTTTCGGAGGTGATCCATCTGCTCTTTGCTGAATGGAGTGGACTCGACTTCATTTGCAATTGGAGTACGGGTGGATCTATCACTAGATTTGCTGCTTTTCCAATTTGCTGGTTTGCCATGAATCTTCCAACAAGTTTCACGGGTGTGCCTCGGCTTGTTGCAAAAATCACACCACACACGAGGTTTTTCATTAGTTTCCCGTGCATTTGAAATGTCTTTGCGACTTGCATAAGCTTCAGATGCCACCAATGCAGAATTTTCCACAGACGCACCAGAACCTGGTGTTTTTTTTCCTAGCATCACATGCCGACGACTTTCCTCTCGGCGGACCTCGGCAAATACTTCACTAATAGGAGGAAGGGGAACCCTACCGATAATTCGGCCACGTACCTCATCAAACTCAACATTGAGTCCAGCAAGAAATTTAAAAACTCGATTCTCTTCTACCATTTTTTGGAAGTGCTTGCAATCTACCGGAGACTGCCATTCATATGCATGAAACAAATCTAGGTCCTGCCAAATCCGTTTTAGTGAGTTAAAATATTTGGTTACATTGTCCTCACCTTGGCGGATTTCTCCAAGCTTCAATGTCAACTCATAGACTTGGGATTGGTTTCCAAGATCAGAATACATCTGGCTCACATTGTCCCACAGTTCTTTCGCTGTTGGGTAACACATGTAGTTGGAGCTGATGTCATCGACCATTGAATTCACCAGCCAAGTCATCACCATTGAATTTTCAGCGTCCCACTTAGCAAAAGCTGGATCTGACGTCTTCGGCATCATAGTGTCCCCTGTAATGTATCCAATTTTTCCACGTCCCCTAAGGTACATGCGGACAGCTTGTGACCATCTCAAGAAATTGTCACCGTTAAGGCGGATCGTAGTGATCTGTACAGGTGAGTGTTCTGGACTTGAAGGAGGTCGAGAGGCTTGGATTTCAGGGCTAGGAGCTGCCATGGTTGTGGTTTCTGAATTATCAGACATGGTTTAGACAATAAAGTGATGGACAGCTACAGGGAAAGGAAAAAATCCCTGCTCTGATACCATGTGGGCAGAATGTATTTTCTGTTATTTCTTACAATCTTCATGGATACATTGAGGTTAATATATATACAATAACCCTAGCTACAAAATAGGAAACTAAATAATATGATAGCTTGATTATAGGGATGCTAATTATGAGGATTCTGTACAGCCTAGAAGGGAATCAAATCTGGCATATATTACTCCTGTTCAGAACTCCTTGATTCAAGGGATTGTTTATCCCTTATCTGTCTCCATTTCAACATCCAGGCTTAAGAAATTTGGAAAGCTTGTATTTGGAATTTTGCAGCTTGAAGGGCTTTGTAATTTGACAGGTATTCCAAACTTTGTATTCAGCAATATTGCTAATGTGTCTGCTTTGCCATTTGCTATAACATCTATGTTTTACTGGTTCACCAAGTTGAAATTCTTAAAAAGATTAAGGAGAAATTAGCTTATATCTTCATTGCTGAGTTGCTTGAACATGGCATCTCAGACAAGAATAAGGAGAAATTAGCTTATATCTCCATCTGTGCAGTTAACATTTTTCCCCTAATTTTGATTTTTCATTTCGTGATGAGGTTATAGCTTTTTACAGGGAATAATAGAGAGAGGAGATCTGTGGTGATTTGAGCGTAAACTACTACATGTTGGCTGCTTATTAAAATGAAGCCGTTAAGCCTTCATTTTACTTCAAGTCATTTAAATGTTACATGCAACCTCACTTAGTTTAGTTTTTATGATTTTGCTTTTAAAGCACTGGCCTCCAAATCGCCAATGGTTATCAGTCAAGGGGGAATGATTTAAAGAATTACTCTGCAATTCTGCTTACAATTTTACTTGGTTTTGGAGAACGCTTTTATTTTCACATATCATTGTCTGTCAGGGCTTCCCCTCAAAAGCTTGGAGTAGAGCAGTATTGAAGTTAGAAGCAATGGGCTCCACCATCTTTCTGGTTGGTCTTGATCTGCAGTTAACATTTACCATTTGCTAGTTTACATTTACCATTTGCTAGTCTGACTTGTAATGCATAAGCATTTTAACAATTATACATACATGTATGGCTGTGAGTGCATATATATGCAGGAAACTGTGATTAGGTAAACAAATTCACAAGAAAACTTTTGTGCAACAATCTAGCCCTTGGCTGACAAATTTTTTTCCCTTTTCTTCTTTTTTAATCAGGAAAATGAAACTAGGATGGGGAAGTGAGAATTTGAAGAGTGTAACTCTTGCTTTTTTTGAAGAGTGTAACTCTTGCTGTACTCTGCTGATGTTTCTTTTTATTATCCCTGCATTTTTGTTTAGTGGTTCATCTTTCTCTTTTTTTTTTTTTTTTCAAGATGCTGGATTTTGTGAATACAATTGCTAATTTTTAGCTTTTCCCTTCTTTAAGGGTTATCTCATCTGGAGAACTTACATCTGTTGCTCACTTTAGTAACTAGCAGTGGCTTAAAGAAGTCTGGATTGATGTCTCTTAAATCACTCAGCCTGGATGCTCGCCAAATTACAGATGCTGATCTAGCAGCTCATACAGGTATGAACTAAAGAAATTTGTTCTGTTGCCTATGCATTTGAGTGGAAGGTTTGCGTGTAGAGGAATAGCTGGTTGACATAATATGTTCATACATATTGGTTGTATTTTAACCCCAATTGCTTACTTGGTGTATTAAGGAAATTTTTAGTAAGGGACCTTTGGAGCAAAGGGAGGATGAGTGAACTAAGCCGGATGAGCATAAACTGTTGACTTTTGGCTATTGTAGTTCATTCTAAGTGGCAGTAACTAACTTTCTATTTATTAAGCATTCAAAGAAAGAGAAAAAAAACTTAGTGTCACGGTGCCTCAAGATACATGGTGCACTGGTTCACCTTAAAGGTTTGTTATGCATGCATGTCTGATAATCTTGTGTTTAATTGGTGTATTTTGCATAGTGTATTGTTCTTTTACTTTCCATATATCTATGTTTCTTAGATGGAGACTGCACAAATCACCAAATTAGGTTCTTAAAGGTATAAATTTTTTGGTTTATGTGGTGTATTGTAAGTCAACACACAAGTAATTGATAGAAGACAACATTCTGGACTTGAGAGATGAATACCTTAATGACGACCCTTACCCTATTTTTCCATGCCTGGATGCATGCCTAGGGGGCACACATACAATTTTCTTTAGTCTATCTCGAATTGGTCTATGTCAGGAGATAACATGGGGGGCATGAACCCAATTACAGGTAACAGGGTTCCATAGACCTATGCCAAGGCGAATGACTATTAGACATGGGAATTCCTAAAATAGAGGCATTATGTGAATTAAATCTTGGTGACATCAGGTTTGAGAGTTGCTTGTATATATTTTATTTAACAATCACTTTTAAGCAATTATATAAACTTCATTAATGCATCCTTCAGCTAGCCTGCTGTCTGTTGAAATGGCTCTGAACCTCAATGGCCAACTTTCTCTTGAGTTTTCCTTTTTGCCCACGCTTAATAAACCTTTAATCTCTTAGTATCAGATGCTGCAAATGCGTTACAGATACAGACATGAAGACTCTTTCAGGTTATTGCTTTTAAGTTCTCTTGTCTTGCTGGTTATGTGTGTGAACTTGTATGCTTAGTTTTTTTCCACATGCCAATGTGGTGACTGTAGATTGGTGTCTCTCAGAATATACACATAATGAACCTAGATTCAGTGGCTGTATATACATGCCAATGTAAGTTGGCGTCTCTCAGTTAATTCATACAAGATTTTGTATTTAGATGAAAGTAACAAAAAAAATCAAACTTTTCACCAGAAGGGACTGAGCAAAATGTTATATCTCTGTGCTTATGTAATGGCTGTGTTCCATGTGTGTCATTGAACCTAAAGGAATTTTTCTCCTTTTGGTGAACCATAAAGTATTCTTTCCTTAAATTCCTTTGCACCTTCCCCTTTAGAAAATCAGAGTTACTTGCTTACTCGTCTTTTGTCCAATTTCTCTTCTTTTTCCAAAATAGCCACTTTTTTTCTACATTTTTTCAATTTTAAATTTTCCAGTTTTAACGGTCATTGCCATTGCTTGAATCTTCTTTGGTTTTTCTGGTTGCTTGGGATTTGGTTTCTACAGAATGGCAATTATCAAACAGTGCTTATGATTATTGGCTAAATGTTCATGAATCATTTTCTCTCAACTATTTGCATGTGCACAAAAAGCTCTTTTACCAGGAAAACTTACTATGTTGAGATTTGTAGAACTTATCAAATTATAAAATTGGAGTGGCTGCAACTTTGTTGTGCGTGGCAGGTTTGCACAAGCTTTTTATGTCGAACTTGGAAGCTTGCAGTGTCAACACTGCAAGTTTGGAATCTATATCTTGTTCGTTCCCTTATGTTCTTTGGTGTCTAGATCATCATAGTAGTGTTGCTTCTCATAATTTGCTTGGTTAGTTTGCTCCATTGGTCTCTGAAAGGGATAAATATTCTTTAACTGTGGTTTTCCCCTGTTTAGAATTAAATATAGCTGCTAGAGCCCTTTAGTTATTGCCAATGGTAAAAGCTAAATAGCTTTTTGCAGCTCTAATCTTGCGTACTAAAGCCTGAATAAATGTGGTCTACCTGATGATGGATATGATGAGTTTTCAGGTAAGAATGACAAGTTTTATCTCTAGCTTTATTGGGGGGCAAAGTGATGACCTATAGAGTTTGCTATTTTCTGTTCCAATGTGTACCGACTAACATGCTTTGACTGTATGCAGCAGGTCCGGGAAACTTAAATGTGTTGAGCTTGGCTTTCAAATGCATGTTTAGTGCATTTAAGGTCTCTCTCTCTCTCTCTCTCTCTCTCTCTCACACACACACACACACGCACACCAGCTGCCATTGAGTAACTATACTCTATTGAAGACTAATAGTTGTTTCACATTATCTTTTCACAAACACGAGATACATAAAGGATCTGCAGTTCTACTTTCCTCGAAATGATTATTACCAGTTGAATTTGTAGTCTTTGTATTGCAATTTCTTTCGATTATAGCTTTGATCTCCGAATGAATATAAAGATCAGTAGAGGCTAGTAAGCTGGTTTCTAGCTTTTGCAGCAGACCTCTGTTTTATAAAGAACTGGATGGGTGTTATGGTGTGGGAGCTTTGACTGACAATAATCAATGAATAATCTGACGAATGCTTCAGTACTCGGCTGAAAGTTCATCAGAAATGCATTTAGACACTCTTTTGAATGTTGATTGCCATGTATTTTGTACTAAGATATAATATTTGGTGTGTCCACGTGGCTGTCGCATGTTTTGCAATGGATTGCTAGTTTACAGATTTTATGCCTATCTTTGATGTTCAGTTGGATCATTTATATTTGACAGTTTCAAATTCTGCCCAAGTAGAAGATTAGTGATAATTATTGTGATCTGAGTGTCCGGTTTTGTTAGCAAAATATCTTATATTTTTACTGGAAGCCCATCTATCATTTCTTAATTTCTCTGGTGTGTGTATTCAATTTATGTGTCCTTGTAGTCTGACTTTGAACATGGACTTTTGTTGTGACAAGGCATAATTTTTGGTAGTATTGAAGTGTGGACAATACAATTTTACATCAAAGATGTTGTGTTTCTTTTGATGATAAAATTTAAATCACATTAGAAACCCTGCTAGTATTGGCAGGCCACATTCCAATATGAGCTACAGTACAGATGACAGGTATGCTGCCTTTTTTCTCTTAATTAAAAATCTTCGTTGATGTTATTCCTTTCTTTGTCAGTATGATTGATGATTAATGCCCTATGCTTTGGTTTTAAGATAGAGACAAGACCATTCTTATCTTCATTTGATGATATGAACATATCACTGGCAAAGGTTGAGATTCAATGGGAGTGATTTGCTCTTCGAAGGTGTGACAAAAGTGGAAGTGCGAAATGGTTGGGAATATCATTTGCTCGACCTGTTGCAGACCATCTGCAAGGGGGCAGTTGCCCATCCTGCAGGGAATAATGCATGTGGAGGTACTTTCTTTATCCTGCATGTTTGCAATTCGTTTTTTTTTTTAATTGGATTTGCACAACTTTTAGCCTTGCAGTTTTTTGACAAGATGTTGACAGAGACGATCAAGTTTTTATTCTGCCAAGGGATATAAGTCAGCAAAGATGCAATGAATTTGTAACCTTGCATCATCGTACTAATTCTTCCCTTGAAGCTTTAGAAATAGTGCACTTCAGGTAGTTTTTCTCTTGGATAATTTTGAATCTGAGGCACTTAGAAGTGATATGGCTTATTTACTTTTCAGTTTTCTTAGAAGATGGGACTATATTATGTATCAATTTGTTTGTTGACAGGATGTCCATTTTGGTGAATATCCTTGAGTGAAGGATAGTTGGATGGATGTCATCTCTTCTCAAGGTTCATGTTTACTTTCTGTAGACCCTTCTGATTTGGAAATCACGAAAATCACAGAAAATGGACTGGGCCTTCTCAAAGATTCGTTAAAACTTGAAGCCATGACATCAATTATTGTGACCAGGTTTGTGAACATTGGATGGAGCTCATCATGGGTACTTCAATATTTTTCCCCTCGACATTTTTCCTTTTGCTTAAACACTAAAGGTCGGTCATTATTTCATCTTTTTTGGCATCACTCTTTCATTCAGATAGAAATTTTTTCAATTGCATGTTGCTGTCACATTAGTGGATATAGCATCTAGGTAGGTTGACGCATGCATAATGTGCATTAAATCTTGGTGGCATGAGCTCTGAGATATGCTTGATTATATTTTTTTTTTCAATTGCAGCTTTTAAGCAGTTACATAGACTTCATGAAATCATCTTTTAGGGTTTAGCTAGCATACTGTCTGTTGAAATGGCTTTGACCATCAATGGCCGACTCTTTATCTTTCCTTTTTTCCCCAGGCTTAACAAAACTTCAGTCTCTTGTAATCAGATTCTGCAAATGCATTGCAGATAAGGGCATGGAAGCTCAACCCAGTGTATTCTATGGAGAAGTGGCAAGCGCGTTAAACCCATTATAAGCATGCTCTAGTTTCCTATTGTGCTAGAAACACATGAATAAGCAGTTGCAAAAGTTTTTTGAGAAACAGAACATGGCATGCATCATGCAATGCATTAATGCAGCTAGTTCACAAACGAATGAAGAATACAATAGCCAACTGCCTGTTAGAATGAAAGTTTGGGAAACAGTAGAATGAATACAGAAACAACCAAGAAAGAGGATTTCTGCCACTATGTCTGATCCCCATGTATACAGAAGGAAGGAAGGAACTCCAATTTCTATCAGCATTTGCCCACGGTATAGCTCCATAAATTTTCTGCCGCATAATCTGACTCCCTCATCCTTGAAAATACAAATGAAAGAGCCTGTATTTGACAAAGTTGCACACAGTATACAACTCCAGAGCTGCAGCTCTAACTGAAAACAAAATGCATGAAGCAAGAACCTGTGGAACATGCGGCCAAAGTCACATCAAACAGGATAGGATGGAGTAAAAGCCAAAGGCAAAACTGTTAATTTGCTCCTATCTGATCGATTCATTTGTCAGCTATGATGAAAGTGCGCCCTTCAAGAACCATTGACAGTCGTGAATTTGAGGTTAGCCATGTCCTGATTACAGCCCAAACAAAAATAATCCCTACCTAGATATTGGATTCATACAGAATTTTAGAAGTTTTCTAAATGACAATGTTAGACTGCCAGTGAACAAGACCACAACATTGAAAAGGTACTGCAAATGCAGTTGAAAGGGTCTGATCTACAATATGGACTAACAAGGAACAAAGAAAGGTAAAGATTTATCACAGAATTACCTGACAATATGAGAGCATGTCAATTCAACATAGAGTTTCGAGACACTTCTCCCAGCTCATACAAGCTCCAATGCATCATAAATCCTTAACATTGAAAAGGTACTGCAAATGCAGTTGAAAGGGTCTGATCTACAATATGGACTAACAAGGAACAAAGAAAGGTAAAGATTTATCACAGAATTACCTGACAATATGAGAGCATGTCAATTCAACATAGAGTTTCGAGACACTTCTCCCAGCTCATACAAGCTCCAATGCATCATAAATCCTTAACATTGAAAAGGTACTGCAAATGCAGTTGAAAGGGTCTGATCTACAATATGGACTAACAAGGAACAAAGAAAGGTAAAGATTTATCACAGAATTACTTGACAATATGAGAGCATGTCAATTCAACATAGAGTTTCGAGACACTTCTCCCAGCTCATACAAGCTCCAATGCATCATAAATCCTTGAAGCTCGCCTTCGAAGTAATGGCTCTAGCCGGAATGAGCGAATCCCACTCAGCCACTTTTTGGCTTCATACATCTCATTCCATGCCTGTACAATCTCATCAATTTGAAATCCTAAGCCTGCATTTTGGATTAGTGATTTCGATCAGATATGACTGTCAGCATCTCAAGAACTATTTCTAGTCAATTCAAAATTTCTGCATGGTTATTACCTTCCAGTGTATTATTATTTGAGATGTGGTTCTTAGTCAGGACCGCTATGTTAGTTGGAGAAGCTCCAGCAAGCTCAAACTTCTCAAGCGCGACTTCCAAACATTCTTGCCAGATTGGTAGACCCAATTTGAATTCCATATTTGATCGCTCATAGAGCATGGTTCCCCATAGAAGATTCATCTGGGATCTCAAATTCTTAACCTGCTCAGCTTCTTCCTCGGGTGATATATCTTTAAATAGACCATCCAAGTCCATTTTTCTCATCTCTGGTTTAACCTTCGTCTTGGAAAATTCACGCTGTGCTTCGCATGCTTCCCACATTTCCATGCCTCTTTCCATGTTGTCCTCAGAACTGTTGTAGAGTTGTACAACGTTTAAAGAAGGCCAAGTTTGCATCCCAGCATTATTGCCAATACCGTAACACCATAAAAGTTTTGCCTGCTCAAACTGAAGCCGGCCCAGAGCCAGGTGACCTTCATAGAAATCAGGTTTGAGCCTCAATGCTTCTTCATACTTCTTTCCTGCTTTTATATATTCCTTTTGTGCCCAATCATAACCAATTTTGACCTGTTCAATTACTGACTCTTTAGAAGCATCTTCTGCAAAGAAAATCTTCTTCCTAGCCCTGGACATGTGAACATTTCCCCAGTTGAACAACGCCAAAGCTGCCATCTCTTGGAATTTCCTAGCTGCCATGTCAAACAGCCTTTGTGCTTCTTCACTTGTAACTGCCTCCTCTATAGCCTCAGAATAGACTTTCATGCCAAGTTGATGAAGACCCAAATATGAATCAGAATCGAGCCCTACATGGTTCTTGAACAGCTTAGCAAACTCTACTATCCATTCATCAATATAATGACACCCATCTTGTGCCTCCCTTTTGTGCCGACAATCGATTTCAGACAGATACAGCCTGAAAAACTCATGAGATTCTGCAGATGCTTCAGCCTTTCTCAGTTCTTCTTCAGTGGTTATTGTGACCAGATCACCTTCTTGGTCCCTATACTTAATAAGAACCTCACCTAGCCTGGGAAATCGATCCTGCATTACTTCCCTTAGTTGGAGGAGGCTGCAATTAAGAGGCAACTGAGCCCCTCTTATGTCCTCTCCAAACACCAATTTTACATTCTTCTTTGATTCTTCTTCCTTTCTACTAATCCTCTTCTTTACAACCATCTTAGCCTCAGCCTTCTCCTCTTCACTTTGGCGATCAACCTTCTTTTCAACTTCATCCTCGACTTTCTTCTCATCCATCTTTCTGCTCTTCTCCTTCTTCATTTTCTTCTTTTTGACTTTTGGCACAGGCGAGGCACAATGAGGTTCAACATAATCCGGAGGAAGTTCAACCACCGAATCATTCACTCTTAGTCCCTTCTCCTCCAATGCCTCAGTCACACTTTCTGAAATCTCTAATGCCATGATATTTTTTGGCTCTATTGATAAAACCATACTAACATCTCTGAGAGCCAAATCCAGCTTATTTAAAGCCTCATAACACCTTGCCCTCTTTATTAGTGCTTTAATACAATTTGGTGTGACCTCTAGTGCCAAATTACACTCATGGACTGCCTTGGGGTATTCGCTTAGACCCATCTGCATATAGCAAGCAGCCATATTGCTCCTTAGCTGAGATACATCTACATGATTCCTAGGAAGCAATTTGATGGCTTTCTCGTAATTCAGCAAAGCACCTTCATGGTCCCTCTTCTGAAACAGCTTGTTCCCTTCCTCTTTCAACTCTCGAGACATGGAAATGAAGGCTTCTGTGTCACCATCATTTGCTTTGGGACTATTATTCCCAACTCCATTATGCTTCATATTACCATCATTCAATTGTCCACCTGCCTGTTCAATATTCTTGTCTCTTCTTTGCTTCCCCATCTTGATCCCAACAATCAAAAGGACAATAACAACCCAATAAATAACCATCCAATTCTATTCCAGCAAATGCCTGAAACTCCAATTTTTTTCCCACACAGGCAACTATTTAGATGGCAGAACTCCAAAGCACTAGTTTTTGAGCATTTACTCTACCTCAAATCCTCCACAAGCCTCAAAGGAAAGGAACAACATGAAAAACCCCATGCAAACGCACGTCAAACAAATCATGTTCTGGTGCAAAAATAGCCCATTAACTAAATCTACGTATACATCCAATTCTCTGCAAACCAACCTCCAATTGGTGCACCGGAATTACGAAAAGGAAAAAACAAAAAAACGCCGCCTAAACGCGAAGAAAAGGAACAAACTTTTTTTTTCTCCCTCTCTGAATTGGGACTTGCTATTGATTTCCCCCCCAAAAAAAGACAAATCCCAATTCAGAGAGGAAAAAAACAATCCCCCAACTTCAGCTAAAGATTGTGACCAGAAGATATATAGGCTTTACAGAACCAAAGGTAAGATTTTTGTCTGAAAACCTGCAAGAATTCTCTTGAAAGGATTGTACCGGGGAGAAACCTTTGCAAGAAAATGAGAAATGGAAGGAAAACCGACCAATGTCTTTGCTCTGATGCAATGTCTTGGAGATTTTTCCCGCTCTAACGTTAACTCCAGACAATTAAAACAAAAACCATCTAACAAGCCAGTGTTTTTGAAGCTCTTCATCAATATAAAAAGTTGATGATTAGGTCCCAGATTTTACGTCAATTTCATGCACAAGGCATCATGGCGGTCTGTCTTTCTCTCTCTCTGCAGTTTGTTTTTTTTTTTTTTTTGTTTTTGTTTTTACGTTTTGGATGCAATGCAACCGAAAACAGACATGTAATTTGGCACCAAACAATAATTCTTTCTTTGTCGGTAAATAGAGCAAAGAATAATCCAAATTAGTTTTCTCTTAAAAAAAATTTGGACAATGCGACATGCTTTATATTATGATTCGAGACGATCATATCTTAAGCTTTTTTATTTAAACGAAAAAAATTAAAAAATAAGTATTATAATAACAAGTATATCCCAGGTATATATATATATATATATATATATTCTTTTTATGATTAAAACAATTTAGATGTAAAAAGAGTGTCTCTATTTAGAGTGTTTAAGGGATTTACAATAAACTCGACATGTTATTTATCAATAAGTAAGATTTAAACTCGAATATAGTCAGTGTGATTTGAACGTAAGATAAAATATATCAAAAATTAAATTTTTAACCGTTGAACTTGCATTACATACTCTAAGAACAGTCTTTTAAAAGCCAAAAACATAAATAAAACTGCTACTCCGACCCTTAATTGCAGTCTATTTTCTTGTGTTTTTTCTTTCATTGAATTCAAGTATTAATTAATGGGATGCAAAAGCATAAATTTATTTACGACTAGATGGCACAAATTGCAGGTTAAGGTATATTTTCGGGTATGGATTTCTATCTTTAAGTAAGAGTTTGCAATTTGAATAAAGTTAAATTTAACTCTCTTTTTTTTTTTTTTAAGATTCCTAAACTTTACTTCTCTATTATGAATAATAATATTCTTTTAGAGTGAATATCACGATTCTTTCTGACTCTACTATTATACTAATTATGTAAATGTATTTAAAGAGATAAACATTGTAAGACTATTTGATAAAAAAGATAATACTAATGATCTACGTTACCTATTTAGTAGATTATTGTAATTTAAATAATTTAGTTGTGTGGACTGAAGAAAAGAATCACTCCTGTTTGATCGCTCCCAATTCTTGACTGGAGGGGACACCAGAGGCTCTGCCCTTCCATCCTTTGGATAGATAGAGAGGGAGGGTTGAGCTTTTGGTTTTTTCACGTTGTCAAAGAGTTAAACAAGAAAAATAGATGGCAAATATTTGATCGAATTGATCGAGTTACGTAGGAACAAAGTTCAAGTCTACCGGTTTGTTAAGAAGCCTTAGTTGCATGCATCACTGCACTTTCACTTGACACTTATCGTAGTGATAATGATAAACTGCTTGTCTTGCTGTGATTGCCAAATTCTATACTTTTACTATAATTAATTATTCATAAGAGTAATGACAACTATTTCAAAATTTGTATTATGAAATATTTTAAAATTTTTAATTATAAAAAAGTTATCAATTTTTTTCCTGTTTTTAATTTAACGGTATTAAAAAAATTAATAAATTTTTTTATAATTATAAAATTTAAAATATTTTGTAATATAATTCTTAAAATATCATCATTACTTAAAGAAATAACAAAATAATCATGTGAAGGAGGGGTGAGGGTTGGAGGCCAGTGATGCAGCTATTGTGTGTCTGAAAGCCCAAAATTGAGCCCTTCTTTTTCATTTTCGCTCCAGCCTGAAACACATGGGCTGGAAGGCAGATCGGCCCATGCAATTCAAAGACTAATGCTTTCGGAGACGTGGCAGAATCTTATTTGTCGAGAAACGTGGAGGACTGACAACCTAGGAGAGACCAAGAACACACGACCGCGGAGAAGCTCTGCTTCTTTCTTTGTTCTTCACAAGTTTCTTTTATTTTCTTTTGTTCCATTAATCCTTTTATTTCATATTGCTAACAAATAAACAAAAACATATATAAAAGAAAAAAAGAAAAGAAGAGAGACAACTGAGAGAACCCCACGTAAAAAGAAGAAGGAAAGATGAAATCTTTGTGGCTTGTTCTGGTTTTCTTGACCATCTGCAACAAGGGTTTAGGTGATCAGATCTTTGCAGCTCCTGTGGGTATGTCTTTGCTCTCACTTTCATCATCAAGTTTGTACCTTTTCGTTGTTTTGGTTTCACATTAGATGGGTCTGTTTGTTGCGTTGGGGCGATCCATGCGAGCTTAATTTGGCTTAAATGGAACAGTTGTTTTTCTGGGTCAATGCCCAAAATTTGCTTGGTGGCGTGTGCTTTTTACCAAGTGTTTGATATGTATTTGAATTTGAATACTTGTAAAGCTTCATCGAATTCTCAGATTTAGGGTTTAATGTCTAAGCCGACGAAACTGATAGTAATGGGGATCGACTCTATTATTTTGATTTTGATGCTGTTTATTTGCGCCATTATCGTATCTGTTTCTCAACAAGTTCTTTGCCATGTTTTTGTTTAGCCTTTAGTTCAAGCAATTATATATGCTTCGGTCCAAAGTTAATAGTTTGCCTACATGTTAAATTGTTGTTTATAAATACTTTATTTACTTTCTGACTCATTCGGCTTTTTTCTTTTCAAATAACAGGAGGTACATTCAGTCGCAGCTCTCGTGAACCAAAGTATAAGATTGAATTCCACCCAGAAGACTCACCTTATCATCCTGTGAGTAAGCTATGAACATGTAATCTGTTTCCACCCCTAATTACGTTTAATAAAGATGAAGACTGTGTTGTTGTTAAAATAATGCAATATCTGACGAAGGCCTTTGGAAATCATGCCTATTTTTTCACTAGTGGGGTGAGTTTACTGCTGTACTGCAGGCTGTTGGATAGCTTTGTGAGGCCAACATTGCTGGGACCTCGGGCTCCAAAACAGTATTGCTTTCTCATCATTGTTTGAAAAAGTTCAAGTAGAGATCTTGCTGGATGAGGAGTGATTTTGAATGGTTTGTGTAAAACAAATATAAATTTGTTTGAATGCTGTGCACTGATGTCAAGATCTTTGCAGGATGATGATCAGGAGTCTGTTGTGATGCCCAACAAGAATGGAGAGAAGTTTTTATGTTTCTTGCCTAAAGTGGAGAGAGCCAAGAGCGGAAAGCCAGTCAATCATCTGAATATGAGCAGCATGATTGTCGAAAGCGAAAAGCGGGTTAAACTGAAAACACCAGACGACCTACTCGAAGTGTTGAAGGACCGATGCTTTATAAGGGTTATTTTCTGTCCGTTGAAACCAACTTGGAGTTGTCCTAGTTAAAACAACAATTTCATATGTAATCAATTAAATTCTTAAGCTAGTAATTCTTGTGCAGCAAGAGGGTTGGTGGTCCTATGAATTCTGCTATCAGAATAAGTTAAGACAACTGCATATGGAAGATGAAAAGGTAACAATTTAAGCATGTATGAATAACCTTCACATTCATCCGTTCCATTTTTATTGTTTCATTTTATGCTTAAGAGGAAGTATGCTAATTTTAGTCGAATTAAAAGCAATGATAAGAATAATCTATGTTTAAATTAACCGGGGGTCATATATGACCTCTAAATGATTGTACTTAGCAGTATGAACAAAAACTTGTTATTATCATATGATGAATTGATTGTTTTCATTTCCAATTACCCTCATTACAAAGACATATATATATATGTTTGTCTGCACTGGGAGGCATGTGCATCTGTATGTGCCTGTGTATATTGAGACCTGAAGTTTCTTACAAGCCAGTGAAATTCTCGTAACAGGTAGTTCAGGAATTTGTTTTGGGTGTCTACGATGAAGAGGCTACTGCTGCTTTTAATCAGAATCTTTCTGACATTTCTACGCTAAAAGACCCTCGCTCAAAAGATGCATCTCAAAGGTATAACTTTTGGATAGTCTTTAGAATAATCTTCATCCTGAGAAAAAGAAAAGCAAAAGGAAGGTTATGCTAATCATATCTACTTTATCTCTGCAGGTACCATGCTCATCAATATACTAATGGAACCATCTGTGATCTTACTAATCAACCCCGAGAAACTGAGGTATGGCCTGAAAATGTCCCTTTGCAGGCATTGGATTTTACCATTTTCTGTTGTCCCATACTCATTACTACCGTCCATGACTCCATGTGTTAATGCCCAGGTGAGGTTTGTGTGCTCAGAGCCTAGAGCTATGATTAGTTCTATCACTGAGTTGTCCACTTGCAAGTACGCGATTACAATACAGTGTCCAATGCTTTGCAAGCACCCGTAAGTCTCTCTCTCACACCTTCTACCTCCCTGAGATAAAATGCACAAATTCTAGATCAAATGTGACGAATTATTGCAACTTCTGGGAGGCAAATTGTGAAGTTTCCGTGTAGGGAATGAAATGCATAAACCATAATGAGTGCTTCTTTTTCTCTATTGTCAACATGTTTCTTGTGTGAAAACAGCATTGATGGGGCCATCTTAAGTTCAAGCAGTATTTTTGCATTTTATAATAATTCATCTCAGGATGTTGGTTCTTTAGCTTTGATTATTCTAGGTGAATGATTGCTCTGCCTGGACAGCAGCTCTACCAATCTTTTAAAATGATGAAAAATCTGCATAATGAGTAATGTCTTAAAAGTTTTATAGGAGCAGGTCTTCATCCACTCTGTTTTCCAGGGTGATTTCATTGCTTACATATGGCATTGCTGAGAACTCCGATTCTTCTGTACATTGTGTTGTAACACAATGTTTTACGTGCATTTATAACTTTTAAGACCGGTTGATTAGAAGATCTTGATATTAAATTATTTTCATGAAAAATTCTCTTTATCTGCCCACTTGCTTCAAACAAGAAAAACAGGTAAGAGAGAAAAAAAATGATCAAATAATGGAATGAAAGCAATTTTACCACCATTAAATGGTTTGCTCCAATGTTTGCTCATATTCGTAATGCATTGCCATCTAATTTGAACTGTTCAGACTATTCCAAGAAGAGAGACCAGTGTGGCACACCATTAACTGCAATGTCCTTCACAAGGATCACAAGGAAACAAAGGTGGAGAACGACAAGACTGAAGATAGCCGAATTATTATGGTGACTGAGAGTGAGTATCCATCCAGTGACGATTCAAATGAATAGGCTAGGCATTACATAGGAATCTGTCCTACACCCAATCCAGTGAGGGTATGCGTCTGCCTGAATATTGAAGTGGAAGCCAGGTTCAATATACAGCTCTCATGTGGCTTTGTTGGATGTTTTTCCAATTTTGAACTCCTCTACCATGTACCCTTGCATAAAAATACTGTCAATATACTGTACTTCAGAGGATTAGCTGCTCAAAGCAATGGAGAGCACATGTACATTTCATGAACATAAGCTCTTTGTTCCTACAGTCTGATCCATATTTGTTAAGGAAAAATATTTCGAGTTAAAGCCGCTCTCTGAATGTGAAGATTTTTCTTATCATTTTAGAATTTTACAACTCTAGTGCACTTGAGGGCATCAAAAATGTTTCTCAAAAATGAAAATTTATATTGGCATATCAGCCAATTCTTGATTATAACCGAGCATGAAGATTGGATTGTGAGTTTAATGCGCATAATTTTTCTCCTTTGATGCACATGAACTGGATGAGACATAGAAAGAAAATATTTTTCCCATATGTAATGCTGCATAATAATGTTCAGTTACTGTAGTATTATAAAACTGGTCCCTAAACGCTCCATTTTTTTTCTCCCATTTACGTTCAATTAACATCCATGCACACTTCACGTTTAGCATAATTCTATTTACTGTGAAGATGAAGCCGTTTCACTGTCACCTGCTGAATCCAACAACGCCAAGTACTCGTTTATGGCTTCACCTTCTTTTGTCACTTCGATATCGTAGTCTGACAAGGCATCTCCATGAGCTATTTCTTCTGTGATTTCATCCTCCATCTCCACGTCCCGCTGCTTAGTTGTTGTAGCAGACGGACCTTCAATGTTCTCGTCGTTGCTTAAGTCATCTGCAATCATTTCCTCCCCAGCAGCAATGTTAGGTGCTCTATCAGGGATACTTGGATGGCCAATGTTATCAGCGACCATGAGATCTGGTTTCGGTTGTGTGAGCAGCCGATTCATCACTTCCTCTGTAGAGCCACCCGAGCGAACAGCTTCAATCACTGCAGTAAGCAGGTAGAAGAAAGTTATTGACTGCTAGACATTCTGAAACATACAGAATTAGTTAAACTAGAAAAGGTGGCTGTTTGATTGTCACCCCTTGATCTCTCAAATCCCATAGACACAAGTCTTTCGACTGTTGCATCTTCTGCTCGTTGTTGTCTTTTCCTTTTTCTGGATTCTATACAATGCTGCAGACAAACGAGTTTGGCAGGTCAGCAACGGTACAATCTTAAAATGAGAAATAAACCGAAATACGCAGAAAAAAATAATTTAAGCAACCTGGATGGCCGTATTACTCTCTGGATTCGTCAAATCATCCAATGCCTTCTGAGTATCATTTTCATTCCTTCGAAGAGCTTCAGCAGCAAGCTCCTTCTCAAACCTGCCAAATTGACTGGATTAGGGGCTGCAGTGATGCTTGTGGAATGCATCATTTGCAGGTGTTGTCATTTGGTGCAATATAATTTTGCATTAAAGACTATGAAGCACGGACACAGACACGGGCACGGACACGGACACAGACACGGGCACGGACACGGCGATATAGATTCGGTACGACACGGATACGGCAATACACCAACTTTAAAAATATTAGGACATAGACACAGCTTGGATACGATTATAAAATTTTTGTACACATATATATATATTTAAGTAATTTTATAAATTTTATTCATTTGAAAACATTCAAAAATATATTTAGATAGTTATCATAAGTTTTAGAGATTTTTTATTGAAAGAACATATCATAAGTTTGTTGTGAAATACCAACATATAAACATATAATTTTGTAATTAATTTAATTTTTTTTATTAAAATAAAATTAAGTTAAAGTCCAAAAATCTCAAATGTCATTGGTAAGTAATAATATTAAATTATAACTTTTAAAGTTTTTTTTTCTTTTTTTATTTGTTCAAAATAATTATAAAAATATTCAAACGTGTCTGCGGCGTATCAGACACTTGTACTTCCCTTATCTGACACTTCTCTTGTCCGACATGCGTGTCTGAATTTTATTTAAAAAGACATTTTTTGACGGGCACTTCTAGCCGTGTCGGACACACGTCCGCCGCGTGTCCGTAACGTGTCCGTATTTACCGCATGTCTGACACGCAGTACTCCTTATTTTTGGAGTGTCCGTGCTTCTGTGATTAAAGACTAGTAGAATGCAGTCTTCAAAACACAAAACACAAAAAAAAAAAAAAAAAAACACAAAGAACAAAGAACAAAAAGTAGTATGTGGTTTAGAAATGCTACAACTTCCTCAGAGGTGCATTGGTAAACATGATATAGCAAAGTCTGCTTACCCTATAGAGACCAACTCCTCCAATCTCTGAAGATCTACAGCTTTCTTTAAGGGGGTTACACCATATCGTTTTTGCTCCCTGCAAATTTGTTGGGAAAATTAAGACCAGCAAGCAGGACTAAAAGAAGCAATTTCATATTTCAACACAGGTCAGATTTGAGGCTAACATAATTTCATTTCTTCGACGAATGTCATCTTCCCGTTTCTGTGCTCTCTTTGCCTTCTCCTCGACAAGAAGCCCAACAGCACTCTCCACATCTTGATTGCTCATCCTCAATGCCCTCTTTGCATCTTGCTCCTTAAAGCCCATGCTCATGACAAGCGATAAGGCCTCATCTGACACTTGCAGCTGGAATTAATTCCAGAAGATCATCGCATTAAAGAGAGACAAAAATTTGAAGAGGTTACATAAGTCCTTATAATTTCAAACAGTATCTCAAATGAGATTTGGTAATTATGGCGGATGGACAGAGAGAGTGAGAGAGAGGATGCATATCTAACCTGCAAAAATTTTGTTTGGGCAGAGGTCAGGAACTTCTTAGATTTATCGAACTGGCCATTATGATAAGCCACAACCCCTTCCAAAAGTTCCAGTCTCAAGTATCTACATCACAAAATAAGTCTATTTAGCTTGAAACTGGCAACCGTTGCCACATCACCGTAAAAACAGAAACGCATGCTGAAAGATCAAAATACTCACAATGCAAGCTCTGAAGAGCAGCCTGCTTGAAGGAGTCTGAAACGGGAGGAGTCCTTTCCGTGAGCACGTTCAAGTCCTTCTCTAGCTTTTTCAAGTCGTAATCCCGCCACTGAGAGCCAGGCAATGTCCCGGAGCATAAAGTAGCACCAAACCATGTCTATTTGTAGAATTGGAACATTGTCAACAAGCTGCCAACAACCAAAATATTGTAAGAAAAAGACTCTGAAGAAAGAAAACATGTCTGACAATAGCCATCTGAATTAAACAAAAGAATGGTTACGCACTTCAATGGCCTTCTGATTGCAGAGGGAAAAGGCCTCCTGAAAGAGAAAGTAAACATATCTTGTGAGGCACACAGAAGGCATAAGCTGTGGAGTGAAAGAATTCACCCTATACACCAACAGACACACAATAGATATAAACAAAGCATAAAATAATTTACCCAAAACAACGAAGAAGTGAAAAAATATATTTTTATTGAATCGGGTCCATCAAAATGGGAATCAAATCACATCTTACGAACTGCATGTGAGCATGCCCAAAAAGACAGATTAGAACAAATGCACAGGCAGTTTACCTCTCCCATGGTGAGAACTTCTAGTGCATCTTTGAACATTTGCCTTCTTATTAGCCGTTTTCCATTTGCATGAAGCATCAAAGCCATCATTATTGCCCTGCCAAAGAGTTGTTAAAATCTTGTTTCCGTAATAAGAGGACAAACTTGCTTTTAAAGCCCTAGGAGAAAAACACATCTAACAAAAATCAAGTAGAAATGACAAGAGTGATCTTGCAAAACATCATACTGTCGATCCGTCTCAGAAAAGTTCACTTTTTTTCCAGTTTGATCTTCAAGCTCTATGTCAAAGTTCTCAACTGGTAATGACCCATCTGCATGTCTCTTAGACAATGAAGTTACAGCTGCCCTGCAAGATTAACAGGGATATTAAGAAAAATTACAGATGAATAAGCTCAAGCAGATAGTTCCATACAAAGTATGAACTTGATGAAACTATTCACAGCCATATGAAGCTTATATATTTAAAAGGTCGGCCTTCGCTGATGGTCATAGTTGAAGATGACAGAAAGATGAAGAAAGAAGTATCAACTCACATGTATGACAGATAACATCAAACAAGTCAGAAATATAATCTGATAAACTAACCACATAAAAGAAACAGAAAGACTGTAAGAGATTCAGGAAAACAAAATAGTCCCTAGAGTTGAGCAAGTCTAGACTTGTGTTTTTCGTCCGCCGCCAATTCCTTCAAAGATTTTCGCCCATCAACAGGGATGAGACAAGCAGAGCTTTTACAGCTGTTCTGTAAGCCAGTCTGTGGACCTACCCTATTCCAACTGTTGCCATTGCAAATGAATCACGCAAAGTTTCAGATCTCTGGGGTTATAAACTAAATATAAAAAATATCTTTTCTTTCTCCATAAGCACCACTAACAAATCTCAACTCTTAAGTTTCTTATTGCCACTTTCGTTTAGCATCACTACTTTCTTATCAATGCACCATTCAGAGCATTGTCACTATTGCAAATTAACAAGGATTTTTTACATAATGAAAAAAAGTTCAAATTGTATAATATTAAATGGCTGCTAATCATTTGAATTATTAGATGGTTTTATGATATGGACGGTTCTATGAAAAGCAAAAGGCAAGAGGCAAAAAGATAAGACTTGTACAATCAAATATAGCACTTCAAGAACAATGAAAGTCTATTACAATTGTTGGGAATCTACATTCTTAATAGACATTGATCAGAAGGCAACTACCACGCCAATTAGTTAAGCACATCCATATTTTAGTCAATGGTGGTATAAGAACACAAGGTATAAGAACACAAATACCATAGAGAGTTACAACCACTCCAAGGACTTTAATTTATCAAAGGAACTCAAAGCAAGAAGCTCAATGCACAACCAGAACATTGATCATTGTCCAATAGGACAGGGAGAGAGAGAGACAGACGAACTTTTTATTTATTATTATTATTATTTTTTTTTTGAGCAAAGAGACAGACATAAACTTGGAAGGTCATTGATTTACAAGAAACTCATCAAGCAAAAAAGCAGCAGTTTTCAATAAATACACCCAAGAAAGCTAGGTAGCTTACGAGAAACACGAAAAAGATTCAACTTTTCCGCTGAACTAAACGAATTATATCAATTGCAAATCATAATTCAAAAACAGAAATCACAAAAAACTCAAAAAGAAACAGAAATCGCAGAAACAAAAACCAAAACAGAGAAACAAAGATTGCAAGAAAAAAAAAAAAGCAACCAAAAAAACCAGAAAAAAAAAAACACACACACACACACACACAAGAAAGAAACACACTTGATTCTTGCAAGTCTGCTATTGCGTTCATCATCGGCCATCAACTCCATCATCAAAGACTTGCCCTCGTCAACGGCGACCCGAGAAGCAAGAATTTTGGAGTTGTTTTTGACACCCAATTGGGCAAGATTTTCACTGCTATCGCCGTCTCTCAGGACCTTTCCAGCGCATATCAACTTGATGGACTCAGTACCCACGTTTGATCGCCTTGCAACCTCCTCTCTCAACATGGGTACAGTCCAATTCTCCAATTCTACCTCAAGAACGCCCGCCCATGTCCCTGCTATCTTTAGTTTCGCCGCCATTAAAGACAATGAATTTACTCGGAAAGAAAGATCAGTGCTTTGTGTTGGTGAGTCTTTTGGGGTTGTTTGGTTTCTATTACACTAACAAAGGCAATGGAATTGGGGTTTATAACTTCTATGCATACATATATATATATATATATATATATATATATAGATAATGCTTATTAATATAGTGATAAATTAAGGAGGAACTTTCCTTTGATTTGATTAATAAAATTATTACTATTAATTGTTATAATAATCTATTAATTGTACTGTGATTTCCTTGCCCATTACGGTTCGCGTTTTATTGGATTTCGGTTGGACTCTTTCGCCTTTTATTTTATTTTTTTAAAGTAAATTTTTTTTAAAAAAATTATGTAAATAGATAATAATAAATATAAAATTAATATTTAAAATTAAATTATTAAAAATATATTAAAATTAAAAATATAATAAATATATTATTAAATTAATTATATATTTTTAACATATTATATATTACTAACTGCGTAGTTGTGCACAACTTTGTTTTTTCTTTGTTAGACGTTGTATCGATTTGTCCTGGTCTTTAACATACGGATAACCTGGCTAAGTCTTTTTAGAAGAATAAAATTATTTGTCTTAATTTTAAAAATTATAAATATACAATAATTAATTTTTTTAAAAAAATTTTAAAATAAATATTGAAAATTATTGAAAAATCTTTTGTTTTGTTTTTTAGAACACATGAGCAAAACATAATACCTAACACAGAAATGTTTAGATCTCTTAATAAGGTGTGTGAGGGACAAATAATACTTAATATAAAGACATTTAAGTAATCACATACAGAAAAAGAAGTAATTTTTAAGGAATTTATTTTTAAGATATTTAAACTTTTTTTTATGAGGAAGTAAGATATTTTAAACTTAAATAAACTAATTTAAGGAAAAAAAACAGTTTAAATTATTAACTTCTATTTTCTATTTTGCTGACTTATTATTATCATTTTCATTCAAAGTACAAGCTCCCAATAATTTTCAAAGGACTTCCACCGCGAAAAAATTTTATAACTCAGAAAGAAGGGATAGTATAGAATTTATGAAGAAAAAAAATATTTTATTGTTTAATTTATAATGATTTCTTGATACATAAAAAATAAAATAAATAAAAAATTAATATTATAAAATTATCTTTTTGCCCAGACAGTCTTAGTTATTAGAAAGAGTTTTTTTTTTTTAGAATGAGGTTTTAAATAATTTTTCAACAAAAAAAAAAAAACTCTTCTCTTCTTTTCTTTCACCGAAAGTGTGGGAGCAATGACTTTGGTTGAAAAATTTTGCATATTTTTAAATAAATTTACATTTTGATTATTTTTTTTTTTGACCAACAGACATTCTAATTTGTTTTTCAAACACATGAAAATTCTACTTTTCAAGCAACTTTCTTTCTAATTTTTTTTGTTGCTCATCAAATTCTCACAAAACAAATAAAGTATATGTGTATATAATTATCATATTATAAAGATAAACAAATTTTTATATATAAATATGTATAATTGTTATATTATCAAAATGTATAATTTTAATTAAAAAATTTACAGTATATTAAATTTATTTAAAAAATTTAAATAGATTAAATTATTATTTTTAAAGTTAATATTACATTTAATTCTTTATGTTCATTGATTTTTTTAATATTAATCTTTTATTTTATTATGATCGCGAAGAGGAATCAATTGTCATTTAATGCAGACGTCGGCAGCAGATAGAACCCTAATAAAATAAATACATAAAAAATAATGACCGTTCACGCTGGTTCGTCTACGTACTTTGACAGGCTTATATCATTCCGCTGTTGGGAATCTTTGGTTGGACCCCGTACAGTCGTCAAGATCGACGGAGGCGGTGTCATCGTAAAATTAAACTTATTAAAAATCTCGAGTTCGAATATCTGATAATGCAGTCATATTAAATACTTGATGAAAGACGTTTATCACCCTTTAAAATTCTGTTAAAATCAGTTCAGATTAATCAATTTATTAAGTTAGATACTGAATAATTTTAAACTAATAAAAAAGAAAATCAAACTTACCTATAAACCAAATTTTCTGTGTCTTTGAAACCAAGTCGCTTTAATAAATAAATTAAAAAATCGGACTTGACGCCATGCTACTTGCTTGTTTTGGAGATCGCCTGACATAGCTGCCGGTTAGGCTGTTTTCAGATTTTCGGGCTCCGGAGGACGAGTCTGGGTTTTAGATTACTCTGTTGTGACATAGAGGTTGCAGATTCAAGTCTCGAAAACAGTCTTGTTATGGAAACAAGAAAACAAGGGTAAGGCTGTGCAGTGACTTTTCTCGAGACCTCTCGCGCTTGCTTTTATTTATTTATTTATTTATTTTGAGATTTCCAGCCTCTTTTTAGTCGAAAGAAAATGTTTCGGTATTGTAAAAGATAGGGGATTAATTGATCTAAATTTTATTAAGTTTGGGGAGGCACCGCGGTTCTGAATATAATCTTACTGGCGCAGTTTGGATCTGAACCAGTAGTGAGAGTGTTCCTGAACCTTTGCACTTGCAAATTGTGTATTTGGATACATTTTCAGAACCTGCTAACTCTTGGAAAGTTATGCACTCACTTTGAATTCTGAAAAATTAAGCTATTGGAATCAGTTTATTAGCCCAGTGCCTGTTTTGTTTGGTGAAAAGGGAAGCCCCCACCAAAATAAGAATTTTTTGTGGCTTGCTTGCCAAATATAGTACTAAAAGTTGCAGAAGTGTTTTATCAGGAGACTGATAATTAGAATTGTGTCCTCTTTATCTCTCTCTCTCTCTCTCTGTGTTTGCGCGCGCGCACGTGTGTGTGTGTGTCTGTTTTCGTGTTGGGAGAGAGCAATCCATATAATAGCATGTTTCTTTACAGCAGAAATCTTTTTTGATCTTCTAGTTAAGTGGCAATTTATCATGTCAATAATGAGCAAAATAGGCTCATTCTTTTATTTCTATGTGTTTCATGGGCATCCAGGATGAAAGGAGGCTTTTACAAATTCAGGGGTAAAGAAATCTCTCTTTTCCTCATTGTTCTTTTTAGCACAACCCTTCTGCTTTGTGCATGGGAGAGAATTACTGCCTTGCTTCCACCTAAAGTTGTCTTGCAGCTGTCTTCAGGTACATTAAATTATTCCTCCTACAAATCTGTAACAAAGAATATTTTTTCCCAGAAGAGAGTCTTTATATTGCCAGAGATGCCCGTTACCCTCGAGGAACAAGATGCTCTGCAGTTTCATCTTCACCTTTTTCTTGTTTCCTTTTTTGGGTGATGTGAACATAGTTATGAACTTAAAAGCCATTGCACGATGAAACTAGGCAGTATTATCCAAGCCTGGACATTGTCATTGTGGTGGCAAAGCGGTGTAAAACAAATTCCCTCATCTTTCTTTTGTCTTCTGTATGACGCTTATGAGTTCAATATGATATAATATCTTATCCATATAGCTTTGCAGCCTGCACAATAATTCTGTTACCAGTTTTTTTTTTCGTTTACTTATTTAGCGGAGGGATTCTCTTGAATTTATAAACTTGTTTCCTCTTTCCATCATGTGATACAGACATAGAAGTGAAAACACCTACAGTTAGCTCATTACAACCGGAGCCACATTTACGTGCGAGCAAAGAGATAGATGTGGCTGCAAGTGATTCTTCTTACTTGTCATCAAGGCTTGGACAAAGGGAAGGTATCATCTGACTTTTGATTTTTATTTTTGTGACAATAAACCAAATTAAGAGTTCACAGATTAGCTGCTGTGTTTTTATACCTCATTCCTATGCAACGAGAACTTTTTCTAAATACACTGTTACTATATGTCTGGCAGTTGTACTAAAAAAATCAAAGTTATAACGTCATCCGATTGAATGCGCTTCTGGTGTGCTGGTTATTGTTTGTTTGTGGACTCTTGATTAGATGTTGTTGGGATTCTAAAGTGATTATCTCTGTGTGTATAACAAAATCATGGCATATATGATACTTTGCTGATGTTACTCTAATTGTGTCAGAGACAGAATCAGTAAATGAAAAAATTCTGGAAATTGAGAAAAAGGGTATTGCAGAAAATTCTGCAAATTTGACAGAAACAGAATCAAGAAACAAACGAAGCCCAGAAATTGAGAAAAATGGAGCAGGAGAAAAGCCTTACCAAAATGTAGAAGAAAAATATTCAAAGGGAGACGGAAAAAATGCATATTTGGTAGCACCTGTGGGTTCTGCAAATGCAAGTTTCTCGATGAGGGAACAGGATGACAAAAATTTCGTAAGAGCTACTGAAAATCAAGGTCAACTATATGTCTGCACAATGTGGTCTTTCTGTTTTTTTATAACTGATTAACTGACTTATTTGAGACCTCAGATATGCATATTTGCTTGTGCTGCATGCCACATTGGTCATTTGCATTGGTTCCATGGTGATATAATTGATAGACACTTGCATTGGTCACTGATGATAATTTTCATTCAATCCCTTTTCTCTGTTTTTTTTCCTCCTTTTTTTCATCATGCGGAATGCATATTTGCAGGCAATACCATCAATGTATCGCTGACTAGTGATTCTTTTGTTGTTTGATGCTCTCTTCAGTCTGTAATTATGCAAAAGGAAAGTGGGTTATAGATAATGCGAGGCCCCTGTATTCTGGGTTTCGTTGTAAGCAGTGGCTTTCGGGAATGTGGGCCTGCCGGCTCACACAACGCAAGGATTTTGCCTATGAAACGCTGCGGTGGCAACCAAAAAACTGTGAAATGGATGCATTTGAGGGATCCAAGTTCTTAAAAAGGTAATTTCATATTTCATCACTGCACAGAGCCTCATTCTGTAGGTGAACATTATTAGTTTCACAGGCCAGACTTTCCCATGGTTATTTGAAATGGTTATGGCTGATGAATGAGAAATTTTGGACAACCGTGGGAGCCTCATGCTATGGGAACACCCCTTTTCAATGACAGCATAGGTAGATACGTGGTTGCTGCTCTTCGTGTTTAGGTTTTTGTTCTTTCTCCATGTGCTCCTAGTCGTCATTTTATTTTAGTTTTTAGTAATTCATCAGGCAGAGTGTGGAACCCTGATATCCATTCATACCATCTCAGAATACAGGCTTATGATTTGCTTGTGCTAGAGATGCATTCCGGGCTTTGGAATGACACTGCCAAGTTCGTGCATTTAAATTTTGAATTGTTTTAATTTCCAACTGAAGGAAATTGGGATTTCATATAGATCCCAATACCTATCATTTTCCATGTCTCTTGCATGAATGGTTGCTCAAACTTTGCTTGTTTTAAAGTATGTTATCGTACTTATAATTGATCATGTGATGATCTAACCTAAGCGTTCCAGGATGCAACACAAAACTCTAGCTTTTGTTGGGGACTCATTGGGCCGACAGCAGTTCCAGTCTCTAATGTGCATGATAACTGGTGGTAAGCAGTGGCACGCTGTTATTGATGTGGGGGAGGAGTATGGATTTAAATCCCCACGTGGTGTTCGGCCCAGTGGTTGGGCTTATCGATTTCCAAGCACCAATACAACTGTTCTTTTCTACTGGTCAGCTTGCCTTTGTGATTTGGAGCCCATTAATATCACCAACCCGGCCACTTATGTTGCCATGCATCTTGATCGGCCACCAGCATTTTTGCGCCAATTTCTCCATAAATTTAATGTCCTAGTCCTTAATACAGGGCATCATTGGAATAGAGGGAAGCTTGATGGCAATCGGTGGGTCATGTATGTAGGGGGCAAGCCCAACACTAACCGGAAGCTAGCAATTATTGGAAATGCCAAGAATTTCACAATCCACAGCATTGTCAATTGGGTGAATGCACAACTCCCAAAACATCCGCACTTGAAAGCCTTCTACCGGAGTATTTCACCCAGGCATTTTGTTAACGGTGATTGGAACAGTGGGGGAAGCTGCGACAATACAGCCCCTATGTCTGTTGGAAAGGAGGTATTACTAGATGAGTCTAGTGATTATAGTGCTGGCCATGCAGTAAAGGGGACAGGAGTTAAGATCTTGGACATAACCTCACTGTCTCAGCTGAGAGATGAGGGTCACATATCAAGGTTCAGCATTACAGCCTCACCAGGAATGCAGGATTGCTTGCATTGGTGTCTACCAGGTGTTCCTGACACATGGAATGAAATTCTTTTTGCACAAATTAGTGATGCATTGCGGGTTCTCGATGGTAAATGACACGAGAAAGTTGTATGATTTTTGTGGCTCAAATTGATAGAACATCCGAAGTGCCTTGATTAGTCAGGTGTTCAGAGTTAGGTGGACTGAGCGACATCAACTAATTGTACTGCATGCTAGGCTCTGCACAGGGAGCTCGGTTGGTCAAGAAGTAAGCCAGCCATTGCATGATTCTTATGGTAGGGGATTCTTATCCTACCTGTTAAGCGTGTGAGTGTAAGTGGGCCTGGCCCACACGATTTTTTATATTTTTTTGTGACTCTCTTTGTATTACATAGAAATCCTTTACGTATACATTAAATGGACACATAGACAGTGGACTCCTCAGATTTTTAGGAACGTTTGTCTTAAACATTTTCCCTCACTCTCTTCTTTTTCTACTCTGTCTACGCTATGGACCATTTGAAGTTTTTTGATCTCCATTTGTAAGATTCGATTTTTCGAGTTCCCAGATCGGCAGTGATAAATTTTGATCTAGCGTATTCTTTGAGAATGTGAGCTGCTAGGTTAAGCACTGATCAGAGTAAGACCTAATTCTCGACTGGTATATATTGTCAAGTCTAGTCCTGGAGAGAAGGGTGTAAAAGAATTCAAACTGAAGTAATCTCCTGCGAAGAATTGGAAAAATATGATTATGTGTAATTTATCTCATGCGCCCTGACAATTTTTAATTTATCATTTGTTTGTGTGTTTTCAACTTGTGTTTGTGCACCTAATGATTTTAGGCACGAGTTGTCGGATGGGGAATGGTGACTAAAACCGTGTTTGGAGAAGAAAGTAGGAGCCCGAGAACAGTATAACAGTAAATTGTGTCGGCAATCCTCCTACCGACCAGTAAATACGAACATGTGATCCAACACAGAATTGAAAGTTGAAACAGGGCTCTAACGTTCCAATCCTGTCACTCTTAAGGAGATATCATGGCATCACCCTGCTGGCTCTGACTTGTGTAATTAGCTCGGCACCAATAATTTTATGGAAAATAAGATAAAAAAGTAATTTTATGAAATGTACTTAGTGACTATTTGTTTAGGGAAATTAAGTAATCATTTGAGGTAATATTTTAGTAACAATTTAATGTGTCTTTCTGTATTGACTCAAATTTGTGTCCTTATGGCAAAGTCATCTATACCAGTAAAACTATGTTTGCGCACTGCATGACTTCTACATTTATTAACACTACGATCAAATATGAAGAAGGTATATCTAAACTTAACAAGGCTTGAGCAATAGGTCAATTCTTATAGGGGTGGTTAAATGAGGCAAGCAAAAATGACTTTACTCTAACTTGACTCATAGATATTATAATTATTATACTTACAAGTATTTTTTTTTTTTTTAAAAAAAAGATCAAGTAAAATTTTTACAAATATTAAATAAACACATAAATAGCCAACTCCTCAGATTTTGAGGAACATTTGTCTTAAACATTTTCCCTCTTTCTCTTCTTTTTCTTCCCTTTCTGCACTGTGGACCATTTGAAGTTATTTGGTCTCCATTTGTAAGATTCGATTTTTTGAGTTCGGAGATCGACTGACATAAATGCAGTGATAAATTTTGATCTTGTGCATTCTTTGAGAATGTGAGCTGCTGGGTGTATATATTGTCAAGTATAGTCCCGGAGAGAAGGATGTAAAAGAATTCAAATTGGAGTAATTTCTTGCGAAGAACTGTAAAATTTGATCTGTGTAATTTATTACATATGCCTTGGCAAATTTTAATCGTTTGTTTGTGTGTTTTTAACTTTTGTTTGTGCACGTTATGATTTTAGGCACCAGTTGTCGGATGGGGAATGGTGACTAACATCGTGTTTGGAGAAGAAAGTAAGAGCCTGAGAACAGTAGAACAGTAGATTGTGTCGGCAGTCCTCCTACCGACCAGTCTTGGAGAGAAGGGTGTAAAAGAATTCAAATTGGAGTAATCTCCTGCGAAGAACTATAAAATATGATCTGTGTAATTTATCACATACGCCTTGGCAAATTTTAATTGTTTGTTTGTGTGTTTTTAACTTGTGTTTGTGCACGTTATGATTTTAAGCACCAGTTATCGGATGGGGAATGATGACTAACATCGTGTTTGGAGAAGAAAGTAGGAGTCTGAGAACAATAGAACAGTAGATTGTGTCGGCAGTCCTCCTACTGACCAGTCCATACGAGCATGCGATGCAACACGGAATTGAAAGTTGAAAATATGTTAAAGCTATTTAAAAATAATAATTTAATCTATTTAATTTTTTTTAATAAATCTAATATACTGTAAAGTTTTAAATGAAAATTATATATTTTGATAATATAACAATTATACATATTTGTGTATGAAAATTTATCTGTCTTGATAACATGATAATCATGTACACATATACCTTATTTGTTTTATGTGAATTTGATGAGCAAGAAAAAATTAGAAAGAAAGTTACTAAAAAGTAGAATTTTCATGTGTTTGAAAAACTAATTGGAATGTCTATTGGTCAAAAAAAATAATCAGAATGCAAATTTATTGAAAAATATGCAAAATTTTCTGACCAAAGTCATTGCTCCCACACTTTCAGTGAAAAAAAAGAAGAGAAGAGGCTTTTTTTTTTGGTTGAAAAATTATTTAAATACCTCATTCTCAAAAAAAAAAAAACTCTTTTCTTATAACTAAGACTGCCTGGGCAAAAAGATAATTTTATAATATTAATTTTTTTATATTTTTTATTTTTTTTTATCTATTAAGAAATTATTATGAATTAAACAATGAAATTTTTTTCCTTCATAAATTCTATACCATCCCTTTTTTCTGACTTATAATCACGTTTCTCACCTTTTTACATGTATAATGTCTCGAGCATTCTTAATGTATTGCTACGTAATGATATCTTTTTTCTTTCTTTTTCTATTTTTTTATCATTAAAAATAATATACTAATTATTATATTTATAAATTAATATTAAAACTTAATTATTAATATCTCATTTAACATCTTTTATATAAAAGACTCATTATAAAAATACTACCTTATTTGAACAAATTCCTTTTGTACATAACCGTAATATTAATAAATATTAAATTTGACACTGAACTTACACAGTATTAACTCTCAAGTCATTCATTACCAATTATTTTTTATTTATTATGTCATCCAGTAGACCATTAAAGTATGTTTGACTCCCAAGTCGTTCATTATGAAAGTTCCCAAAAAACGACAATGCTACACCAAATAAAGTTTATTGTAAATTATTATTTAATAAATATTTCAATGACAGATTTAGTGTGCACTACACCAAATAAAGTTTTTTTTTTTTAGGGCTGCAAAGAAATTTCTATTGTGTGCCGAATCTCTCTATCCTGTGTCGAGAGCTTCTTTGTGGCCTCTGTCCAATTTATTCAGTTTCTCCAGTCGTTGGTGTCAGTTGGCGCTCCTATGTCAGTTTAGTCTGTCCTTAGTGGCTGTTTTGTTGTTAGTTTTGTAGTTGCTTGATTTTCTGCTTGGGGTGGGTAGTTGGGTCGCTACTGGTGGTCTCCATTTGCAGTCGTCGCTTGATGTTCGTTTCGAATCTTTCGCTGATGGGTGCCTCCCCTGCTTCCCTAGGTCGCGTTGTGGTCGGTGGCAACAGAGGGGCCTCTGTCCCTTTTGGCTACAGTCAGGTCTTGTACATATGGGAGATTGGGTTATGATAGCTTTAACGATCAGTGGCTTGGAGGAAGGATTATCCAGTGTGGGTGCACCTGGGCTTGGTTCTTCTAGCCATCTCTCTATTGTTTCCAGATGGTTCGGTGGTTGTTTCGGCTAGTGGTTGCTGTCAATTGTACCCGTTGTGGCGAGTTGCTGCCTCTTTGGTGGCATTGTCCTCATTGCCGGCTATGAGCCGATGCCAGCCCCTTTCGGTCTGGTGACTGGTGGGGGCTGTGGAGGGTTGTATTTGGGCTTTGTGTCTTTGGCCTTTGGGCCTTTTCTTCCTGGGCTTTGGACTCCGGTTTTTCTCAGGCTGAACTTTGCTGGTCTCCTTCCCATGGGCTTAGTGGTTGTTTGGGCTTTCTGGCCCTATTGTATATATAGATGGTCTTTTGGTTCTGATTGTATTGTTTAATTAATCTAATAATATCTACTTTGTTATTGGTAAAAGAAAAAATATAGTTTTTTTTTTTGCGCCTGTTTCTTGCTAACGTGCATTCGGAGCGTTTTAGTTTTCTTCATCACTCAATCAGTCTGATCTAAGCTTCCATGCTCTCTGTAAGCTTTGTACCCCTTTCTGGTGGGTTTTGTAGGGACTTTTGTTCCCTTGGGTGTTGGTTTCGGCGTCAATCTTGCTTGTGGTGTGGGTGGTGGTGAGCTTTTTGCTTAGTCGTGCTCGATTGTGGTGCTTGGTGTGGGCCGAGGCTTTTTAGTGGCCTTCCTTGCCTCCGCCCAGTCCCTAAGGGGTGGGATGGTGGGGGGGTCGTCTTTTTGTTTTGAAAGCGCCCTTATACAGTTTGGCTTACTTGCCGTCGGCATTATATGTCCCCGAGTGCAGTGAACTGTGGTTGTTTGCACCTTATGTATGGTGCTACGACGTGTTCCACTGTTGTTCAGAGCTGCTAGTGTGTGACTACTGACAGCCCTCCTGGGCTAACTACTTCCCCTAGTGTTCTAGGGTTTCGCTAATGTGGCGGAGGTAGGGGGCAAGGACCCTCTGGATTCTAGGTGCCTCTATGGTGAAGCCTTAGGCCCTGTCTATTCTTCCATACAGGCTACTGTTTGTGGGCTCAAGCCTACTCTTATTAGACCATATGGATGCTATTGGGATTGGGGCCAGTGTGAGGTAGATTATGTACTGTATACTAGTGGTGATCGGGTTTGTTTCCCTTCTATTGTGGATGTGAGCACAAAGTTGGGTAGGCCTACTATGCATGTGTTAATGTATTGAATGAATGCAAGTTACTGTTGTTCAAAAAAAAAAAAGTGTTTTTTTTGTTTTTGCAGTGCACCAAATGTAGTTTAATCTTTAAAATATTCGTACAAATTTTTGGCAAATGACTTAAACAATATTATATAAAAAGTTTATAATAGATAACACAAAGTATTAGTTTAAGTAGTTATCAATTTTATTAATTAAGAAAATAGTTAGAAATTTGACTTTTATCACACATCTTAAATTTAACATAGATTATTTAATAAATATGGTGACATTACAAATTGTATCATCTACAAAACTTTTTGTGTCTTGCCCTGGATAAACATGCTGGCTAGAAAAATTAAAAAAAAAATAAAAAAAGACAACAATGTGTGAGAAATTAGTTGGTGCTCAAAACATGTTTTTAGGGTTTTATTAACCAAACTTATATGCAACCAAAATCAACTCTGGAAGACAATTGACACAGTTGGAGCAAGCATCGTTTTTGTCGAAGGGAAGAAGAGATTGAAGTCCTTGTTCCCCAAAAAAAAATTCATTTCAAATATCTCGTAATTCTAATATAATTGATTAACACTCTATCACTTTTTAAAATTTTTTAGTTTTATATTTGAGTCATAATGATCCGATTTTTCTTCTATGACTTTTCAAATTTTCTTGTAATAAAAAAAATTGCAAAAGCATTAATCTTCCATCCCCTCCTCCAACAAAGGAAAAGAAAAAAAAAAAGCCAAGAATACCATCTTTTTCCTTTTCCTTCATAAATATCATGTCAGTTTCTTATTTAGGAACAAACAATACCAGGCAATTACTTAGTTTTATTGTACATAAGAACTTAAACAAGTTTTCATAATTAGCGCAACGTGCAGGTTTTGCATATATATAATTTATCAATCAACTACACAAATATAATAACAATCCTTGAAAGTTGAGGCAGATTATATTCTCTGACCCTCTTTCTCTCTTTTTTTTTTGTTTGTAAAAAAATTTGTTCTTTAAACTATCCCCGAGATGATGTTACCAAATCTCAAAGCATTAATTTGTCAAACATTCCCACCAAGTTAGCATTATTGTGAATTTATGTAGAACATGTAATGCAAGTGCCTGTATATCAAAGAACAACCATAAACTGAATATTGAATTGAATGAAAGCGTTAATGTGTGGAGTTAAAAAATTGATGCCATTTCGTCTAATTGATTGTAAGCTTGTAGGTTATGCTTTGATAATTAAGTTTCCTTAATTATTTTGTCCTATTTGTTGGCGCCACTATTGTCTGTGCTTATTTGTTTGATTCACTCAGATACGTCAAAATTGCACTTCTCTCAAAAAAAAAAATAATAATAATAATAATAATAATAACAGATTATTCATTGGGCGAAAATCAATTTTGATTGTAAAAAATAAATTAAACATTAAAACTAATTAAAACTGAAAAGAAAATGGAAAAAATTTTGTTGTCTGATGGACAAGCTAGCCACGTGTCTCATTGTCATTAGATTAGAACAGAAGCATGCCGATCGTGGTGCCTAGTGCAGGTCAGGGTCTTCTAGTGGCCTGCCCTGCCTCTACTCGGTATCTAAGGGGTGGGATGGTGGGGGCGGTTGTCTTATTATATTGGAGGCACCCTTGTTCAGCAGTTATCCAGAGCTGCTAGTGTGTGACCGCCGACAGCCTCCGAGGGCAGCCACTTCCCTTAGTGTTCTAGGGTTCCACCACTGTGGCGGAGGTGGGGGGGCAGGGACCCTTTGGATTCTAGGTGCCTCTGTGGATGGGGCCTTGGGCCTTGTCCATTCCTACTTGTGGGCTGCTATTTTCCCCGGACTATGGGCTCAGTGCTGCCCCTCTTGTTAGACCGCATGGATGCTGTTGGGGTTGGGGCCAGTGTGAGTTTGGTTATGTATTGTATATAGAAGGTGGTCGGGTTTGTTTTTCTTGTAATGTCGATGCGGACTCAAAATTGAGTGGACCTTCTCTGAACATGTTTACATATTAAATGAATGCAAGTTGCTCTTGTTAATTTTGTGTTTGCCGCTGGTACCACCTTCTGCAGGTTGCCTAAAGTTCAATTGTGATGCATCTTTCAGCACCCGAAGGAGCTGGGCAGGTATGGCTGTGGTGTGCGGAAATTTTAAAGGACAGTTAATCGACGGGCGGGCGTGTGCAAAAAGAGCAAGGTCAATCCTACAAGTGGAGGCCATGGCTGTGTTGATGGCCATCCAACTCATTGTGCACATTCTAGAGGCCGACTCCTTACCAATCCTCTCATTGGTGCACCAGGGAAAGCAGTGCTGGCCATGGGAAATTTCCCAAATCCTTAGTGGTATTTGCTTGCTTCTTACTTCAGTATCTAGCTATAATTTTGTATTTGTACCTCATACTTGCTAACAATACTACTGACTGGGTTACCAAACAGTTTAAAGGGAGTATATGTCCTTTAGATTAGATTTGTAATCGTCATGTTATCCTTCAAACAACATTTTTGACTAAATTGTCAAACGGTCCAAAGAAAGTGTATGTTTTTTAGACTAGATTTGTAACTGTCTTTTTGTCTTTCAACATTTTCTTATTTCAAACATGTCTGATTAATGCTATATTTTCATGCTCTCAGTATAAAAAAAAAATTATTAGTGTTTTTTTTTATGCACTGCACCAAATGTAGTTTAATCTTTAAAATACTCGTACAATGGTTTGACAAGTGGCTTAAACATTATCATATAAAAGATTATACTAAATAACACAAAATATTAGTTCAAGTACTTATTAATTTTATTAATTAAGAGTGTGATCAGAATTTAACTCACATCATACGTTTCAAATTCAACATACCTTATTTAATAAATATGATGACGTTACAATTTGTATCAAGCAGAACATTTTGCATCTTGGCCTGGTTAAACATGTTGGTTAGAACAAAAAATTTAAAAAAAAAGACAACAATGTGTGAGAAATTAATTGGTGCTCAAAACATGTTTTCAGGATTCTATTAACCAAATTTATATGCTACCAAAATCAACTCTGGAAGACAATTGACACTGTTGGAGCAAGCTTTGTTTTCGTCGAAGGGAAGAAGAAATTGAAGTCATTGTCCCTCAAAAAAAAAAAATCATTTAAAATGTCTCGTAATTCTAATATAATTGATTAAAATCTTTTAAAATCTTTTAATTTTATATTCGAATCATAATAACTCAAATTTTCTTCTACGACCTTTCAACTTTTCTTATAATAAAAAAAATTACAAAAGCATTAATCTTCCATCCCCTCCTCCAATAAAGGAAAAGAGAAAAAAAAGCCAAGAATACCATCTTTTTCCTTTTCCTTCATAAATATCATGTCAGTTTCTTATTTAGGAACAAACAATAGCAGGCAATTACTCAGTTTTATTGTATATAAGAACTAAAACAAGTTTCATAATTAGTGTAACGTGTAAGTTTTGCATATATATAGTTTATCAACCAACTATATAAATAGAATAACAATCCTTGAAAGTTGAGACAGATTATATTCTCTGACCCTCTTTCTGTTTTTTTTTTTTTTGTCTGCAAAAAAATTTTTTCTTTAAACTATCCCCGAGATGATGTTACCAAATAGCAAAGCATTAATTTGTCAAGCATTCTCACCAAGTTAGCATTAATGTGAATTTATGTAGAACATGTAATGCAAGTGCATATATATATTAAAGAACAGCCATAAACTGAATATTGAATTGAATGTTTTTCAAAAAAAAAAAAAAAGAATATTGAATTGAACGAAAGCGTTAATGTATGGAGTTTAATATTGATGCCATTACGTCTTATTGACTGCAGGCTTGTTGGTTATGCTTTGATAATTAAGTTGCCTTTTTATTTTCCTTAATTATTTTGTCCAATTTTTTGGCGCCAACTTTGCTTACTTGTTTAATTCACTCGATATGTCAAAATTGCGACTCTCCCGAAAAAAAAAAAATAATAATAATAATAATAATAACAGATTATTTATGGGGTGAAAACCAATTTTACTGTAAAAAATAAAATAAATATTAAAACTAATTAAAAAAGAAAAGAAAATGGAAAAAATTTTATTGTCTGATGGACAAGACAGCCACGTGTCTCATTTTCATTGGGCTTAGAACAGAAGCATGCCGAGGTGACGTGGTGTTTCCGTTACATGCAAACATTTCCCCGTGTGAAGACAAAGTCAGAGATCGACAGGAAATGTGAGCAGTTGAACACTTCGAGCTCTGCCCACTTTCACTGACTCCTCCATGGAAATTACCGCCGTCGTTTCCTCCGGCTCCGCCACCGTAAAAACCCCCAAAACCACCGCAGAACGGAAACCGAAAGCTGCCGACGACCAGAACGAGCAGCTCATTGCCGTCCTCTCCTCCGCCGGCTCCGCCGCCCACGCCTTCCTCGCTCAAAACGACCTCTGCCTTCTCCCTTCCCAAACGCTCTCTATAGAGTCCCTCCTCTCTTCGCTCCCTTTCCCTCACTCTCCTCCGCCACCGCCGGACTTATCCCTCTTCCATCGCTTCCTCTCCTCCGCCTCCCCCGACGTCGATCCTCGCTGGGCCGACTTCTTCCGAATGTCAAAGCCCACATTTTCCCAGCTCCTCTCCCTCCTCTCCCCTTCACTTCTAGCCTCCCTTCCCTCCGCCATCTCTCCCGATTCCGCCCTTGCCGCCACCCTCTTCCGCCTCTCTCACGGCGCCTCCTACAGTTACGCGGCACGCGCGTTCGGCCTTGAATCCCCTGACGCCGCCTGCCTCTCTTTTTACACAGTCTGTAAAGCCGTGAATGAGAAATTCGGGAACTTGTTCGAGCTGAGGAGAGATTGGAAGCGAATCGTGGTGGGTTTCGGGTGGATTTCGCTGCCGAATTGTTGTGGGGTTTTGGGGCTTGGGAAATTCGGGCTTGACAGTGATGCGTTGGGGAAAAAAGGGTCGTTGCTGGTTCAAGCATTGGTTGATTCTGAAGGTAGGTTCTTGGATATCTCTGCTGGCTGGCCTTCTTCGATGAAGCCTGAATCAATTTTCAAGCAGAGCAGGCTTTACGCGGGTGTTGAAGAAACCATGGAGGGCTTGGACGGGCCCTGTTACGAGCTCGGCGAGGGTAATTCGATTCCTCAATACATATTGGGAGATTCGTATTTCCCTCTGTTGCCTTGGCTGCTAACTCCTTACATTAAACGCAATGAGGCCAGTTTTAGTTCTGCGGAGAAGCAGTTTAATGTTGCTCACAGAAGAGCCGTAGAATTGGTTAACACTGCGTTTAGAAGGGTCAAGGCTCGTTGGCAGCTTTTAGCGAGGAGGTGGAAAGAGGATTGTGTTGAGTTCTTTCCTTTTGTTATTGTTATGGGCTGTTTGCTGCATAATTTCTTGATCAATTGTGGCGAGCCTTTGCCGGAGGAGAGTTTCGGCTGCTTCAAGGAGGAGCAGCTGCCGGTTTTCCGAGGAGAGGCAGATGAGAAGGGCCGTAGGGTCAGAGATGTGCTTGCTCAGCACTTGAATCGGGTAAGCATGAGAAGATGAATGATGTAATCGAATCTTACTATGTTTCGTTCTTAGAGCAGTTTTTCTGACTTCCCTGTAAACAAACGAGACTGACTTCCTTGAAATGGTAGTGATCGAAGATTGGGATGTTTTACCTTATTTGCTTTAGCTTTATTGGTTTTTGTCTTGAAAGAGTGGTCACAACGACGTGGGGAGAAGTAGGTAAGTACTGAGCGAGAGTTCGAGCCCCTGATCACTACCACTAGGCCAAGCCCCTTGCCTCCTTTAACTTTATTGTATTATGTACACAATACGTGCAAATATGGTTGATTCTAACCACTTGTGTTCATTCCTGCTGCTTTCATTGTGGATTTCATTTGGTACTGGATCTGAGTGTTAACCAAATTGGCATTTATGCCATATTTCATATAGTAATTTTCATCGGAGCAGCGATTGATGTCGACAGGAAGTTATCCATATTTAGAAATCGTTGAATTTGCCAGGTTAAAGAAAGAAAGTGTGCTTACTCCTGGGAGTTAGGGGCTGGGGACAGATCCTGCTTAATTTTCATGCATCAAGGGCAAACGGCATGCACCGGAGGCCCTATGGGAAATTCAGTGTTGGGTTTCATGCATTGACTACAAAGATCAAATACACAACAACTTGCAATCTAAGTTGCTTCAGGAAAAGTTTGTGGGAATTCAACAAGGGACTGTTTGATCCAAGGCATCATTTGCATCTTGAGTAGTGTATGGTGGAGGGAGATTATTGTTATTGCTCCAACTTGCCTAAGAGTTCTTGGTTAAGTTTTGGATTGATTCCTTGATAGTTTAACAACCCGAATATCTACTACGATGGAGGAGCATGTTCGATGGAGAAGGATGTTCATTACGGAAGAGGGGGACTAACAGACAGTGCTGATTCATTAGTTGACTGTCAAAAAACGGAGGACTTGCTGAATTTCCAAGCTGCATGAATAGAACATCAATGAACTAGGAAGAAGAAGAACATTATATTTTTTTCTGCCGATGAACTCGGATGATTATCATTTTCCTGCTTCTTATATGGATTTAGCATTAGCAATGGCATCCAGTTCTGTGCAACGGGTGATATTATGGATGCTCCTCAGGAAAGAAGAGGACTTTCACTTGTTGACTTGCCGGAGTAGAACTGTAGCGTAAGAGATCGATCCGGTCACAGTTCAAAGATAAAACGTTAATGCAAGCGCGCTGCCGTATAAGGAATTCTTCCAATTCTATAGTGTTTTCAAGTTGGGTTTGGGCTATAAGCGTCTGCGCATAAATAGAATGAGGCCTAATCTTTGATGGACTAGCAGCTCAACAATCGGCCCGGACCAACTGCTTCAAATAACGCTTTTGTGTTGGGCCGGACAAATCCAATTCTATAGTGTTTTCAAGTTGGGGTTGGGCCATAAGGGTCTGCACACACATATAATGAGGCCTAGTCTTTCATGGACTAGCAGCACAAAAATCGGCCCAGACCAACGGCTTCCAATAACGCTTTTGTGTTGGGCCGGACCAACCCAACTTATGTCTGCCAATTGCCATGGTTCTGAACCAGTCTATCGTTTTATATAAGATTAATATATAAAAATATTGTAAACCAAAAAAAAAAAAAAATATATATATATATACATAAATATCACTAATTTTATTTAAAATAATAAACTTAGTACTAATTTAAAAAAATAACAATTTATCTTTCTTTAAATTTTTTTTAACAAATCTAACATATAATGATTTCATATGAATAAAATTTATCAATTTTGATGACAGATTTATAGGAGTATGTTTATTTTAATGATATAATAATCATATACATTAGTATCTGGTAACATGTATGATTATTACATTATCGAAATAGATAAATTCTGTTTAAAAAATTTCACAGTATATTAAATTTATTACAAAAAAATCCAAAGAATGATAAATTATTACTTTTTAAAATTTGTACTAAATTTATTAATTTACGTAAAGTTTGTGATATTTTTACATATTAATTCTTTTATATAATGTTACGAATTGTAATATAGTTAGTTGGGACGCTCTAACTTAGATTTCTTGCTCATGTATTTGAGTATTGACAACTATGTTCCTATTTTTTTTAATCTTTTCACATATTTTCAACAAAAAGAAGTCACCGAAAAGGAAAAAGAATTCTATTGTGGACAGAAGATAATCCAGAGACTTTAATTATTTCCTTAAAAAAAAAAAGTGCAGAAGATTGGAGTTACGGGAAGGCTATTGGAATGTAATAAGGCACACCCTTAAACGGTTGAATCAGTAATCATCTACCAAGTGCCAACTTTAAGTGAGGCAGAAGATTATTTCCGATATACCCAAAAAAAAAAAGAAAGAAAGAAAAAGAGTAACGCGGCGGATGGGACTTCAATTAAGGTGATTGATGTGCAAATTTGACGATGGAGCCATTATGGTATTGAGGGTTCAGTCGTATGCTTAAAGGGACACCTCTGACTTTTGGAGTCTTAAGCTGACCTGGGTTTCACCTGCTTCCTCGTATTAATGATCTACCTAACCTGTTAGTGATTAAATAGGCTGATTCGTGGAGGTTTGGAACAGAGACGTATTTTACCAAGCAACTATTTTGGGTCACGCCCCTTCTTCTAATGCCTTCAATATATGAATGATTAGAATTATGGTGGGTCGTTTCCATTCAATATGCTTAAGCGCCTCTCTTCTTTGTGGCCCCCTGCAGCATTAATCGCTATAATACATTACTACTGAGAGCCATTGACATTATAATCTGAACTAATGGCCAGATTGGCAAATTAGGTAGGACTTCAACGCCCTTTGAATAAATACTATCCTACAAGCTTCAACGCTGACTACCCCACAACTGCTTCCTCTTATTGGCCATTAGTCTCAAAGGCCTCCTAAGTCTAGTTGATGGGATTACTTAAAAGAAAAAATAATAAAATAGATTTTTTTGACATAAAATTATAAGTGAGATGAGTAAAGATAATAATCACCTCAATTTAAACGTTAATAATTGCCTCAATTTAAACGTAGATTTTTGCCTTTATTAGTTGATTGCTTTCATAGTTATAAGAAACTATCCGAATTAATTGACACTAGTAATGATGGGCTAATCTTATAATTAAGAGACAAAAGACAAGTCATTTGAACCCAAGAGTTTTATTTTTTTTTTTTCTATATATTCTCAGAGCCAACTCAAGAGATTAATCTTTCTTTAGCGATCTTAAGGGCTCTCTTTCCACCTAGATACAATTGTAATCTAATAAATGAAGGCAGAAGTAATTTATTTGGAGTTGGTACTCAAGAAAGTCTCAAGGTTGAAATTTCTTAGTCCATCCTTATAGGGCACTTCAATGTGCCCCCATGTTGATGCCCTCAAACCCAATTATTAGACATAACTACAGTAAGTACCAAGCTCAATGTCTATGGTTGTGTCACTCTCAAGCTCAACTACCATCCAAATTTTCATCAGAGAAAGAGCCAACCATATTTACTTGCTCTCCCTTCCTTCTTATCTACATGTCTAACATTCTGTTTGAGTAACATTTAAGTCTATTGGTGGATTAGGCATATCTTTAGTATTTAGGAGTAGTAACTACCAACTATAAGGTTTTGAAATTTGAATATCAGATTTTGTCCACATAATTCATCTTTTCTGCTGTTTTAGCGGATCTAATAAAACAAAAAAAAAGGACATTTAAGTCTATTAGACTGAAAGAATGAATAAAGTATTGATTTCTTACGAAAATCCTATTCCTACAAATATAGAGCTAAATAAGAAAATAATGAATAATTATGATTTGAAGAGATTGAAGTACATATTATTTTGATTCAAATTGATTACTCGATCATAGTAAATATTATTGTGATCGGAAGAAATTAATGATGAAAAAAACTCTCAAATTTTTTAATATTCACGTCACAAATATAGAAAAAAGAATCACAATAATATTGCAATATTATCTTTGACAATCTCAAAGGACCACCACCTCACATGCTAGCATATATCTTATATAACATAAATATATTACTCTTGCCCATCATATTGTGACAAAAAACGAAACTACCAGCCATGGACTGGTTCTCTTGGCTATCAAAAACCAGCCTTGAGCCCTCACTCATCTACGAGTATGGCGTTGCTTTTGCTCACAATGAGCTCCAAGCAGAGGATTTAGCCTATTTCGACCATGAATTTCTCCAAAGTATGGGTATTTCAGTGGCCAAACATAGGCTAGAAATACTCAAACTCGCTAGAAAAGAAGTTGGGGCAGGCTCCAATGGCCTTTCCAAGCTTATTTTGGTAATCAACAAAGCCAAGAAGACAATTAAGAGGCGCATTGGTAAAATGGTTTTTCACCAGGATTCGCCAGCTGAGTCTGTGCCAGAGCCACTGCCGTACCAAGGACAATGCAAAAGAGCATTTTCCGTAAAGGGCAAGACAGTGGAGAAGCTTCCAATGGTGACAACCGGAAGACAGGCAAAATCAGGGCCCTTGGACAGAAGGGTACAGGAAAAGTTGATGTCTAGTGACAAAAGCTTGAAGCTTTCTGGGCCTCTGAATGGGAAAGTTAATGAGAGGTTGATGTTAGCTTATAGGAGCCCAAAGTTGTATGGAACTCCAGATTGGAAGGCACCAAAGTCACTGGTCACAAGTAAGAGCCATCAATTACTTAGCCCTTGGAGCAAAGCCGCCGCAAGCCCCATGGTCTACAGCAGCGAGCAGAGTAAAGAAAGAACTGTGAATGGGGATTATTATGATCATTCCCTCTGGGCTGCACTTTTTCGGGATATGAAACCCACTTGACATGGGTGCTTTCTTGGTTCTTTCTTTGGTTTTTTTTTTTTTTTTTTTGGGATTTGGAGAAACAATCCCTGAATGTTCTTTATTACAGTTTATCTCTATGAATTGAGTTGACTTTGTATGCCAAGATTGCTACGTGACAGAACATTCTTGTGGCTTGTTAGTATGATCATTTTCATTACTCTGAGAGAAAGGTAAGTATTGCCTGATACAATGCTTAATTATCAAGTTCTCTTTTCTTCTTTAATTCATTAAAAAATTTATTGAACTGTGATCTATATAATAAAGTAACTCTCGCTATTTTTATAAATCTTATATCCCTTCGATTAAATTTAAAAATTGAAAAATAGTTTAAATTCATAATCACTTGAGTAGACAGGAAAAAAATCCAAAATAGTTAAAGAAAAGAAAGTTCATTAATATATCCCCAAAGTGGCCTCTATTATATCATATACTTGTTACAAAATCACAGTACGTTGTTTGAAACATAAATTACACCAGGCACGCCCTGTTACACCGACGTGCATGTCTGGAAATGTTAGGTCCCATAGCTTGCAAGTTCCATAGTCCAGTCTCAGAACTGTCTCAATTCTCAAGTAGCCAACAGAAGTAATAAATGAACTGACTTGTATGAGCTTCACACACTGATGTCCAATGATAATGCTATACGATCAAAAAGAGCTGATTCTTATGAGTTCTATTGCATTTGAAAGCATATGCATCTTTAACACGATTTGAATAGTGTTGAGGTGAGGATTGCTAGTTTTGGGTAAGTCCATCTGGAAGCTCAGATGGGTACGTATTCTGGCAGAATGGCTTTCCATAATGACATCAAACTTCAGCTCTCCAATTTGATCAACTTTAATGATTTCAATTTTGAGGCAGCCTGAAGGAACCCCCAGCATAGAGCATCTCATAAACAGGCCTTATCCTCATAGTTAGAATCAAACTCAGGATCGAGCCCAAAGCAGAGACACCCGCCAGAACCAGGAAGGTGAGCCTGAAGCAATTTGGACCGACGCAGGAGATGCTTGAGCTGTACAGAATGTTCAATCCATGCTGCTTTGCTGCCTCGCTATCGTACACATACCCTGCTAATAGTCCTGAGAAGAGGAAAGCGCCTAGAGGGTTTCCTAGTGACATGAAGTTGCATAGGATACCAAAATGCTTCAAGCCAAAAAGCTCGGAGACAGTTGGAATCATAATGGAGAACTGAACTCCATAACAGATTCCAAATAATGCAGTTGCAGCATAAAGGGTACCATCAATGGCAGAAGCAAACAGAAGGTATGTTAGGATCATTATTACTTGAGTACATGTCATCCATATCGTACGAGGGATCGTTTTTGACCTGCCAAGAACAACCGCATTGTAATCACAACGAGGCCCACATAATACGCAAGCAAATGCACCACCTTAGTACATCTATATTTAAGCCTCCATGAGGCACTAACGTAGATCTTTTAGGATGCTCACAGAAGAAAAAACTAGGAGAAATGACAAATAGCATCCCTACAAGGAAAAATTTTATAGTGCATCAGATGTCTACATTTCAGTCTGTTTTTGCCCAATCCAGGTCTCAACCATCAATACTTGACCCTTATCCCTGAAAACCTGCAGACCTGCAGCGGGAACTGCTTGGACACATATTTGTAGCAGAAATGGGGGAAATTGCTCTGAATCTAACTTTAGGGAAAAGTTCAAATGTACAATTGAATTGAAATTTCTCTTCCCAAGAATCCATCATGCTTCTAGCAGATGATCAAAGATCATTGTGGCATTCATCCAGGTACACGAACAGAAAGACAAGCAAATCAGTAGGAATTGACATTGATTTCTGTCATATGTACTAATTTGCCTGGTCTAGAATATCCGGACCTTAGCTGCTTAGCAAGATGCCCATATAAACCATTCTGACATCATAATCATATGGCTCATTTTTGTTCTTTATAGAGAGATTAGCGCTAACCTGACAAAATGTTCAGAAATGATGCCCCCACCAAGACGTCCAACAAAATTGCAAAAGCTGAAAACGGACAATAATATTGTGGTGTCATGAACGCCTTGTGCAATCCCTATCTGCGCCAGATTATTTAGCACAGTCACCCCGGTACCAACCCCAACAAAGTAAACAACGAAAAGAAGCCAGAAATCAGCCTTAATTATAGCTTCCCTTAATTTAAAATCCTCCCCTCTTCTGGGCCTTCTCTTCTTTTTTACTGCCCCTTCACCCTCAGCCAGAAGCATAGCCACCTCAGATGCCTCATCAGTTTCCCTAAAACTTCCAAGCGATGAAGATGACTTCAGCAATGGCTCACCTTTATCAGAATTGCCATCATCTTGTACTGTAGGTTCTAAAGAAGCAACTGGTTGTTCGAGTGTGCCAGATTTGCTACTTGTAATACGCAAAAGTGTCATCTTTAAGGGTATTATAAGTGGAGCCATAAGAAGAATCAACATTATGAAAAGAAATGTGTAACGTACTGGAGCACCTAAATGGACAGTGTGATCCAATATTGTGGTTGCTAGAATATATAAGCCAAGTATAATAAGAGATGCTTGGATGAAAAGAAAATGGCCATGTTCTGAAGAATCTTCACCAGAAGCTGGAGTACAAGCCCTTACAAGACCCATAACCATAAAACATAAAATAGGAATTCCAACTGCAAGGAACATCAGAAGCTTAGAAGAGGAATTGCAGAGCAGCATGCTGTAAATTTCTGTAAACACTCCAGCACTGATTCCTCCAAAGCCTTTGAGTATCCCTGCAACTGTGCCTCGACTAAGAGGGAAGTTTCTCATATTTGTCACAAGCACAGCTGTGCTCAACCAAGCACTACTGTTAGTGGCGACACAAAGTGCTAACCACAACTGCAACATCATTAGAAAGAAATTACACTTCAAAAAAAACTTTCAAGAGAATGTGGAAACAAAAACATTTTAGTCAAAAAAGATGATCTGATGCTGACAGAAATGAGCATCAAGAATAAGAACAAATTTTGTTCTGTGCATTACAAACATTTTCTTCTGCATCAAACATCTTTTTCTTAGAGAACCTTAATGAACATCCCACAAATGTCATGCTTTTAAGAAGTTTGCTGCCATCAAATCATCATCAATTGCAGAGGGTGGGGTAGTGCTGCAATGCTGATATTCATTTAAATTGCCAATTTCCTTTTTCTGTTTATTGATGACTGACAGAAAAATTTCTTTGCATCAGGTGCTTTACTATCCCTCTAAGTTTTTTACGCTATTTATCCAACAATAATGAGAGGACAAGAAAATCAGAGAGTAATCAAAGATTCCACAGAAACTGTCCCAAGGATTAAAATATACGTCCCAAGTTCAAATCTTGGAACGGATGGGCGATTTATGGAAAAGGGGAAAACCAGCCCTGCAGTCCAAAAAGTAAAAATCAAACTAAAAAATCCTAAAGAACTCTTGATCTTAGATCGTATCCAAGTCACATTAGGAGGATCAAAGCATATCTTTTTTTAGTCTTTGAGGAAGGCCATAGCTCATACATGTATAGGAGAGAGAGGAGTGGTAGGAGGTGGGTTTGAACTATCAAACTCCCACGTGGAGGTAATGTCCGGTAATTAGCTGGACTACACATAGCATATATAACCCATCAGGCTGAAGAATCCATATCCAACTATTCATGAAATGATGAAAAAGAAATCTTTCGATAGTTCACGCAAAAATCCGAGAAACAAAACACCAGAACATGTCATACCAAAGCCTCAATTCACCCAAAAACAACGATGATTATCAGATGTTCTTGTCAAGGTTATCTACCAATAATTAACTAATGAGAAATTATTAACCACTGAGAAATGAGGAACTCACCAACCAATAGGGCAAGGACTGGACAGTACGGCTGACAGCAAGCCAGAGCACACCATAACCCAAGAAGCAAGAAAAGGCACCAACCAAGAGAATAACCCAAGGTGGGAAATTGTTGCAGGCAATACCAGGAAGGAGGCCAAGATTCTCCCCAATATCACTGGCGACACCCAGCATGGTGAGCTGGTGCTGGTTAAAGCCAAGCACAGATTTCAAGGAATGGGAATAGAGTGGGAAGTTGTAGGCATTCCCTGACGCTATCTGCACCCACACTGCTGCACCAAGTCCCACCCATGGTGGCCTGGTCCCTGCCTTCAGGTTCACCATTGATGGATGAATGATGAAGCTAAGAGGGGCACCAACTTATTTCTCTCCTAGTTTGAGGTCAGTGCTGAAACTTTATGCAGAGAGAGAAATGAAAATTGCAGCTGTCCAATAGTGAGGTAAATGTGCAGTTTATTCACCGCAACCAATAATTTATTTATTTAATATTATAGATTTAATAAATTTTTTATAATTTATTAAATATTGTGTTTTTTGTTTTATGATGATCGGCCACTCAGGCATGCTTGGCCATCTGCTGTGTCATCTTTTGTTGCCCTTTTTCTCTCCAATTTTGCACGCAGACACTTTACGGACAGACAACAATCATATCAAGCTCGAGCCAGATATGTTTTTTTTTTTTTTTTTTTGTCTAAACATTCTTCGCATCCAAAAATTTATTAGATTCTGACTAATTCAATTTGATCTGATAGACCCGTTAAAAAGAATAAAATTCTCCCATCGAGCTTGATATGTTGCTATCAAATAAGCTCACTCTGAAATGAAACTCTGCTGCTGATTGGGGGGGGCCTATGCAAATTCAATGTTACGAATTTCAATTCTCAGAATTTAAGCATACTCCAAGAACGGGAATCCTTAAAATTGAAGGAAATAAGTTACAATGTCAAGGATCTTCATCGCCAATGTGTATTGTAGCCAAGAATCGCGAAGTTTTGGTCTTTTGACACTTGTGCAAGCCAAACTGAGAGGGTTGGCACCGCCATAGAACCATAGAAGCATGCTCGTCACACGTGGCTTTGCTTGCTTATGTTATGTTTAATCACAGTTTGTTACTCATGTGGCAGAACGCTGTGAGAGTCCAGATGGGCACGGCTGTGGCAATCAAGGTGACCACGGAGGCCATTGTCTCTTGTCTTAATCAGTTGAATTGGCTGTTGCTTAATAAAATTATGAATAAGAATAAATTATTTCAAACAAATAGAAACCATAAAAAGCACAATCATATATATTGAGTCTTACTTATGAGTCATTTCAAATTCTTTTCTGAATTAGTTAAGTTAAATATAACTTTTGGATTTCAGAAATTTTAAACAAAAAAAATAGCACAATCACGTATAATTATATCTGATAATTTATTTATTTTTTTATTAATTTAATTATTTAACAGTATCATTATTTTATTATTATTTTAAAATTATTTAAGTAAGACATCAATTTTTTTAAAATTGTTATGTGCATGGAATAATAGTTAAGACTTGGACTTATATTTTAAATTTTATTTTACAAATCTTGAAATCTAAGTTTTAGAAAGAGATTATCAGAAGAAAAAATATATTTTCTTTATATAATTGAAAGGGGATATGCATTTATTTAGTCCTAAACCTTTAGATTTTTTTTCAATAAAGTATTAAAATTTTTTGAGATTTCATTTCAGTCCTAAACTTTTTGATTTTACTCCAAATCAGTCTTTCCATTAGTCAAACCGTTAAAAATTACTGTTAACTAACGAAATTTTTTTTTAAAAAGGTAAAATATATTATTTAAATTTTTTTTGTTATTAAATGGTTGTATTTTACTCTTAAATAGTAACATGTAAGTTAAGATTTTGAGTTTTTTTATTTTTATTTTATTTTTTTTAAGATTACACAACGTATTTCTATTAACTGGTGAATTAAAATAATATATTTTACCTTTTTAAAATAATTTTCGTTAGTTAACAGTAATTTTTAACGATTTAACTAACAGAAAGACTGATTTAGAGCAAAATCAGAAGGTTTAGAAATGAAATAAAATCTCAAAAAAGTTTAAAATTTAAATAAAAAGAATTTAAAAATTTAAAAATAAATAAATGTATATCCCTAATTCAAAGCATCTCTCAGATAAAAAAAAAATAAATAAAAAAATCTCATGTGGGAAGAACCGAACGCATGGTCGTAGGCTCTAGGCATTGGACAAGGCTCTAGGCACGGTGAGGCCGAAGGAATCGATGCAAGGTCACGTGTCCTAGAAACTGACATTGCTCGAAATTCTTGTGGTTTCCGACTTCTTCGGCGGGAATTTGTCCCTTTGTATAAGTTGGCAATTGGAATTGCTTTTGGTTTATCAGGATGCCATTTGGTGTCGTATGGCTGTGAAATAGTTGCAAGCAACCATGGCCGTCTTCGTTTCTTGTCACTTGCTATTTGCTAAGTACAATTGAACCAATTGTTTGCCGGCCCTTCTTTAAGTATACTATTTTCTTTTTTTTAACAAAAAAAGAAAAAGAAAAACCCTCATCTTCAGTAAATACATTTACTGAAAAGATTCCAAACATTAACAGCTAAACTTACGGTCTATTTGTTTGATATAAAATAACTTATATTTATAAAATATTTATAGAAAAATATATTTTCAGTCAAAATAATAATTTTCTTTTGTCACTTACTTATAATACAGTTTGTGTTTTCCAGCTCTGTAAAAGGAGAAGTTATTTTATCTGAAAATTTAAAAATTTTTCTCAAATTTTATGTATGTAAAATATTTTTCATGAAATAAACAACAAAAAATCTGTAAAATTTTTTTCTATAAAATATTTTATAAGAAACAAATAAACTTTTAGATGTAAAAGTAAAGTCTAAACATTACCAACAAAACAATAGGCGTGAAAATGGGGAAGACAAGTTGGCAGAAAGTCATACATTCCTTTTATGTACATTTGACCAAATTATACAGAAGAGCGTACACATATTTTTGTATATAGATTGTATATATATAAAATATAATTTTTGTGATGAACTTGATTATTTTTATAATAATACTTATTATTTTTATGACAAAAAATTACGTATTAATTTTTTATATTATATTTTATCAATTTTGTTACAAAAATAAATAAAACTATTATAAACTTACAATATATATATCAAATATAGCTACTAACATATGGATACCAAACTTTTTCCTAAATAGAAAGCCCAAATTGGTATGGGACGGGATGTTAAAAATGCGAATATGCGATGCCCCAAAATGAAAGAAAATGAAATTAAAAAAAAAAACAAAAAAGGAAAAGAAGCTACAAAATGGTGGCAATATCTTTTCCAGATTTTAATAAATTTTCTTGGAAATTTTTGTACACATTGGAAAGTTGTTGCCGAGCCTGGCCTCATGATCCGGGCTCATCATTGGCTGATGCGAGTGAGTGCCCTGGAGGCCCATTTTAAAAGTTGATTTAAAATACTAAGCCACCTGCCTTGGCCCATTATTGGTGGATCGTACAAAATCTTGACTGTCATCAGAGCAGAATCCTGGCCTTTATCTTTAGGACCAAAAAAAAAAAAATCTGAAAAATGTGTTGTCACACACTCGTGGGTGATCCGGTGATGCGCTAAATGCACGATTTAGAATAGCCAATCATAAAATAGGACTCCAAGACTAGCTCGACAGAACGCAACCTTCACAAAGCATATCACTTGCCTTTGCCAAAGTTTAACCATCTTTTATTTCTGATCATTATAATTGGCCAGAACTTTCCAAATTGATGTCTCTTAGTCCATGCTTGCGATGATTTTCAACAGCACACCAGTGAACTGGGTGGATTATGTGCCATATTCCTTTCTATTTGGGGTGTAATCTCTATCCTCAGGTGTACACTCCCTTCATCAATTGCCACATGGATGTCCCAAGTCTCCTAGTGGAAGATGGATGCCGGATTCCTTTTTTTTACCGGTTACACGTTGGGAGGAAAAATTAGGAAAACAAGACAAAATTACTATGATTCGAACAGAAAATCGAAAAATTTCAATAAGAATGTTATGACTAATTGTACTAAAAGTCGAGAACAATGTCCGACATTTTTTTTTTCAGTCTAAGACGTTTAATATCCAAAAACCACATTAAACTCCTGACATTTTTTTCGTTGGTGTTGGTCATATTCCCAAATGACTAGATTATATTCTTGGCATTTTGGGGTTAATGGGTTTATCCGTTTTGGAACTTTGCTCAAATAAAAGCCCAGGAACCAACTTCAACTCATCTTTTTTGCGCCGAACTTAAACTCGTCTTGAAAAGTATTCGCAACCAGAGAAACAGTTGAATGGGCAAACCAGAACCCAGAAGCCAATCATGGGCTATTGGGCTCAGTTTGAGCATGGATCAGACCATGATAAAGCCTAACAGAAATATTGCCGGAGCTGAACCTCACAAGGCAGGTCACCTAGTACCCAAATGGGGCGGCCCAGAGCCGACAACAACTCAGCCAGATTTGGTTGGTTAGTCTCGGAGGGGTCGCCCTATGCAAAAATGGGTTTCCGGGCCTTCCGTTAAAAGCGGTGCCTCTTGTCATTCATTAGTTTTTTACTTCCTCTTTTTAGAAAAAAAAAAAAAAAATACAGTAATTCTACCACTGCACTACAGAAGTGGAGTTTACAATCATCGGTCTAGAATTATTTTGCTTGTTAAAAGACATGCCGTAATTTAAATTGATGGGTTTTGATTTGGTAGACAGGTTAGAATAACGTATACAATAATTTATCCACGATGTACATGGAAATGTCAACTTCATATCATGGTTGTAACATTGGATCAGCAATGGCAATTAAACGACGTGAAGGGAAAGAAAATTGAAGGAAAGACAAAGTGAAGACGTAATTTTCTCAAAACCAAAACTGCGTAAATAAAACAGAATAATGAAATATTAAAAATTTTCTATTTCTAATATTTCATAATTATAGCAGTTGTTTGATTAAACGAATTGGTAATATATTATCCACCATCGCTTCATTTTCTTGAAATATGAAATGCATTTCAAATAACTCAAAATGAAAACCGTGGGTCTAACCTGTACTTTCAATATCACCCTCATTATCCCTCGAATGACCATAGAACTATAGCATTATTATCAAGCTGCCCTAAAATTTGTATCTAATGCTTTGCATCAGCGAATCAGGGAAAAGCTGCTTGCCGTTTGAAGAAACTGTTTCGAACTTGGATACCATCACGCTGGGGGCAAAAACCAACGTAATCACACTAATTTTCTCACGATATTAATTTTGATCAAAGAGATTAATAAAACCAAACTTTGTATCAGATGTTGCTATAGAAAAGAGACAAAACGATGCACCTCATCTGTTTAGTCGTCAGTAGTTGCCAACTCAAACAAAGCGTTGCACATGCTCACAAGCAAACGTCTAACTGCAATTCTCTATATGTCATCCTTATCCTTTTTTTTTTTTTTTGGGTCAAACTTATCCTTTTTTTTTCTTGAGAGAAAAGAACAAACGAAATGGGTGTCACAATCATCAAAAGAAATCCAACATCCAACTTGGCCGATGCATGAATGAGGGCCTGTTTGTGGTGGCTAAAACGGTGATTAAGTAGATAACTACTTTGAAATTATGAATGTTTTGATGATAGTTATTTGTATAATTATATTAAAAGGTTAATATTCCTCTCTCAGTGTGTATCTTCACTAAATTTCAAACTCTTGACATTATAAATAAAATTTATTTAAAACTGATTCAATGATTAGCTGAACTAACTCACATTCATTCGTCATGAGAACTTCTTATTGCCCCTCTATGCGAAATGAATAGAACCCAACACGCAAAAAGGCCCACCATTTATCCTGAATGGAGCCCACTTGGAGGGACACTTTGAAGATTTTCCAACGAAAGCTTCCCATCACTGGGTACATTTTTTTTGTCATCTAAACGCCTTCTCGGCTGCTCCTGAGTCAGGTATGCAGAAATCTGACTCGACAACTTTTGTTTTCATCTTTTGGAATCCACTTTTTTTTTAAGAAAATAATATGGTCATGGCCTCACATGGTGATTCTATATTTCCATGCCATTGTAGCTAACAATTCTGGCGATGACCGATGAGAATAATGACTTTATCTTAAAAAAAAATAAAAAAAAGATTATCATTAAAAGAGGTTCCCCACCAATTGAAATTGGGTTGATACATATATGTCAGTCTCAGCTGCTGGATTGGCCCCCCAACCCGTTAGCCCCAGCTGTGAGCCAATCTATCAACTCTCTTTGATTGGGCTGCTCCTTGTCTCCCCTATCTTTGGTAAACTTTCGGTGATGAAGAGGACCATTTGTGGGTGCCACCGATAATGGAGTGCATTTTATCTGTCCATTAATTTTATACCAACCCCAATACATTATAACCCCCTTATCTGTGAGGTTTTCCCAGTTTTTGTATCCTTTGTTCCAATTCAAAAAGGGTCTTCAATTTCTACCGAATGCATCTATTTATTTCTTAAAATGTTTTTGTAATATATTTTAAAAGTTCCTCCTATTGTCAAGTAGCCTCACTCTTTTCTGTTCCATTTCTTTTTATTGCATAAATTATTTGCAACTGCCATCTTGATCAGGATGAGGGCCTCACCTATACGGATAAGCCAGCGATGGCAGTCGAAATCATTTTAGTTGATTTGGCACGATTATTTACATCTTTTTTCATATCATTTTATTTTATATATCTATACAATCAAAAATTAGATTTCATGATGTTAGTTTGATCTTAAAAGAGTGGACTATAATTAGATAAGCACAACTCTTCTACATGAGCGGGACACTACACCAATGTAATTCAATTATTATGCTCATTTTGCAAGCATGATCATTGAGTTTTACTTCATAATAATAATAAAATAATTATATAATTTATCAAATGTTATCAAATAATATTTTTATTATTTTTAAATCTTAATTATTTAATAATATATATTATTTTATTATTACTTTATTATTTATTAAATATTATTAACTAATATTTTTCTTCTAATTATTATTTCTAGTGACAATGACCAGAACCTCAAAAGAACCGGAACCTCCTTTGCTACCCTCAACTTTCCTTTTCAAAACCTTATCCTCCCGAGAGCTTTTTTCTCGGCAGTGTCAGTGACAGTTGGTGCTTGAAAGGGATGGGCCTACGTATGGGGTCGAAGTTTTACAAAGAAAGCATAAAAGACTATCCCACAATGCCTCTTTTTATATTTTGAAGAACCAAGTTGGCAGAGGGTGTAGAGACATTAATTGCCAAGAATATCTTGCAACCCCCCAAAAAAAAAAAAGTGTATTAAGACAACTCAAAATTGCTAAATACTTACAACCTGATCTCTAGAGGGAACCGAAGGTAACTTCAAGTTCAAGCTTTGCGTCGGTTCAAAAAGAAAAAAAAAGTGCAACCTTTGTGTATGTGGAGGTGAAGCATTAGATGACGTCAGCATGCTCCAGCTACATATGATTTGGAGAAAAGAAAACAGATTTATGTTAGATCATATACAAACTGGGTCTTGAAATTCTCAGTAGTGACACCTGTCATCAATTTTATTATCATAATTGTTGGTGAACTAATCAATTATACAAGGAACTGGCAGGTTGTAGCATATTTTTACAATATTTTCTGCACAAGAATGGTGTCATCAGTCACTTTCTCTTTGCCTAATTTAGCAGAGTCAACTGACAATTAGGAATTAATGAGTATAATTTATCAACGTAGACAATTCATGAACTATCAGACGTCTTGCCAATTATCATTGAAGAACCTCCAAAACCAAGAGAATGGCAGAAGGTTAGTAATCAGTCAAAAGGGTTCATGGCAAAAATGCAGCGCATTTATGTAGTGCTTAAAAATGAGAGCACAATTAGAGACTCAACCTATTTTCCTCGAGAAAAAGTTAAATGATTATTTTTTTAAATAATTTTTATAGTTTTTATATATAATATGATAAAAAATTATACAATATATTAAAAAAATTAAAAAAAATTATAAAATATATAATTAATTATTAAAAATTAATTTTTTTAATAATTAATTATATATCATATAATTTTTTTAACACGTCGTATAATTTTTTTTGTCATGGTGGCAAAAATTTTCTGAAACTATGAGTGTTTTGTTTCTATTTTCCCATGGACGAGGAGGGGAATATAATTTTATCAAGTTTTTATGTCGACATAGTCCAATTTAAAATCTTTCATTTTCTATTTCTTTATCAACTTTTTAATTCATTCTACCAAGTCCACCCTACTTGTAATTATATCAAATCAGTCAAACTGGCCCGGCTCAGCATCATCCAAGTTCCAAGTTAAGCCATGAGACGGAGAATCAATGCATATTTTTAATGAAACTTCCTTTTTTTTTTTTTTCTCTCTCATAAATTTTTGAAAAAAGTTATTTTAATTTTTGCTTCTTCCTATTGCTCAGGTTTGTCTTCCAAAACCCTTCTTTCTCTAAAGTCCAATAAATAAATTTGCACCGGGCAAAAAGTTGATACCTGCGAAAGAAAAAATAAAAAAATCCATTAAACATAAAGGAGTAATAAAGAGAGAACCGATAATAACAACACACAAAAAAGAGCCGGGGAGAATAAATACTCACCTTCGAAGAAAAGAGGCCCGTACACGGAACGGACGGGACGTGCACAGCACGCACACGGCACACACAACCCTACAAACGGAGCGGACGGACAACGTCAAATCCGACGGAAGGGGCAACGGAAAGAACACACAACACACACAGAGATGACAGAACTGAATAGCACTGGAATGGTCCCTTTTTTTTGTTTTTTTGAATGATTGGAAACACAGGCCAGACCAATTTTTCATCTCCAGATTTAGTTAACTATTGTTGAGATTAATCATGTTAATCGTATGATTGTTAATGGTGATGAGAAATTCGAGTCCTCAAAAGCTTCTCAAAATTTGAATTTTGCAAGATGATTATTATGTATATTATACAGATTGAAACGAAGGGTCTTTGGGGGTATTCAAGGTCCTGTTCTTGAATTCCGCGCTTCGGTCACCGGAGTACAATAAAAAAAACTATCCGTCCCGAATCTCACGCGCCGCCACCTGCTCAGATCTGACTCGTTCAGCCGGGATCCGGGGGCTCTCCGTCGCCCGACGAATTGGAGAGCAAGGAAGAACAAAATTTATTGACGAACATACCGCTAATAAATCAGGAATCCTCGGCTCTGGACATGACGGAGAGCCGGCTTGGACGGGGCCGGAAATCGGCTCGCCGCCGTTGCTGGTGAGATGATGGACGAATTAAAGCCGACAAGGCTCTCTTCACCAAATCGCCCTCCACTCCGCCGATCCTGACCAGAGAGTTAGTCATAGCCGATCTGCGCGCATTTAGCCGATTATTTGACGAGTAATTGACGCTTTGCGAATTGTTGAAGCCTTTGTGGAGGCTACACCGGAAGGACCCTGGGTGCGTCGTAGGCGAACACAGGCATGTCCTCTGGGGAGCACTCTGCTTTCGCACAACCTGGTGGTGGTGGTGGTGATGGTGGTGGTGGCGGGTGCGGGAGGGACTGACGGTGGAGATAGATCGGTTAGGAGAGATCGGACGGTCGAGCGAGAACCTCACAGACCGCGCCGACGGAGCGCTTCCGTACAGATTCACGCGTGTAGGGGACGCTGATCTCTGGTAGTGGTGGTGGTGGTGGTGGTGGTGGTGATCCTGGTGTTGACGGCCAAAGAAAGTGGAGGAACGAGCGGCGAAGCTAGAGCTGGAAGAAGCGAACGACGTCGAAGAAGAAAAATAGTTAAATTTGCCGGACGGAGAAGGGGACCGGAGCACCGGCCCGTTTGGGGATCTTCTGGAAGATGCGGTTGCCGCCATATTTACTTGCAGTAGAGAGAGAAAGAGACAACTTTTTCAGCGGAAAGAAATTCGAAAGGCGAGGAACAGAGAGAGAGAGAGAAGTTTGAAAATCTCACATAAGCCGTGTTTGGCTAGCGAATTCGGCAAACATAGCTCCACTCGAGCCATTTATTTATAGTATTTTTTGAGGAGACGATAAATGACGTTTGAGTTAATGCGATATGGTCAGAGTTATCTCGCGATATTTTGAGGAATCAAGATTTTTCTTGAATTTTAAGTGGTACCCCCATATTTTTTTGTATTTGCGTCTCGAGAAACTATTGTCGTTGCAAATTCATTGGCTTTTAATTTTGTCTACAAATTACAAAACTATGCCACAGAGAATTTCCTTGTTACCGCATCGTTTTATTTGGAAAGTAAAATCCGTGCCTATGAAGCACAATTACTTCTTAAAAAAACTTGTTTCTAGAAATATATTAATTTTACACATTTCTAAAAGATATCAAAAAAATAAAAAAAAAAATTGGGACATACGTTAAACATTTTAATTTGTATAGTCAACATAAATCAAATAAATATAATTAATTTTAAAATTTTTAAAAGAAATATTATATAGCAATATTTAGGTAGCAACAAAGTTATATAGTTATTAGATGATTAAAATTTAAAAAAAAAAAGCAGATAAGTTTTTTCATAGCATTGTACGTATTACGTGACTATTTTGTTATTATTTAAGATTAAGTTATGTAGTAAAGCTTAATTTTTAAATATCACAAATATGATAATTTTTCATATGAATAATAAAAATGAATAATTTGTTGATAATAAAAAGTATAGTCCATAAAAACATGAATAATTTTTTATTGTCAAATATCATCTTATATGTACATTAAAACATTCTTTTATTCTTCTTAACAAGAGATTAGCTGTAGCATAAAATAATCTTATTACATTTCTAAGTTATATGTTGACAAAAAAAATGTTAAATCTATTAAAGTCAATTGTACAAGTTCAATCATCAATCCTACATTGACAATATAATGGTCAATATGTTCTATCAGGTAAAAAAAAAAAATAATGGTCATAGTGCAAAACTTAATTAACTAGATCTCATGCAATGTATTCAGTCACCCTAATTAATCAGAGTCTGGCCTTAAAATTTTAGTTAAATGCACTTGGATTCCATAGCCCATAGTACACATTCAATTCATTATCATATTCCGCTCATGTAATGAATTGATTCCCTTTCATGTATCAATTCCCCAAAATAAATGCACCAAAAAAGATTAATTTCCCAAAATAAGAAAACAAGTTGTCCTTACTTTTCTTTGTGCATTTAATTCAATTAAAAGCACATAAACAAATAGAGAGATTCCATTACATGCGCTGATAATATGAATTTTACTAATGACATTAAAATCCTAGACAATACAAATATAGAATTGGAACATTCCACAAAGACACTACAACAATTAAAATTTAAATTTTTATTATATTTTAAAATTTATGACCTAATAAATCTCTTAGTAAAATAAGAAAAATAGAAATTGAAACCCCACTACTGCACATTTAAAAGAAATGAAAAAGTACAGGGACATGAATGCAAAAGTAGTACTAATCTATTATTCTTTTCATTGTTTCACTCAGTGTTTAAGCTGCAGGTGAAATAACCAGTAACCACAGATGTGGTTGGGTTAGTTACTGAGGTTAAGGTTATTGCTAGTATGGTGTCCCATTGGATGCAACAGTTTTCAGAATAAACTATGGGCTGGCCCTTTCTCTCTCTCTCTCTCTCCTCTAGAGCGGGAAAGTGAATCCAAACAATCAAATAACAGCAAAAAAAAAAGTTCATTCAATAGAATTTGGCCCACATAACATATTGCTGACAGCTTGCCTAAGAATACTTTAGAAACAATTTTACTGTCTGCTAAACAGTGACACTCACACCACATGCTCTTTACATTCCATATTTCCGTGTATTTACGCTGCTAATCTACGACCAATCTGGCCTGGCCACTTGTTTTTGGTAAAATTCTGTGGGGGCAACTCCGACGACCTGCCAATTTTTTAAAGTTCAAGCGGCGTACATGGCGGTGGTGGGCCATCATCAAATTGCCATTCGCGGATCCAAAAAATTTGTATTGCTTTCAAGAAAGTTGCAAATTTTGATTTTCAAGGAACGCGGCCGGTAGTTTGTTAGTTTATGAGTCGACTTGTCTTGTTTTGAACTTGAACATCAAGAATCAAAATTTATTGCATACAAAATGTCAATGGAGTTCCCAAAACTTCTGGAGGTAGACCCTTCCCTTCTTCAAAATTCAAATTCATGTTCCTAGCGTTCACAATAGTTTGGAAGGTCACAAACAGCATTAGTAAACGCTATATGCAATGCTGGTTTCGGTTTTTTTTTTTTCAATTAATTAATTTTAACTTCAACTCGAACTTGATACTTTTAACTTTATAGAAGATTTCAGTGCCAATTAAAAATATTCATTTCGTTTTATTGTTTACGCTTCGTTTGTTTCCCCTAAAAACAAAAATATGGATGTTGCATTGCACATCGTTTACACCGAAGGGAATTGTCATTTGGTACAACTTAAACAAAATTAAATATATTTTCCTGAAGATAAGAAAAAAAAAAAAACAGAAATGCATATCCTTGAATATATATTAGCCACACCACCCCACCGGGTTCTCGTACCATTTTATCAGATTAGTTCAACTAGAGGATCAAATCTTAGGACCATATAGGCGCCGAAAGCATATTAAACCTACAAAATTACCAAAATCACAAAAATGTCATCACCTTTTAAAATTATGCATTACTACGTGAAAAATATATAGTTTACTAAACAATTTTTTTTTTAAATTCAATATAATTTTCCAATCCAATGATTTAAATCTTTACATATCAATTTTATACTTATTATTGTGTATTTACTTAACTTTTTTCTTTAAAATTTGGGTCATTTCAAGCCTTCATTCATCGGTATACATAATTCGAAATGAGCAGACTGACGATTAAAAAAATGTAAATTCTAATTATTACATATCTCTTTACAGCTTCTTTGGTTTGGGTAAGAGTAAAAAATGTGAAAGAAAGCCCAATAATGAAAGAGTTTTCATGCATTTGGCAATTTTGAGAAATTCATGAAAAAAGAATTGTAAGAGAAAAGGAATAACAAAGTACATTGTTAGAAAAAAAATATTATAAAAATAAAGTGAAAAGAAAAAAATAAAAATAAAAATATATGTAATAAAATTTATCAAAATAACAAACTTTATTATCTTTATATCCGGTAACTTTTGTCTAACTACTTCAAGTAAAATATTTTTATAATTTTAATTATACATTTTTTTATTATTTTTCACATTATTTAAACAAATAATTTTAATTTTTTATACTTTTTTTACGTATTTATTATTTATCTAAATAATAAATTTTTATATTTTTTTTTCTCGTAATTTTTTACCACTAAAATTTTTTTCTACCAAAATTTCGCGATCTAAACATAAAGATGAAAGCCCGTTTTCTATTGTGTATATTTTCGGTGGTCCACTAGAAGATTTGGCAGGATCTTCAATTTTCTGCGTGGGGCGGCAACCAAAGGACCACAACAAACAAAATGACACGTATCGCCCAGGTGTAATCGAGCCCTAGGTCCGTGGCACCAGAGACAGTGATGCCTGACAATTGATTTGAGGACGTTAAATGGATGACTATGATTAATTTTGTTGAAAAAAATATATTATAGTATAGCATGACGTAATAGTGCGTTGCTGAAGTTAGAAACGTTTCGGTGAATATCGTCGACGAGATTCACTTTTGTGCATCAAAATTATCCCCAAAATTCTCAAAAAAAAAAAAAAAAAAATCGCAGTGTTTTCATTTTTTCTTTTAGATGTACTATTGCCACTTTGTAACAGCAAGACTCTCCAATAAAACAAAGAGAAAGGGTGCGATTATACCTACATTAATGCATCGAATCTCATCAAAATTCTGAAATTAAACGTGTTTGAGTCAGAATAACATTAAAATAGGTGATCTCATTTTTTTTTTTTATCTAAAATTTTAATATTTAAAAATTTATTAAATTTTAACTAATTCAATTTAAGTTGGATGGACCTAAAATAAAACTCTCCTAAAGTTTTTTTTTTTCCTATCAGGTGTACTATTGCCACTTTGTTATAGCGAGACTCTCCAATGAAACAAAAGAGAAAAAAGATTGGATGTTGGCATAAATACTTTCTAAAGGCACTTTCGTTGTTAACTGTAATTGCACTTGTGAATTCTTTTATTCGTAAATAAAACAAAATAAAAACAAGTGTATACAAAAGTTGGTTTCCAATATTTATTCGAGAGATTGTGCACATTGGGCTCTATAACTAATTATTAAATAAAGGGCTGAAAACACAAATCACCACAGGTTTTGATTAAACACAAATTTTGCTTAAATAAGTGTAATTTTTTTCTTTACATAAATATAATTCTAATCACTAATCAATCTTATGTCACATGTATTCGGTTGGTACTATGGGTAGGAACAGTCCACAAATATCGAGTATGCTGGTATTAATTTATTAATATTCCGTGACCGAGCTTTAAAAGCGTAAGCCTTAAGATTTTAATTATCAATGTTAGAAATTTCTACCATTACATATGGTGGGAGGATATCGGTGGAAGACATTCATGGATAGCGATATCTTGGGACACAGATTAGATGCCACATTTGTGTTCACTGCTATCATTAGATTAAAGATTGTGTTAGTTATAATTATTTTTATTTTTTTGTTACAGTTATTTATATATGGCATGTATTAATTGTTTATTACAAAATTAAAAATTAAATATATTATAATTTATTATTAAAAAGTATTAATATATTAATTTTTAATTAGTGATTATAACAAGTCCCTTGATTAAAGTTGTAAAAGTAAAGGAAATCTAAAATCATTTTGAAATTAATAAACCATTCAAATATCATAAATTTGTATCAAATGCTGCGTACCATCATTTGTTAAAAGCCCTTTTTTTTTTTTTTTTCAAGTTTCAGAAGCTTTGGCTGGTCTTTTTTTTTTTACCAAAACATAATTGTTACATTAATATACAGTAATACTGTATAAAGAGAAGATGCATATATGTTAGAAGTATCTGTATAAAACAGAAAAATTAATCGACACTAATAACTTACAAATTACACTGACTACTAACAAAACAGACACAAAATTCAAGATAAATAATTAAATTGTAAACAAATTTATCTACTATTAGAATATTAGCTAGACTTAATCCAGCTGGAAACAACTGTATACAGTCGCAGGTACTGCACTTCAACAGACGCATAACAGCACACGTACTGGTATCACTGACAGCAATTTCCATATTGGCAAAGCTACAAACATAGAAACACATACAACCAAAACACTTCACCCCAAACAAAATAGAACAAACGATGGTCATTCCAACAGAACCAGCATCTAAAGCGACATCTGCAGAGATGGGTGACGGCAGAGCTGCTGATGACAGAAGGGTGGTCGGCGGCAGGGAGGAAGTGGGCGACAGTGGCTGCTGCACCGACGAAAGAAGCACCATTGGAGAACGCACTTTTCCGAGCTCCGGTGGCATGGGGTTCAGCGCCGACGACCGGTACGGCGGCCACGGCAGCAAAGACAGCTTCGGAGACTGGCCAGCCAACAACTGGTATTAATATTAATTTGCAACAAGTATAAGATTCATGCGTAAAAAACTTACGATAAAAAAAAAAAAAGAAAGAACTCGTCACACTTTTGTTACCCACACCTAACAGATTTCGGAAAAGATTGGATTGACCCAGCATATGTATAAACGAAAAGGCCAGTTGCAATTTTAACCAAGTGATTGGAAATCTTTTGATATTAATGTAGAGACTGAAAACATTAACGAGGTTTTAATTGGAAGGAAAAAGATAAGTATACAACAATTTTTTATACTGCATTAACAAAAGGAAAAGAAATTTTTAGTAAAATAATCTCATATAATACTTATATTTTATATTTTAAAATATTAATTATTTAAATTAAAAAAAATTAAGTTTTCAAAGTGCTCTCGATGCACTTAGCAGCCCTCTAATTGGAATAAGGGGTTCCTATCAAGAACAGTTGTGTCGATTAAGAGTGTTTACGATTCAATTAATTAAACTGAATCACTATAATTGTTCATGAATTGAAATTTTTAGTTATGCAAAACTAAAAATTATTTTCAAACTGAAATTTCGATTAACTGAAAATTTTGATTTGATTTCTGTTAACTGTTCAGTTAATTGAATTTAATAATAAAAAAGTTTCAAATTATAATCTAAATATAAATAAATATTATATATATATATATATATATATATTTAAAAAAAATTATAACTATCATTATATATAAAAATAAATAAATAATTATTTGAAATGTAATAATATTTTGTTAATATTTTTATTTATTAATAGTTTTTATATTAGTAATATTTTTTTATTAGTAAAAAAATTATATTAGTGCGTGTGTGTATGTGTGTGTGTCTCTCTCTCTATATATATATATATATTAGTATTCGATTCAATTCAGTTAACTACAATTTTTTAATATTGAAAATTAAAATTGAACTGAAAATTTTAATTTTTAGTCAGTTTAATTAACTAAAAATTTAATTCGATTCCATTCAATTTTTTTAATTAACTGAAATTTTTGATTTTTTTTTTAGCATACCTAATGTCGTACCGTCTTCAAAGGTAGACCAGCGCCAGCCAATGAGGCCACAGTGGCAACTTATAGTGGACTTCTTCGCAGTGTATTAACTTCCAATATATCACGCCAAATAAGACCAAAGAACCCACGAAACAGAGGACCGTTGGGCTCAAGCCACAAACTAAGTTGATTGGGTCAACCATTTGTCCCACCTGTTACTTTTCTTACCTCGCAGTTCAACTTCAACAGGCTTGCCCAACGCGCATGGAATATTCTTCACCAACAAGATTCTCTAATCATGGTATCAATTATGGCTTTGAACGTGATCAAGTTGTCTTAGACAAGATATTTTAACTCTTTTATTACACAAACACCTTAAAAGAGTTGTCTTCATTTGTCCTTCAAAAACCATTCTAATGATTAAAAATTTAAATTTTTATCTTAAAGATATTAAATTTTAATTTTAAAAAAGTACATAATTTATATCAATCAATTTTACTGTATAACTCACGGTTGGATAAATTTTTTTCATAAGAAAAATCCTCTGTTTCCATTGTGAACTCCCTCAAATAGTTAACAACTGCCATTATGGCAAGCTCTTGTTTTCCATATCTGTATGATAGTTTGGCTGTCCACCCAAATGGCAGGCTACCCTCCCACTTGTGCCCTGTGGTCGACGGCTGAATGGGGGCTAAAGTTCAAAAATTGTATAGAACAGAGAATCTTCTTCCACATGGTGTGGAAGCCCACAACTTTTTAGACGTTGATGGTCCACGGTTAATTTCATTTAATGTTTAGTTGCGGGAGCCTGGATGTTACGATATCTGTAGTCAAGTCAAGCCATATTTTTCAAAGGAAAAAATCAAAAGTATTGACTTTCTATAGCCTTGACATTCTGTTGGGAGAGTTGTTTAAGATTTGAGAATTGGTCCATGCAATGCAATGCAGGCAACTCTTCTTGGGCCACCTCCTTTGAAATCTGACTTCTAGTTCTTGTTACCCCTAATTAAGGGCAGAACAATCGTTTTAGAAATCCCCACGCCCCCCTGATCTCTTGTTTTTACTGAGTTTTTCTTTTTTTGGCTCTCTACTGAGATTTTGGTTCATCATAGACAACATTGAGACTATAAGGTTTACCGACTTACAGGAAACAAATGGAAACGAAAACAGCATCAGGAAACCACAAACTGGGCATTATTGTGGAAGCTTTTGTATGAGACGTCTTTGTTTTCACTGGAGGGTACGTTTTCGTGAAGATTATGCATAACAATGACATAGATACGCCTTTCTAATATCATAAATTCATAGGCGGACCAAAGTTTGGCCATCTAAATTAATTGGTTTGCATGCCCACAGTATTCATCCCTGGATTGGTGCGTCATTTCTTGACTACTCAATATATAAGACGAAGTGACTACAGTCTAAGAAAGTATGCCATCAATTAAAGTAATTAATCTTTGCTTAATTTTGCATGTGATCAAGACTGATTTATACAAGTTCTTTTTCAAAAAAGGCCTTTGTTTTTTTTAATTGTAACAAGGTGGAGCATGATGCTTTTTATATTGAACATGTGAAGTTTAATTTTCCCAAAGAAGAAATGTGAAATATGTTATACATCTAACATGCATGATGCACGTCTGGAAAGTTTTCTAATTTCAGAAACTCCAACTTGTTCTTTTTAAATCTTTTCAAGGAGTTTTAAAACAAAGAAAAACCCCCTTCAAATGTTGCACGGCTTCATGTATGCCATCTCTATATCTTCTAGATATCAATAATGCATGATTCCAAAACAATATTAGTTAGGTGATTAAACAATGGTTATTAAACAACGGTTATTAGACAACAGACTACTATTACATTACATATAACTACATACAATTAATAAATGCAAAACCAACCTCGACAGATATCTAATGTCACTCCTGCCATTGTCGTATAAGGCCAAGAAAAGGCCTAAATGGGGCAAAGTGAAACAGATTGTTGATGTCTTTAATGGGTGGTGCCAATTCCAACTGTTACCAGAACCATTAATAAAAATATCAATGAGTTGTAAACAAAAAAAATATATATATATCAATGAGTTTGTGTTGATTATATTTGTTATTTGTCCTTTTGCAGTTATATTCTAGAAAGCTGAATAAACCATGTCTTTACCACACGTTCTTCAGATTTACACATTCATTCTGGCTAAACCTTTATCAACAAATAAAATTAATTGTGCAATTCAAAGTGAGAAAGAAGATAGCTAGCGTAGAAACTTCAGTAAGGAACTAATCCTTTTTTTTTTTTTTTCATTATGGTATATCATTCCTTAAAATGTGAGGAGTCTAGTACATTGAAACGGAACGCCCTTTCTAAAGGTGTTGATTTGATCATCTATAATGAATACTGGAAGCAATTTCCAATGCACACAATGTAAAAGGTTCGGTGTTTCACTTGAATCATGTCATGAACAAATCAAATCAATATTCTGCAGATACCATCAAGCCATCAATGTTCTCACATCACCGCGGTCCTGTCTGGAAACCTGAAGGCCTGAACTCCAAGGATTGAAAATAGAATGCACACTAGTGAAAGCAATTCTCCAATCCCAAACAAGGCAATTCTTTCAGTTAAAGTGCTCTTGTCAATAGGATCTTCCAACAGCATCTTGATTCTTGTCACAGAAATTAAGCAACTCATGGTGCCCAGATGTACAAAGCTTTTTTTTTTTCCACCCAAGTTTTTTGTGTTCAATAATTATAAGGAAAATAATGAAAAATGGAAAAAAAAAAAAACCATGCGCAGTATATCTTTATCGCCGTGCTCATTAGTTTTTGAATCAACACTAGATATGGATTTGACCCAAAACCTAACATAAATCAATCTAACAAATTTGTCAATTAATAATTAATATTTGGCACGAGGAATCATATTCCTAATCACATTATTTTCACTGTTCACTTTATATTGCAATAGACTTTAAATAAGTAATAACAAATAGAAATACAATTTTATATAACGATATTTGATAATTTGTTAATTTTTATTTTTTATAAATTTAATCATCCTATCTGTTCATATTATTTTATTGTTATTTTAGAGTTATCTAATTAAAATCATTCAAACTTTTCCACTGCAATAAACCTGACGTGCATATCTTGCATATATGCTTTACGTACTACATACAACTGCAAAAGCCATTGGCTACTAAGCAATCAAAAAATTGTTGACTCTAAGGTAGGATCAAGAAACAACAACCCCATCTGTATTTGCATTCAATAAGCAAAACCTGGAAGGCCTGGGTTGGAAATTCGTCCTTCTTTGAAGATCAAGACTAGATGGCTTGATAACCTGTTGCAGAATTGCCCTGAATAAATTTTCTTTCATGATCACCGCCAATTCCCACTTTTTTGTTGGGACGTGATGGACCGTCGATCGATAGGGCATCCTTGGAAAATTCCTGTGCAGACTGCACCGGAATGATCCTGGATGTGTGGTGGGCGAGCAAAGACATGTCCTGACTTGTTGCGTGCGTGACTTGAAATTATAAGGTTGAGTCCTAGAAGCCATGCCTGTTAAAATTAGAAAGCCTCGAGTTCAAAGTCTTAGAACCAAATAATCTTAACAACAAGACATTGGCTTTTTTTCTTTTCTTTTTCCCTTCTTTTAGCTGTTTGAGGTTGTGTTTACGGTGATGCAAAGCAATGGGTTCTCGGATTTGTGGGCATTTTATAGGTTGAATGGGCAACCATTATGAGGGTCAAATAAGAAACTATTAGACAATAGAGCACATGGAAGTTGCTTATATCAGTGGGCAAAGCAAACAATTTATTGCTTGTAACTTGTAAGAACGCTTCTTCAAAGTTCAAACTCAAATAGAATTTAATTAGGAAACGTTCGTGTCGTAGAGCACTGCTTTGCCAATTTCGGATTGAATATCTCTCTCTAATTTGTGCGTTAAAGACATTGGAAAGGTCGGTCAAGTGCGGCGGGGGCGGCACGTCTAGCACCTTCGCGGCAACAAACCCCAAGTCCCCATTGTACCAGTTCTACCGAAACAAAAATAAAAAATAAAAAATAAAAAACCCCGGTGTCCCAACCATGACCTCCGAATGGCCGAGCTAGTCCTTATTTAGTAAATAAAATCATCAAAACATAGACATGTAATGTAAGACGTACAAATAGGGCTGACAAAAGTCTCTATACTTATGGGGATCCGCCCATTCCTGCTTTGATGGAAATGAGGTTAACAAATTTCGATCAGGGATCAGGACGGGATCCCCGTTTTTTAGTGGGATGAAAAATGAGATGAGATTGATAGGTTTTGTCTTGTATCTGCTTTCATTTTCATTTCCGTTTCATTTTATTTATTTACACTTTTATCTTTTATGATAATTATATAATATACATTATTAACGAGAAATGTACTTTGATTGCATGGTGTAGAGGTGAGCTTAATAGTATGGTTTGCAAGGAAATTAATTTTAGTTTGAGCATCCATATTTTGGGAGTAGATGTGACCTTTTGGAATATTTTAATTAGTTATGTATAATTGTATTTATTATTGTGTTTGTATTGAATGCATATGTTTGTTTAGCGAATTCAAATTCATTATTCATTTATATAAACTCTATTAATATTTTTTAATCGGGGACAGGACAAGGACGGAAACTTTCATTCTCCATGAAAATGAGGACGAGACGTTAAATTCCATTTTTGATGGAGATGAGAATGAGGATAAATCCTGAAGAAAAAACTGCAAAACACGGATCTCATTTGGATTTGACAAAAGACATTTCGATTTGAAAATGTTTATTTTTCGTTAGATGTTATTTTCTCTCCTTTTTTTTTATAAAAGGAAAATCAATATTATATATCAAATTAATACATTTTTTTTTATTAAGAGATCTATTGGATTGTGAGTTATACAATAAAATAACTTTTTTCTCGTATAAATCTTGCTCCTCCATTCTCAGAATTTAAATCTAAAATCTTTATAATAAAAATTTTAAATTCTAACTACTGAAATATCTCCTAAAGTATAATATTTCTTTTTTTTTATTTTTTTTTAAAGAATATTCTTTTTTTTTTTTTTATCCTTCGGTGGGACACAAACGGGCAAATGATGGTAGTGGACTCCAGTCGACAACCGGCTTCTTAAATGGGCCTCTATACGCTTTAATTATGCCAGCAGAAATTGCCGGCTGCGGATCGCATTGGCTTTTATCTTACATTATGGCCATCACTCAAGGGCCTACACGTGCGGGCCCGCTGTTGATCAAAAGTTCTGCTGATGTTGATTGACAAGAAGACTGTATTGTAAGTGGCTGTGAAACTATCCATTAGTCTACAGTCCGACAAGACTCTAAATAACCCTAGCTGCTTTACAAAAACTGTGGCCATGTAGTTGCCATATTCTTCTTTTTATTTTTTTAAACTATAAATTAAAATTTAAATATATTTAATATTATTTTGAATATATTTAATGTTATTTTAGATTATGATTTAGAAAAATTTTAAAATTCTTTTAACTAATATTTGGCTGATTACTCGTTGGCCATTTGGCTACTAACTTTTTCAGTTACAAAAATATTCAACTTTATCTACGGTTTAATAGTAAAGAAATTCGTGTTTTACTATACCAAAGACCGTGGATTCGAGTCTCCAGCTTATTACACATAGATTCTCAAAATTTATTTTTTTTTTGTAGAACACAATTATTTTTAGTAAGATTATAAAGTATCGCTCATTTTTTTTATTTAAACAAAAAAGAATATCCAACTTTAGGCCAAAATTTTTAAAATTTCTACGGAAGTCAGAGCCACAATTAGTTTGTTTCACACATACAGAGAATGTCGGAAATTTCCAAGTAGGAATTTCAACTTTAGATCATTTAATATTCAGTTCAGATTTGCAGGAACGTACCACCCGTGAACATAAGAAAGTACTGGAAAAGTCAATTGGTGGCGTTAGACAGTCAGTGACGGAAAAATATAGTTTTCTATGGTAACGAAACGCAAAGTCGTTTAATGGTTTGTAAAGAAAAGGAATCCGAAATGAAACGAAACGGAACATCAGACCAATAACAAGCCCAACAACGAAACAGCCCAAATTTCAGAGTGAGATTGACACTTTCAATGGGCTGAAGATAGAGCCACATGCACACAAGGAGCAACCCATCAGTTGACTCCGCGAGAAAAAAGAAAAAAAAATGTTAAATACTTACTGAAAAATTTTTACCGTTCTTTAGGGTCTTGTTCAAATTAGTTCAAATTAGTCAATCTAATAAACTGGATACTGAACGATTTCAGATAATAAAAAAAAAAATTATGTGATCAAGTGCAACCGTATGAGAGCTCACAACCCAATCCATCTCCCATGGTAAAAATAGACCTTAAGAGTTTTTTTTTTTCTAATGTACTTCACTTGTTGGTTCCAAATTCCCACATCATTTTCCTTGCAGCGTATCTATGATGACAAGGCAAGGAAATGTGCAAGAAATACTTAACCAAGAGAGACAGATTAAACAGAATATTTGAACTAAAAACGAAACATCAATCCTCCCCTCGTAAAGGTGGCATCTAATATCCACCACTCTTGCTGTCATAACATCATCCGAGTCGAGCTATAGTAAAGGCAAATACTTTAAGCCAAAGGACGAAAATGTACAAAGGTACAGCCATAATATATCCTTCCTAACATATACACCAGGCAAAGAGAAGGAAACCACTCTCAGGCATTACCTAGCAGCTTAGGACCTCTCTACCGGGCCTTGTCACGAAGTTCTAAGGATCTTGCCATGAATTGCTTGGTATAAACACGATGCCTTCGCTCTCTTGCATAGATTACCCAGAAGATGAGTGACAGCATCACAGCAGCAGACACCATCACTAGCCCTACGTAAATCCACTCGGTGTATCGTCGCAGATCAGGACAGTAAGAGTTACTGATATCTGTGAATGTTTGTCGCACGAAAACGCAATTTTCCAAGTCAACTAAGAAAGGTGCATAGTGATATAATCCGTAGCTTATGTTTACTGCGGATTCCATCTGGTTATACAAGCTGGGAGTCAACCGACCAGGCGTAGTGCAAACCCCAGATGACGAAACCTGGCATTCATAGCTTTGCCACACCTGCTTGAAACATTGAACAGAGGTGCTTACTTGTTTTTCCTTCTCAATTTTTTCTCTAATTTTGGTATGCTATGTGAATTGGCCTATGCTTTGAATGAGAAAGGAAAATGGGAAAACAATCAGATATTTTGATGTAAAGATTGCACAATGATGCCTAGCAGTTTCTGAATATATACTCTAACAAAAGCAAAAACATCTAACAAATGATGCCCTTTACGTCTCTGATATATGCTGCTCATGTATAGAAATTACCTGGGTTGCATTGGTTAATTCCACTTCACCAGCAGCACACGGACGATCAGTGAGATCGGAATTGAATGGATTGCAGAGAAGAGGCACCAGTGGACCAGATTGGTTGTAGTACAATGGTGGTCCAACTTGGGGTGGGACGTTTCTGTTGGAAACGTTGCTGATGATGCCATCAACTATATTAACAAGTTGGAATGTGACTTGCTTGGTTTGTAACAAGGTTTCTTGAGCAGTAGTGTTATCTACGCATGGGATAATATCATCCATTGCCGTTTTGGCTGTGGGATTCTGCACCCACTCATCCATTGCAACACAGGTATCTGCAACCACACTAGAATATACACAGGGAGACTAAAGTCAGACAACTTAAACTACAAAGCATGAACATATTAGAAGGCACGCAACTGACAGAAAATGTGTGCCTTTTGTTTTTAAAGCATGAAAAGGGGTTGCTTGGGTGAGGATACTACCTTCGCAATGACGTAACATTAGGAGTCAAAATACAAATGGTTTGTTTTATGGTTCTCATAGTAGATGATGCGCTTCAATGATCAATTAGCTTGGATAATCAAAAGTTTAGGAGAAGGGTAATTATTACAATCCCACGGGCTTACAACTATTGGAGGTTCATGTGATGTGAGAAATCTAAATAAGGAAGAGCCAACGATTATTATTCATACGACCCAAAAAAACAGCCTAATAAAAGTCATCCTGTATAATTCATTATCAAACAAAAAAGATGTACTTAGTTTATAGCTTGCCATGGCTGTGTATCTCTGACATATGTGAACATATACTACCGTGGGTGCCATGATATTCTAGTTTTTTGCACAAAAACTTCAAAACTAAAATCAAGATTATATGAGTGAACATATACTAGTGAAGGTGACAATAACTGTTTCATTCATATATTTCCTAATATCAACATGATATTCAAAATTATAGCAAATGCCAGGGAAGGAAATGAAAATCTTCGCCGCCTCTGGACTTGCACAAAAATACGGTAAATCAACCTCCAAAAATGCAAGTAAAAAAAAAAAAAACAACAAATAACAAACTAAAGAATCCTCTTCTGACAAAATTCTGATAACACAACCCATCATCAACATGTTCCAAATGAAATAACTTACAAACTTACTTGTGGAGGAGAAGAAATACACCACACAAAATGAATGTGCTCGCAACAAGAATCCACCCCAGGATCACCAGGCTGCAGAGCACAGTTCAAAATTAGTTCCTTTTTGACCCCTAATTTCTGGATTTAACAGAAAAGCACGGCCAGGTTATATATCACTTACAAGTATACAAGACATTGCATTCCAAGAATGGAGAATACTGCAAAAACATGTCACCACACAAGAAATTTAGTGCTTATATAGACTTATAAGAGATCGAGAGATTTAAATCTTCAGGTTGATTTAAGCAAAATAACAAACTTACAAAATCCAAGGAATGCCAAACCAAGCATTACAGCAGCAAGGACAATTAGTGATAGCCTCCTGCAATAAACCATCACACAGTTGTTATTATATATTCAAAAAGCAAGCAACCAACATAAATGGGAAAAAAGCCTCTTGCTTACGTGCCGTCCAATGCATCTTGCATTCTTTTTGAATTATCCTGTGTACGTCTGGAAAGAGTACTACTAGAAGAGTTTATCTTTTTATCAATACTGTCAATGCTGCTCTGGATATTAGATGGCAGAAACACTGCATTCACGGCAACATTCTTTGCTGTGGCAAGATAATTTGACACATTCCTGAGGTTTTCAGCAGTAATATTTGCCCGGTTCACAACATATTCCAATGTATTTGTTGAAATATCATGAAACTTCCCTTGACCAGTGTAAAGAACAACACACCCTGCACTGATATGGCAAAGTATATTTGTGAGGTTTTAATAAAATTATTAAAGCAAACTTGTGGAAATGAGGGCTAATAGAGAAGTAGTTTCTTACATTGCAGCAATTGTGAAGAGAATAAGGAAAATGAGAGAAAGCGCGTAGCACACTCGAGAATAGCCATAAGGCTCCCGTGGACAACAACAATAACAGAGACAGGTAAAGGCCAAGCATAACCCGAACACAACAAACCAAACTCCAGCAATGACGAAGAATGGAGCTGCTGTAAAGCCCACAGACTGCATATTTTTATGCAAAAATTAGAGCAAAGAATTGGGGTTCAATAAAGTATAAAGATATTCCGGGCTGATTACACAGTTACGGAATGCCAAACGGCACAATTTGTAAAACAAACAAGTCAACTGGGTATAACCAAATCACCAAACTACAGAGAATACAATCCAATCAATTTTGATAAACTGTACATAATAAGAAAATAAAATACAAATATACAAAGAAGACATCGGTTTCACATCCTTTGCAAGCATAAGTACATAAAACAGGAAGTCACCAGCCAATGGCCATCAGATTAAAACATCATTAACTTGAAGCAGAAGCACTAAAACTGCCAGAACAAAAGGTAAACATTGCTAATTATAGAACCTGAAAACCAGACAAATGAGAGAAAAAAAAAAAAAAGGACTTTTAACCTCTAACCACCACAGAAGGAGACTGATAACCCAACAAGAAGAGGGAGAAGAAGAAAAAATAATGATATGGTAAAGAAAGAAAAGAACTCACAGCCCAGTAATGATCACTGCTGATATTATAACCACTAGTGTAGCGCTTAAAGTTATCTAAAGGGTCTCTCCTGTGGGTTCTCTGTGCAGCCAATATCAAAGAAGAGTTCCCTTCTGCAAGATGCCTTCTTGTCGTCTCCCATGGCACTACTAAACCATTTTCTGCCCCACCAAGAATCACCCCTATATTTCAAGAAACCCATTAAAAAAAACCAAAAAAAAAAAATGTAAAGATAAGAACTTTGCAAGAAATGACAATCAAAGAGAAACATTCAAAGTGACCCAAAATAAGAGGACACAGAAAAAGGCAGAAACTTTACCAGGAATACGTAGAGTTTGGAGATGTGAGGTAAGTGGAGTAGCTCCTGAAGATGATGTGAAGAGAAAGAGAAAGAAAAGGAAGCCAACAACAAGGAGGAATAGTAATGGGTTGGATCTGTTGCACAACATGGCTGGCTTTGGGGTTTTGTTTCTCCTTCTTCTTCCTCTCACTATGGTTCCTCTGTTTCTGTGCTTTGTCACACTGTGAATATGTGTGTATGCCTGTGAAAAACTACTGCAGTATTTAGAGCAGAAAGAGATTACTCTCTCTCTCTCTCTCTGTTTTTTTTTTTTGCAGATTAAAGCGCCAACTTTTTTACAGGTTAATAAAGAAAGAGACTGAAAAAAATAAATAAATAAAGAAAGAGACTGATTATATTTTAATTACTCCCATTATAACCGCCCTGTTTTTGGGCAAAACCCCCCTTCCTTTGGGTTAGGCTCTTTTTTCTTTTTTCTTTTTTTGTCTAAATTTGCTGCTAAATTATGCTAAAAAATTTTGCTGATAAATTTAAGCTTCTTTTGAATTTTTTTATTATTTTTTTCTTTTAACTTGTTTGGTTATATTTTTTTAGTTTCACTAAGAAAATCGTAAGAAATAGAAAAATTATAAAATAAATTTAGTTTCTAAAAAAATAAAAAATTTATTTTTATGTAACTTTTAAACTTATTTAGTGTTATTCTAAACTTATTTTTTTTTAGTTATACTTTAATTTTACTTAGGATTATCTGAATTTTTAATTTAAAATAATATATTTTTTATTTTTTATTAAAATATTTATATTACATATAACTATTTTATAATTATTTTTCATATTTTCTTAATTTTTCCTTATATTTTTAAGGATATATTGATTTTAGAAAAATGAAAGGGTGATGAAGGGTGTCCCACAAATGGAGGGTAATAGTGTCTTTATAATGTGTCCAAACCCAAAAAGAGCCTTGTTCGTTCACGATTAGTTCTCTGGTGTTAATAATTTATTTAATCTCTCGCTCAATTAGATGAAACTTAGGCAAGAACTGCAGGTGAAATGCACATTTTACAATTGTGAAGAATTTCCCAGCAAAGGTGCTGTGCACCAATCAATTGCTAAAAAAAAAAAAAAAAAAAAAAAAAAAACAGTACAACTAAAAAGAAAAAGAAAAAAGAAAAAAAAAGAAAATTTTAATTCGCAAGAAAACGAAACACTTTAACTTGTAAAACCAAAGAGGCAAGCGGCCAAAACGTTACAATCAGACAAATGAGTATGCCCGGAGACATTAACTAATTCTTCCCACCTCCCCTCTTTTTTTTAATAATAAAAAAAATTTCGTTACAGGTATATTTATTATTAAATATATAAATTAATATTAAAATAATTTTATTAATAATATCTCATTTAATTATTTAAAAAATAAATGACTAATTTCTCTTTTCTTCCTCTCTCTCGATTATGAATAAATAAATCGTAATGATTATATTAATTAATTTTCAAATAAAGGGCTCAGATTATATCTGGGACACCGGCACACGGTGTAGTAGTTCAGCGAGAACGGGTAAAAAACCGATGGTCAAAACTTACAGAGTGTCCCCAGTTGTCAATCTCTGTGTCCCTGATTGCAAACGCGTCACCGCTTCCTCTTTTTTTATTTTTTATTTTTGGCCTTTTCTTCTTGTACGTCATTAGGCCATTACAAAAAGAGCACTGTTATATTTCTGAAAAAAATATACTTAAAATATTATTTAAATGTAATTAATTGTATTTAGTTTGTAATTGTCTGTATTTCAAGTACAACCAAAAATAAAAAGAAAAAATCACTATCATTTCTTTGCACATAAAATTTAACTGGTTACACATCAAATTTATCTGATTACATTCAGCACCATTTCAAACATTATTTTCTCTGCAAATCTAACTTTTGCCTATCAAAAAAGGCAAGAACTGAGGAGGGCAGCCACGTGTGCTCCGCTTCCACACAGCATTTGTTTTTGTCGGTTTTTTTTCTTTAAAATATAAGTGTGATGCGTAAAATAGATAATTTAAATATCGAAATTACCACTGAAAATACTAACGTGATAATGACCTGATGTGTCGCCTTAATAATAATTTAAATTTGAGTTTTTTATTATTATTTTTTTAATAAAAAAGAAATTTAAATGTAAGTATAATGTTAAATTTTGAATTCGTTAATACAATAATTGAGTTTCAGAGAGATTTGATCAGACAGAATAGTACTCTAAAAGTAAGTTTTTATGAAGATGTTGAATGCGAACGTTAATAACTAATTCTAATCTCGATTTATAAATATAATAATCTAAATATCTGTAATATATCTTTTTTTGTGTTAAAAAAAATCTAAACCATACTTTTTAATGGTTATTTTATATTTTAACATACTAATTTGTGCATGTTATAATTTTCTTCAAAAATAAATGCAAGACCTAGATGAAATTACACTGAGAAGCACGGGACCCACTCTCCTGTCTGCTACCATCCCCCACCCACTCCTATTTCCTTATCTTTTTCCTCTTATTTGGCCTGCTTCGTAGTTCGGCATGTGTCATCAATGATTCCTATACATGTGACATATATTAAATTAACACTGTATAACGTAGCTATGCATATGTGTGTTTTTATGTTGGGTCGGAGTGGACTTCACGACCGCTCCAATTATTCATTTTGCGGACCTGATTGATCATTTAGTGCCTGTTTCTTGTTCTGGATGGATTTTAATATGTTAATGTTGGTTAACCTACACAAGGAATTTGGTACAGATGTCAAAAAAAAAAAAAAAAAAAAGAGCAAAAGGATTTGGTACAAATATATTTTTTTTCCCCTTAGGTCTCGTGCAGTGGAGGGTAAAAGGTTGACCACTCCAGCAGAAAACGAGAATCCATACATATAATATATGGTGGACAAACTCACTGGTGACTTTTGGGCTTTGATTTTGTTGGGGTCCAAAGATCCCAACAGATTTGAATGTTTATTAAAGCTTTAGGTTGATGGGATTGATTAGCTTGGCTGTAAAGGAATTAAGCTTGCAACTTAAGTCTGGTTTAATTTTTCTGTTTCAAGGACCAAAAAAAGAGCTCCCACAAAAGTTTGCACCATCCAAAAGCGAGACATGGGTATAGATTAGATTTTAATTAAAAGCAATGACAATAAAAGTTATAATGATGACAACAACGAGAAGGAATATTTTGGCAATCTTGTTCATGGGAATTTGCACTTGTCATGTTTCTTTTTATTTGACATTTTTGTCGACATTTCTCATTATGATTTCCGATCAGAACTTTAAAACATCAGTTGAAGCATGGTGAGGAAGCTTGGCAAACCAAAGTCCGGAAGATTGAAGAAAGATGAAAAGAAAACGAACCAAGTGCAGCGGGCCTGAGTTTGACAGGAGGAGAAGATTTTGTGAGACAACGGAAACAAAATAAACATTTTAAATCAGTCTGCTGATTGGTTAGCCTCCTATTCGCTCTCCTTTGCATTTGGTTTCCGACTTTTGGACCAGCCTTCTAGCAGCATTCGTCAGCTTATGCTTGACGATATTATGGACGTTATTCTTTCTCGTGTTGTAAATTCTTAATTGAGGTCTCTCCTCCACCTTGACAAAAAAAAATAATAATAAACATTCCGAAGAATGATAGGTGACTGTCACTGTCACATTCTATGCCCCCAAAAAGATCACCAAAATAGGTGTAACGGGTCGGGACCATTTTAATCTTTTTTGTTTTAAAAAGTTAAACCATTATGTATACACATACACACGAAAATGAGTTTCTGGGTCACTCTCTATCTTCTTTATTGCAGGGTCCTGTGGCAGTTATATCTTTGGAACCATTTGGAGTGGACCCATATGGCATTTGTGGCGATAGTTTTAAGCATTGTAACTCAATATCCTTTTTGGCTGTCTTTACAGACAAGCAATCAAAGTTTCCGCCATCCTTTACTGGGAATACTTTTGGATGGTAATTGGTAGGTCAATATTTGATTGATTAACAAGGTGACAGTTTATATGTGTATTGCGATCTAATTGACAAATTTCCAATCTTCGGCATTTATGCAAATGAAGCTTTAAATTGGTGTTATTATAAATAATTTAAGAAAGTAAATTATTGAATAGTACTTGAAACTCTCACAGCAATTAATTTTATGAATCTTATTTATAGAAAATAGATGTGAGTGAAATGATACTATTATGACTGTTTATTGTATATTTTTAATCTTATCATTAATTGTGATTATGCATCAATCATTTTTAATGTAAAATTATTAGTCAAATGTAAAATTATTAATAATAATAATGTAATGTGACACTTTTTGCATACTATACTTCATTACATCCATATGTATGTAATTCTCCTAAAAGCTGCATGAAGAATCCTCACAACTGGCGCTAATATATGGAAAATATTACAGAAATTCACAAAGAAGTCTTGGATCCATATTGACCCACTAATGGCCTCCGGAACCGTTAAGAATCAATTATGCAACAGAACTTTTGATGCAAAGTTTACACGCACAGAACTACTGGTGGTAAGCCTAATGGATACATTATTCTAGGATTCCCAGTTTCCCATAAAAGAGTAAAGTTGAAGATTTAAGCCTCAACTTGGTGCCTTTATGCTTGGTTTGATTTGGCTAAATTGCTTCCTTGGATTTTGTCTATCTCCTGTTTCCTTCATTTTTCTTATTAATTTTTCGGATGACTACAGGTACCTGGATGCTTTCACAAGAGAAAGAAGCCGTCTAGCGATTACTGCTGAGAAAAGGAAGTAAGGTAAGGGAATTGGGTAACCATCATTCTAATTTGCCACCGAAAGCAACTTGTTTTTTGTCGCGCGAGAGCTAACATATAAGGATAGAAGGAATTCTAGTTTGATTTACCTAAAAACTAGTCAAGTTAACTCAATATCACGTATGAAAGAAGGAAAAAATTTAGGTGAAACTTAATTAAATAAAAAAAATAAAATAAAATAAATTTGTGTGATTTGAGTGTTATGCTAAAATTGAAAGACAAGTAAATACAAAAAGCACCGCTATGATAAGTGTATAGGATGCATAATGATTAATTGGTGACTAACTACCATCGATCATTTTAGTCTAATGATTAGAGAATTTTGTTATTAATATAAAGTTATAAGTTTAAATTCTTATCAAGATATCTATCTTACACTGCAAGTAATATAATCTAACTCAATATAATTATACAGCGTAACTCTTCTTTTCTTATTATTTAAAAAAAGAAAATGTCGGCAACTAACTAAAACAGTTTAAACTTCGTGGTTCTGAAACTAATGTGTTAATTTGGTCAACGGAAATTTCGTTTGATAGTGGGAGAAGTTGGTGAATGGTTCAATCCAAGAAATAAAGTGACTAAGCTTTCAAGCTCAATAATCAACAACTTTTGACATCGTTTTAGTAGCTGAATTATGTATTTTTAAGAAAACAAAACGAGACTATACATCATCAAACATTTGGAAAAACTGAGTGTACCAATAATTTCTCGGAGAAATCTATCCGTCCCAACTAGACTTGTGGCAATTAGAGTTTTGTCACCATCGAAGGTGATATTTTGACAACGATTCGGTGTGTTTTTTTTTTAGTATTGATCCAAATTTAAGTTTTTTTTTGTTGGCTTTTCCCTTTATTTAAAATGAGATTTAAATATAAATTTAATATTGAGTTTCGATTTGTTATCACAGTAATTGAAGTTTAGGAGAGATTATTAAGATAGAACAATGTTTTGATAATGGATCTTTCATATAAAGGAGTTAAATGAAAATATCAAAAAGTAATCACTAATTTTGACATATAAGTACAATAACTAATATATTTATAATATTTTTATGTTAAATTTTTTTTTTAATCCTAAAAACAATACAGTTTTGCTTTTTCTTTTTCCTTAAACTCCAATCCAAATTGTTCGTCAACGCAGAAACCCATTTTCATTCTTAGCCCATTATTCATGGGCCTTTGATGTTCTAAACGACAGTTCCTCCCAGCCCAAATACAGTCGTCCCCGCGCTGGTACTTCCTAATTAGTTAAGACCAAGGAACTTCCTAATTACTTACAAATTTTCACTTTTCTATTCATTTTTTGTCAAAAAGAAAAAGATAAATGAGGTCAGTTGCTATTTTAGAATTGAATTATTAAAAAAGGGAAAAAGTGCACAGCAAAACAAGTAAACTATTAAATAGTATCTAAATTTATATTTTATGTAATGTAATAATAAATATGTTTTGTTTAATAATAATAATAAAAAAGAATATAAACTAATATCTTTTTTTTATTCATATTTTTTAATTATAATTATATAAAATATACTTGTTATTATATAATTACGTAACACCTGAATACTGTCTAAATCAAATAATCTGAACATGTAATAGCCCTATGGAAATGGTCGGTTGCCAAGTCCTACTCTGTCTCATTATAAATGCCTTGCAACGGTAAAATTTTTGCATCCGTTATTCAAACCCCCCCACTCCCTTCCCCGCTCTACCTGCGCTACCCTTCTGCGCCGGGGACTCCGCCTACAGCTTCTAATTACGATGCCGTCTGATTAGTAATCGACCGATTTTATTAAAATTTTTGTCCCCTTTATGAGGCTTCCGTTCAAGGCGATTCTCTCACCGTGTTTCCTCGCTGCCAATCGCCGCTTTTGTGGCTTCTATTGTCTCACGGTTTCTTTTTCTTGCTTGATGTTTGATTCTTGAAGTTTTTAGACTTTCTTGTTTTTTTTATTTAATTGTTCCGTGGCTTTTTGTGCCCAATAGTCGATTTGGATCGCTTCTTGTTGGGGTTTCTTGCTATTTTTATAGAAATATCATTGCTTAGAAAATTCAAAGATTTCCATGTTTTGCTTTGAAAATTTTTAATAGTGGGTTTCGTTTTTTAAAACTGCAATTTTGGTTGATTAAGGGTGGTGAAGGTTAACTTTCTTGCTTTCTTTTTGTTCATACTTTGTTTGGGAAACTTTTCTTTGGCCTATCTTGAGACGTGGTTCTTGGACCGTTTTTGTTCGTTCTTTACCTTATCTTTGTTTTTATCTTTCTTTTTTTTTTCCTTTGTGTGCGTGTGTGTGTGTGTGTGTGTGTGTTTTATATCCGATTGGTATCTGAGAAAATGCGGAAAAGGGAAGGATCCGTTTGGTTTTGAGTTTTGCCGTTAAAAATTTTGGAAAAAATCTTCAGTTGTACCCCGCTCAAGTGTGTTTTACTCCTTTATTTTTTTTTCCCCTTTTTACGCTAATCTTTTATGGATCTTTTTTCTTTTCAAAGTTCCCCCTATACGTCTTTGTCTCCATTTTTGATCTTTTTTGCTGTTCTCCCTCTTTTTTTTTGGTTCTTTTTAATGAGATATGTTGATTATTTTGCCTTCTTTGAACTTGTTTAGACAAGCAGTTTCCATGAAAGAAGCTGAGAAACTGGGAGAGGAGCCCGCCGACGTCACACCAAAATATCTTCCGTTCGAACAACAGCCCAGGCTTATGGTGGTGGGGCATTCAGGATATTGGGGGGACAACGCAATTTTCTCTAGTTATAAGGACCAAAGACTCTAGAGGCCACAGCAGTTAGTCAATTGAAGAGCGTAAATTCTGTTATGCTGTTATCCAAGTTTCGTTCTTTCTTTCACTTTAACTTGTTTTACGCCTTTTAATTTGAGATTATTTAGAAATCGCAACTCCTTGTCTACCTGAGGACAGTAAATGTTTCCTTTTCTGGCAGGGTGATGGCTACTTAGCTAGTGCATTTTTTTCCCCTAAGAGGCAGAGCATAGCTGCAGAACATGGCGATATGATATGTTGATTGATTTTGACTTTTTCGAACTTCTTGAAGAAGGCAGTTCTAGCGAAAGAAGCTGAGAAACTGAGAGAGGAACCTGTGAGCATCAGACCATAACATTTTGCCAGTCAAGCAACAGCCCGGAATTATGGTCGCATGGCATTACGAGGACCAACAACAATACGTCCACTCAAGAAGGTATATTCGGTTATGCAGTTATGATTCTGTTGTAAACATGAAAATGGTAATGTGCCGCTGCTAGTTCCTATGGAGGGTTCTGCATTAAAGTTCTCAGTTCTTATGATTTTTTCACAGCTGAACAATTCTTATATTTTTTGGTACTTTTTTAAAAGGCAGATTCCTCTTCTGTAACGCCCGCACGGGATTATGGTTTCTTATGCTGATGGAGTCTTTTATCCATGCTTTAACCTTTAATACCAAAATGTAAGGTATATGATCATATCCCTGCACTAAATGTTGCTAACAAAAAAAATTGAAGTTTATGGTGGAGAATATCAAGAATTAACTGATGTTAATGTCTTGCAGCGTGCTGAAATTTTTGGTAATTTTCTGCCACCTTTTAAATTCTACTTGTAGGTCCAGTAAACTGGTTGTTACACTCTAATGAGATGTCTAAGTTTGTGTTTTCTCATTTCCTAATTTTTCAGCCTCCCGTGTAATTGAAATATATATATATATATATATATATATATATATATATATATATATATATATATATATATATATATATATATATATATAGGTGGGGGTGATATAAAAAGCAGGCAAATATAAATGTTTGCAACTTTGTATGTAGGTGAACTGTGGAAAGGAGGATGTGGAACAGCTTTTTAGAACCGGAAGGCTCGCCTGGCAGGTTTGCGACTGTGGCTGCTCTTGTTTTTGAAGAATCATTTAAGGATAGAGCCGTGGAGACTCCTTGTATGGGGTGAGTTCTTGACTTATGCTTCATATCAAGTTTAATGAAGTAAGTTCAACGACAATTTTAGAGGCGAATAAAAGACTTTAATACGAAAATAAGAAATTAACAACATTGTAACTTTCCTATTAGGGCTTTTACTATAGAAAGAAAAAAACAAATTTCTATTAGATTTCAATATGTGATTCCTTTTATTTTATCCAACAGCTTAAATTTTGATGAATATGAAAATCGAGAGGTAAAGAGAATTTGCGAATTTTATTTTTCTTTCCTAAATGGTATAAAATTGTTTTCATATTTATTTCACATTTTTTAATGTAATCTTTTTTCCGATATAATATGAGTTTTAAATCTTTCTACACATTTGGATGGTTAATAGGCAAAATGTTAAAATGCTAATAGCGTGTTTTAAACACAAAAGTGTTTAGGCCTTGCTATTAAATTTTTTTTTTTCTGGTGTCTTACCTATATCTTTGCCATATGAGTTTCAAATTTTACTAAATTGTATCGATTGATGCTAGATTTTGGATGTTCAAAAATCAAATATATATGATAATCCTTTCATTAAAGAAACACATTAAAAATGAAGAAAACTATGAAAAACACAATAATAAAGTTTAAAACTAATTTGCAATTAGTATTCAAGGGAAAAAAAGGGCCTAATAATTTTTTATCAATTATTTTTTTTGGTCGAATTTTTTCATTAATTATTACTTGGCAGCTAAATACACCCAAATTGGTTGATGGGATTGATTAGCTTGGCTATAAAGGAATCAAACTTACAACTTAAGTTTGGATTGGTTATTTTGTTTCAAGGACCATGAAAAAGCTCCCACAAAAGTTTGCACCAAGCAATCTAGAAGCGAGACGGCATAAGGTTAGGTTTTAATCAACGCAATGACAATAAAGTTTATAATGATGACAACAAGAAGAATAAGGAATATTTTGGCAATCTTGTTCATGGGAATTGCACTTGTCTTGTTTCTTTTTACATTGTTGGCAACAAAATGGAAGACATATGATAGGCATGCAGTGATTTTCATTGTTGAATCGTGGAAGATGTATTAAATTTTTTTAAAAAAATAAATTGTTAGATATTATTAGATAAATTACATATTTTTTTGTGTGTCTTGCTAAACGTGTCCAAATAATCAAATTCTTCTCTCTATTTGAAATTTTGTGGGCATTGGGAGGCAGCCTGGTAAGTGGTAAACCAAGTCCGGAAGATTGAAGAAAGAAGAAAAGGAAAAGAACCAAGTGCAGCGGGCCTAATAAGTTTGACAGCAGAAGAAGATTTTGTGAGACAACGGAAACAAAATAGATATTCTAAAGAATGAGATGGGACTGTCACTGTCACATTCTATGTCCCCAAAAAGATTGCAAAATAGCTGTAACGGGTCGGGACCATTTTATTTTATTTTTTTTGTTTTAAATTGTTAAACCATTATGCACACACATATACACGAAAATGAGTTTCTGGGTCGCTCTCTATCTTCTTTATTGCAGGGTCCTGCAGCAGCAATATTTTTTGAACCATTTGGAGTGGACCCATAAGGAATTTGTGGCCATAGTTTTAAGTATTGTAACTCAGTATCCTTTTTGGCTCTGTCTCTACACACAGTAATCAAAGTTTCCGCCATGGTAAGTAGTAGGTGAATATTTGATTGATAAACAAGGTGACAGTTTATATGTGTACTAGTGTGATCTAATTGACAAATATCTAATCTTCAGCATTTATGCAAATGAAGCTTTGGATTGGTGTTATTATAAATATTTTAAGAAACTTATTTACTCGAGTATTTTATGGTAGTTAGAAAAATAAATTTTATTTAAAGAGAAGAGATACAAGTAAGATAATACTATTACGACTATTTATTACATATTTATAATCTTATTGTTAATTATAATCATAGGTCAAATGTTTGTAAATGTTAAATTATTAGTCATAATAATGAGACATGACACTTTTTGTATACTATACTTCAACACTTCCATATGTATGCAACATTTCTGATTCGAGATAAAACAATTTCATTCGGTTGTAATTTGATTCCAATGGCTATAAGATGATAGATTTTTTTTTTTTTTTTGGTTGTTCTATGGAAGCCATTTACGAAGAACCCTCGCAACTGGCTGTAAAGCGTAAATTTCGAGTTTAAAACAATTAAACTCGAAAATACAAAAATAAATTACAAATAAAAATTGTAAAAGAAAAGAAAATTTACGTGGGGTCGATCTCCGTAGATCCTCCGATTAGTGTTCCTTTTTTTTGACTCCGTCAAGGGCTACACGAGCTTGATCTTTACAGAAATAATTTCCACCGCTTTTTCTTGAACTGGATATACTGAAACTGTATCTGATTTGGACGTTTTGACTACGTTTAGAAACCGTAGAGATTTGATCTGAACCGATCTGGCTTAATTTCACCGAGGGTCGAATGGACTTGTTCTCGGATGAGCTGCCTGGATTTTGCTGAGGGTCGTATGAGACTTAATCTCAGCCGAATTTGTAATATTTCGATTTTTTTTTCTTTTTTTTTTTACTATCTCTCTCTTTTTTTTTTCTTTTTTTTTTTTCGCCTGCGCTTCGCTGCTCCCTTCCTTTTTTCTACTTTCAATTAATTGGGGAGGCCATTTATAGGCCTCCCCCATGCCTGCCTGCCACCAACCAAATGGTTGGTGGCATTAATTAGGTTGGCAGCTGCCAACCTTCAAGGTTGGTGGCTGCCAACCATATAATATATATTTTTTTTTATAAAATTCGATTAGTTTACAAATGCCCCCACTTCAAGGGTTAGTAAGAAAGATTTTTTACAGAGATAATTCGAACCGATTCTTGAAGTCCAGTTTGAAATTTGGAAAGTCCTAATGAACATTGAATCTTGGAGTCTTCTATCTTTGACCATGTCTGCTGTTGTTGGATCGCAATAGGAATCCGATACGATCTTGAGAAAGTTAGCAGCCCAGCCAATATAAAAATTGAAGTCTTGGCTCCAGGTGCGTTCGAGCTTCCATGGCTGGCAAAGGCTGGCAAAGGTTCTTTAAAGTTCCAAAGCTCTGGTGAGGATGATCCGGTAGGCAAACAACTTGAACCTCCCCAAGAAGAAGGCCCAGGACCTTGGAACTTCAAGACCGGCATACAGAGAGACTGACTGTAGTGATGATTCCTAAGTCTGCTTCGACATAAGGAGAGTAGTTGGAACTTTCCCTTACATCGCCGCATCCAAAGGAAGATTAGGATAATTGCAGCGTCTCATCCCTCTGTAGTAGATGTGAACTAAGGAGAGTAGTTGGAACTCCATGACACCGATGGCGTTAGGGATCCCTCGAGGAAGACTACTCCTTCTTTTTTTAGCTCGTGCACCTCCAACTTCTTGATCGAAGATCTTCCTGAGACAAGTGCAGAGACTAGCCATTTTCTTTTGAGAAAGAAGAGCTGAGGGGTGAGTATTATCACTCGTAAATGCAAGATATATATATACATGGGATAAAGTTTTTTTTTTTTTTTGAAAAGTCAAAAAGAAGGTACGCAGATTCGAATAGGGCCATCCACGTCAATTTCCTGCATAAGAGACAAAAGAGGCAGTGGCTGACGCGTGTCACGAAAGTCGTTACCATGTGTTGTAGAAGTCGTTGCCGTGTGCTGCAGAAGTCGTTGCCGTGTGCTGCAGAAGTCGTTACCGTGTGCTGCCAAAGTCGTTGCACCTTATCTTGTCGGCCGTCCTAGCGGGGCCCGAGGTGCAACTCCAAATCAAGCTCGACCTCGTCTGGTGGGCCGATGATGTTGACGTGGACGTCGACGTCGACGTCGACGTCGCTTTCCAGCTGGTTGATGCTGTCGGAATATTCTGGAAAGAGAGGCAAAATTTCGCCGGAATAACTCCTTTCTGCTAGAAAAGTTCGTCCTAGACTTAAGTATCTAGGAGGGATGAACCCTTGGCTGACTCCGTAAGACCACCAGGACCAGCATGCATGCTCCCATGGGCTACGGCTTTGATGAACATACTGTGGAGAGACCATTGCAGTGGAAGAACTCGGACCTGCTTCATTTGAAGGCGAAGCTGTACCAGTGGGATTTACTATGGGAACGACAGACTGTTCTTTGGAAAAAGCAATTCTCAGTGCTGGTTTCTTCCTACTTCTACGATTCTGGAACCAATAAAACACATTTTTTCCTTCAATTGCCCCGAGCGGGCGCAATCGTGAGACAAGTTGGTAAATTTGAGATGCACTAGAAATAATACCTCCATTGTTGTGGAAGACTTCCTCCAAAATTTCCAGTTGTGCCATGGTCGGTTGCCACCTTGTGCGGGGTGATCTTTCTTCTCCCTTGTCTTGAGGTTCAACTGGTTCCATCTTTCTTGTGGCAGAGGGGCAAAGGTCTTGGTATGTGGTGAAGATCGGTTGAGACTGATGCTGAGTTTCAGACTCAAACTCTCTGTTGCTTTTATATTTTTGGTCCGTTCACAGTTTATACTCATGCGGGCCAGGAGTTGGATTGGATTTTGAACTTGGGTTTTGGATTGTGTTTGGGACTTGGAATTTTTGGGTTTTGGGTTTTGGATTGGATTTGGGTCGAGTGTTTGGGCTTCTAGACTTGGATTTTTGGACTTGGGTCGAGTGTTTGGGTTTTGGATTTGAATTTTTGGATTTGGGTTGAGTGTTTGGGTTTTGGGTTTGAACTTAGTTTTCAAACTTTTGAGTTGGGTTTTGAGTTTTCTGAATTGGGCTCAAGTGTTTGGGTTTGGATTTTCGCTTGGTCTTTCAGATCGGGACTTCGCAATTGTTTTTTTTTTTTTTTGATTTTTTTTTATTTTTTCTATTTTTTTTTAAAACATATTTACACATAATACTGTTTCAGAAATTTACCATTGATCGGGCCGATTCGGACGCCTTCTTGGTCTGACAGCATGTAAGCGTTGTGAGTGTAGGCCTCCTGCACTAAGTATGGCCCGTCCCATATGGAAGTAAGCTTGTCACCAGGCCGATGCTTCATGTTGATGGGCCGTCGCACTGCAAGAACAAGGTCTCCAACTTGAAAAGATCGAGGGCGGACCCTACGGTTGAACGTGTTGGTGAGCCGGGCTTGGTAGCACTCAAGTTGCTGTTGTGCTTCGAGCCTCCTTTCATATAGGGCTTCTAACTCATCCAGACGTAGGCGAGCATTCTCTTCCTGTGTGAGTCCTTCCTGAACAGCCATGCGCAGGGATGGAATCTGTGTTTCCAACGGCAGTGTTGCTTCGACACCGTAGACAAGTGAGTATGGCGTCGCCTGTGTTGGAGTTCGATAAGTTGTTCGATACGCCCATAATGCCTCCGAAATTCTGTCATGCCAATCTCTTTTGGATTTAGATACTACCTTTCGCAATAGATTGCATAAGGTCTTGTTGAATGCTTCAGCCAAGCCATTTGCTGGGGCATTGTACATGGATGACTTGTACTGCTTGAACTTGAACTTCTCGCAGAGCTTGTCAATCAAGCTGTTGTAGAATTGCTTGCCATTATCAGTGATGATGAATCGAGGGACTCCATAGCGATAGATTAGCTGAGTCCGGATGAAATTGGCAACATGCTCCTTCTTTACCTCTCTAAGTGGAATTGCTTCAGCCCATTTTGAGAAGTAGTCTGTTGCTGCGAGGATGTACAAGTGACCTAGGGATGACTTTGGCAAGGGCCCCACTAAGTCGAGACCCCAAGCTTCAAAGGGCCAGGATGAGACAGTTGGATGCAGTGGCTCCGGTGGTTGATGTATGTAATTAGCATGAAATTGACAAGCTTGACAAGTTTTAGCAAACTCAATGGAATCACGTACCATGGTTGGCCAGTAGTATCCCATCCTTCTGAGTTGGAAGTGCAACTTAGGCCCCGATTGATGTCCGCCACAAACACCAGAATGTGCTTCAGTGAGAGCCTGTTTTGCCTCTTCATTGGCTAGGCAGCGAAGTAGAACTCCATCAAAAGACCTTCGATACAGAGCATCCTTGAGATATATGAAGCGGGGAGCTCGTCGTTGAATTTCTGTCTTATGACGACGATCTTCAGGCAGCTTCCCGTGCTGTAGATAGTCAATGATTGGTTGGCGCCAATCTTCGTCCTCCGCGAGACGTATAGATACAGCGTTGGCTGCTGTAGTTTCTTCATCATCCTTCTGCTGCACTATCCATTTCTGGCACACGGCAACAACTGTAGCTTGGATTTCTGACTTTGCAAGAGAGGTGGCCAGGTTAGCCAACGCGTCTGCCTGAGTGTTTTCTCGTCAAGGCACATGCTCCAAGGTGATGCTTTCAAATTCATCCATTAACTGTCGAGCACGTTGATGGTAAGGTGCAAGATCCTCTTTCTTAACATCATACAATCCTGTAAGTTGGTTGATGACGAGCTGGGAATCTCCATGGACTTCTATAGTTGGAATCTTCATATCGACAGTCATTTGAAGACCAATGATCAAAGCCTGGTATTCAGCAACATTATTTGAACATAACTCACCGAGAATGATAGCATATGGTAGTATTTGTCGTTGAGGGGTGACAAACACTATGCCGACACCAGCACCATCACGCCTTGCTGCACCATCAAAGAACATCGTCCATGGTGGCAGTGTCTCAATGTAAAAGACCTCTTCATCTGGAAGATCATCTGTGAACTCCCAATCTGACGGAACAGGGTGATCTGCAAGGAAGTCTGCTAGAGCTTGTCCTTTGACTGCTTTTTGAGGCACGTAGACAATGTCGTAGCTTTGTAGGATTACTGCCCACTTGGCAAGTCGTCCTGACAAGATTGGTCTAGATAAGATATATTTGACAGGATCAGCTCTGGCAATGAGACGTACAGTGTGAGTTTGCATGTAGTGCCTCAGTTTGTCAATGACAAAGAACAGTGCTAGACATGTCTTTTCAATGGGCGAATAACTCAGCTCCGGACCGTTTAGTGTTCTGCTCAAGTAGTACAGGGCAACTTCCTTTCCCTGCTCGTTTTCCTGTGTAAGCAAGGCTCCCAAAGATCTTTCCTGCGCTGCAATGTAGAGAATCAACAACTTTCCTTGAATTGGAGCACCTAGGACCGGTGGATTGGAAAGGTACTTCTTTATGCTCTCAAAGGCTTTGCTGCAAGCTTCGTCCCACTCGAAGTTGACATCCTTCTTCATCAACCGATGGAAAGGTTGACATCTCCCAGCTAAATTGGAGATGAAACGGCGAATGTAGGCCAGCTTTCCTTGTAGACTTCGCAGCTCGTGCAGGTTTTTAGGTTCAGGCATCTTTTGAATTGCCTCAACCTTTGACTGATCAACTTCGATTCCACGATGACGCACCACGAACCCAAGAAACTTTCCTGATGTGACACCGAATGCACACTTGAGAGGGTTCATTTTGAGCTGATGCCTCCGAAGTCTTTCGAACACTGTCTTGAGATCCTCGAGGTGGTCTTTGCGCTTCTTAGTCTTTACAACTAAGTCATCAACATAACATTCTACAATCTTGTGCAGCATGTCATCAAAAATTTTTTGCATAGCACGTTGATAAGTGGCGCCAGCATTTTTCAATCCAAATGGCATAACTTTGTAGCAGTATATACCTTTTGGGGTGCGGAATGCTGTCAACTCATCGTCCTCTGGTGCCATTCTGATTTGGTTATAGCCTGAAGAACCATCCATAAAAGACAATGCTTCGTGACCCGTTGTTGCATCGACTGTGATCTCCGTTATGGGCAACGGAAAGTCATCTTTCGGGCAGGCCTTGTTAAGATCACGAAAATCAACACATACCCTCAACTATCCATTCTTCTTTCTTACCGGAATTATGTTGGCAATCCACGTTGGGTAGGTGACCTCTCAGATGAAGCCAGCATTGATCAGCTTGTTAACCTCCTCCTCGATTTGTGGAATTAGTTCTGGGCGGAACCGTCGTTGTGGCTGCTTGACAGAACGAACACCCTTCTTTACTGCTAGACGATGCACTGCAATTTTCGGGTCAAGTCCAGACATTTCTTTGTAACTCCATGCGAACACATCCCTGTATTGACTTAATACCTGAACATATTCTTGCTCTTCTTCTGCAGTAAGTAAAGCACTTACAAATGTAGGTCGGGGATCTTCCGGAGAGCCTAGATTGACCTCCTTGAGTTCATCAACAGTTGCTTGGCCACCATCTTCAAGTTCTGGGGGAGCCTCCTTCACTTCACCATCTGATGAGTCAGACTCAGCCTCCTCGCTGATTGTGACATGAAATGTAGAGCCTCTGACTTCACCTTCTTTGTTTGATTGGATAAGCCTGTCTTGTTTGGTGGTGGTGCTGATGGCACGTGCATCAGCTGCTCGGCTTCAGCTTTTTAGCGTGATCCGCACAGGTGACTTCTCCTGATAGCCTAAGCCAGGTCAGGACTGTGATGTTTGAGAAGCGGCGCCATGTGTGGACGGCAGCGTACCCATTGTGCTCGGGTTTGAGAAGTCATAGCCCGCCTTTGCCAAAAGCTTGTATGCATTAGGATCAAATCCTTCATGTGTTCTTCTTTCTGGAAGTGAGCCGCCTTCGACTGCCCCCGTGTGTGGTTTGACGAAGCCTTTTAATGGTTTTGAAGACAAAACCGGCTCAATTTTTGGTATCGGCAGAGTGTAAGTCTCCTTCAGGTTGTGCAGCTCCTTTGTTTTGGGTTGCCTGTGACCTTACTCCTGTTTAAGATCAATACAATAAGAGAAAGGGGGTTGACATTCTGAGCGTCGTGACTTTGGCACATAGCGTAGCACTGGAGTGGAGCTTGAAGATGCAACATCCTTCGGACGGAGTTCAGCAGACTGTGGCAGCTTTTCATTTGTTGGAGCCTGGGGTTGGGCATTGGCAGGTTCTTCGACAGCTTTTCCCTTTTTGTGGATGCCCCCAGTCCAAGTAGCTTTTGACGGAATGATCTCCAGATTGTCTGTGTCAGTGTAGAAGACTGCATTCGCCAAATGTGATTCAGCATCATCGAACGGCTTTGAGTCAGCATTGACCTTTTGAACGCCACCATTGTAGTACTTGAAACACTGATGCAGGCTTGAGAGCACAACTCCATTTCCATGAATCCACGGTCGTCCTAGCAACATCTTATATGTGGTACGTGCATCAATCACGTGAAATAGAGTGCTAGAAGTGAGATTACCGATAGTTAGCTCCAAGCGAATCATCCCAATTGCTTTTTGTCCTCCTTGATTAAAGCCATGAATCATCAAACGGCTGTCTGATAATTCATCAATGCCAATGCCGAGCTCTTTTATGGTGGATTTTGGGATAATATTGACTGCCGAACCATCGTCGATCAGAATACGTCGGACCTTCTGTTCTCTCACATAGCCTGATACATACAGCGGCCGATTGTGGGGTTTGGACCCCAGCAGGAGATCCTCATCTGAAAATGAGATAGCAGAGTAACATTCGACATGATTTTGGTCTGTCTGCTGCTTCGCTGAGTTAGAATCATTTGATGACTGTGATTCAGCTGAGGTCTGGAGAGTATTGCTGACTTGATTTTGCCACACTTCTGTTGATTGCAAAGCTATAAACAGCTGAGGGTTAGCGAGAAGGGTTTGGAGAGCTTCATATACTTTCACCGTTGTCGACTTTTTGGTGTCGAGCGGCTCCTCCTTATGGTGTGTTACCTCCTCTGATGGTTTTGAAGTGATGGTGGTCTGGTTTGCAGAAGTTATGCCTTCCTGGTCCAGAATGATTTTATTCTGGCTTTTGAGCTTCATGATTAGCTCCTTCAGGACGAAACACTTCTCGGTTGGATGACTTACTATCCGGTGATATTTGCAGAATCTCAGATCGCTGACTTGATCCTTTTCATTCGGCCGCTTGCATTCTGGGAGTTCGATCAGCTTCGCCTCCAAGAGTTGTTCAAGAATGTCGGGAACGTCTGAGTCGGGGAATGGATACTGCTTCTGCTCCAACTCTCGCAATGTCACCTTCCGCCTTTCCTATTGTTTTGGCTGAGTTATTTGGGTCGGAGGATTTACCTTAGCTTTGGCGCCCACTTTTACTGGTGTGGCTTCAACAGTCATCACTTCTTTTCTTTTTCCAGAGCTGTTGGGTTTCTTAATCTCCCTTCTACCCCCTTGCTGGTCCAACTGGATGGGAACGGTGCCTCCGGAAGTTTGGATGCTTATCTCCATATCATGTACGCGGGTCGCCAGTTCTTCGAAGGTTCGGGGTTTGACACCCTGCAGGATGTATAACAGCTCCCAATGCATTCCTTGGATGCACATCTCCACGGCAGAAGTCTCCGTCAGACGATCTTTGCAGTCCAAGCTGAGGGCACGCCATCTGTTGATATATTCGACAACGGGCTCTCCTTTCCTTTGTTTGGTGCTGGTAAGCTCCATCATACTTACCGTCCTTCGAGTGCTGAAAAATCTGTTGAGAAACTCTCGTTGTAGCTGTTCCCAACTGTCGATCGATTCTGGTTCAAGATTTATGAACCAGGTGAAAGCGGTCTCCCTGAGTGAACGAACAAACTGCTTCACCAAGAGATCTCCATAAGTCCCTGCGTTGTTGCAGGTTTCAACGAATTGGGCGATGTGCTGTTTGGGATCGCCTCGTCCGTCGAATTGTTGAAATTTGGGCGGCTGGTAGCCCAAAGGCATGTTGAGACTTTCGATCCGTCTGGTGTACGGTTTGACGTACATCTGTGATCCTTGGAAGGATGTAGCTTGTTGCAGTCGGATCGTATTGGCTATCATTTCCTGCAATTGTTGAACAGATAGCGAAGCTACAGAATTTGAGGGTGGCAGCTGTGTAAAACTACCTGGTCGCTTTTCTGTAGTGAAGACGTCGGCTGGTGTGGCTTCTGGAGTGAAACCGGGTGGATATGGTTGCTCCTCGCGGATTTCAGGATCAACCTGGATCGGGGCCTTTCCTTTGAGAGCGGCGATCTGTTGATCTTTTTCCTCCACGACTCTGATCAGCTGCAAAATTTTGTTCTCCAATTCTGAAATCCTTTCTTCTGTGCTGGTTGTGTTGGTCATCATGACGGCAACAGATGAGGCTCCGGGAAAGACTGGAGGAGAAAACTCTTCTGATTCTTCTGTGTGAGTCGGATTTTGTTGAGCAGGCTTCGTCGTGTTGCCCCCGACTTCGATCAGGGTGGATGATCGACTCCTCCATGCGGCAAGAGAGTCAGGGGAGAGATCCTGTTGTGCGAGCTGTGGACTCTCCATTTCGACATTTTGTCGGGTTTGGACGGCAAGAAATTGTGTCCGTCCCCGGGTTTCTGGACCTGCGTACCCAGGTAGGGTAGTTGATGCAGGCAATGGAGCTGTTGCCTTCTTTTTTGTGGCAGCAGTTGTACTCCTTTTCGGTGCCATTTGATGTGCTGAACACCTGTAAAATTTTTTTTTTTTTTTTACTTTTTACTTTTACTTTTTTTTTTTACTTTTTTTTTCTCTCGGCTCCCCTTTTACCTTTTTTTTTTTTTTTAAGAACAAGAGATGGGAGGTGAAGTTGTCCCACCGGACGTGCCAAAAATTTGTAAAGCGTAAATTTCGAGTCTAAAACAATTAAACTCGAAAATACAAAAATAAATTACAAATAAAAATTGTAAAAGAAAAGAAAATTTACGTGGGGTCGATCTCCGTAGATGCTTCGATTAGTGTTCCTTTTTTTTGACTCCGTCAAGGGCTGCACGAGCTTGAGCTTGACAGAAATAATTTCCACCGCTTTTTCTTGAACTGGATATACTGAAACTGTATCTGATTTGGACGTTTTGACTACGTTTAGAAACCGTAGAGATTTGATCTGAGCCGATCTGGCTTAATTTCACCGAGGGTCGAATGGACTTGTTCTCGGATGAGCTGCCTGGATTTTGCTGAGGGTCGTATGAGACTTAATCTCAGCCGAATTTGTAATATTTCAATTTTTTTTCTTTTTTTTTTTACTATCTCTCTCTTTTTTTTTTCTTCTTTTTTTTCTTTTTTTTTTCGCCTGCGCTTCGCTGCTCCCTTCTTTTTTTCTGCTTTCAATTAATTGGGGAAGCCATTTATAGGCCTCCCCCATGCCTGCCTGCCACCAACCAAATGGTTGGTGGTATTAATTAGGTTGGCAGCTGCCAACCATATAATTTTTTTTTTTTATTTTATAAAATTCAATTAGTTTACACTGGCGCCAATATATGAAAAATATTACAGAAATTCACAAAGAAGTCTTGGATCCACATTGACCCACCAATGGCGTCCGAGACCGTTAAGAATCAACCATGCAATGGAACTTTTGATAGCAAAGTTTACACGTACAGTACGACACATGGTACAGCCTAATGGAAATCGGTACATTATTAAAGCAAATCAAAATCGTAAACTCTAAATTGAAGAGCTTCTAGGATTCCCAATTTCCCATAAAACAGTAAAGTTGAAGATTAAAGCCTCAATTGGGTGCCTTTATGCTTGATTTGATTTGGCTAAATTGCCTCCATGGATTTGTCTTTCTGCCTTTTCCTTCATTTTTCTTTTTAATTTTTCGTATGACTACAGAAACTTGGATGTATTTCACAAGAGAAAGAAACAATCTAGCAATTACTGGTTAAAAGAAGAAAGTTAGTTGAGGGAATTGGGTAGCCATCATTCTAATTTGCCACCGAAAGCCAATTATTTTTTTGCGGCGCGAGAGCTAATATATAAGGATAGGAGGAATTCTAGTTTGATTTACCTAAAAAAAAAAGCAAAAAAAAAAGCTAGTCAACTCCATATCAGGTGTGAAAAATACAAAAAATTTAGGTGAGACTTAATTAAGCAAAAAATAAAATAAAAGAAACTCTGTTATACTAAAATCGAAACACAAATAAACATAAAAAGCATTGTTATGATAGGTGTACAGGATGCATAATGATTAGTCAGTAACTAACTATTATCGATCATTTTAGTATTATAAAGTTAAAAATTTAAATCATTATCAAGGTATTTATCTTATATTATGAGCAGTATAATCTAACCTAATATAATTGTAGAATGTTACTTTTTTTTTTTTATAACTTAAAAAAAATAAGTCGGCAACTAACTAAAACTGTTTAAACTTGATGGTTCTGAAAGTAAGCTGTTATTTGGTCAACGGAAATGTCGCTTGATAGTGGGAGAGGTTGGTGAAGGGTTCAATCAAAGAAATAAAGTGACTAAGCTTTCAAGCTCAATGATCAACAACATTTGACACCTTTTTCAGTAGCTGAATTATGTATTTTTAAGAAAACAAAACGAGAGTTGTAGTGATTAGAGTTTTGTTACTGTTAAAAGTGTTAAAAGTGATAATTTATCAGTAATTTGATGTTCTTTTCTAGTATTGGTTTAAATTTAATTTCTTTTTGTTAATCCTTCCCTCGATTTAAAAAGAGATTTAAGTGTAAGTATAATATTAAATTTCAGATTTATTAATATAGTGATCAAGTTTCGGAGAGACCAACGAACTTCAATAATATTTTGATAGTAGATAATCTTTATAGAGGAGTTGGATGTGAATATTAATAGATGACTCATAGTCTCGATTTGTAAATGTAATAATTAATATATTTATAATTCATTTTTTTTTTTTTAAAAACAACAAGTTTTTTGGTCCTAAAAGAAATAGAGTTTTTTTTTTTTGTCTAAAACTGCTCAGTATTCAGTCTAATGGACTGACTAATATAGATCGACCCGAGCAGGACTCCGAAAGGCGATAAAGGTCTGCTAATGAATATTTAATGCGACTACATTTTTAGGAATTCAAACTCAAGATCTCTAGTTAAATGATGACAAATTTCTACCACTCACACCAATATTTTTTGTTTTTTCCTTTTTACCCTTTTAAACTCCGATCCAAATTGTTCGTCAACGCACAACTTCCTCGTTTATTTGAGCTATGAAGAACCCATTTTCATACTTAGCCCATTATTCATGGGCCTTTGATCTTCTAAACGACAGTTCCTCCCAGCCCAAATGCAGTCGTTTATGCGCTCGTGCTTCCTAATTAGTTTAGAGCAACGAACTTCCTAATTAGTTAGGATTTTTTACTTTTCTATTCATTTTTTGTAAAAAAGAAAAGGATAAATTAGAGGTCGGTTGCTACTTAGAATTGAATTATTAAAAAGAAAAAAGTGTATAGTCAAATATTTATATGACTAAATAGTATTTAGATTAATATTTTTCATAATAATATAAATATTTTATATAATTATAATAATAAAAAATAATATAAATAAATATTATTTTTTTAATTTATATTTATAAATTACGATTATATAAAATATACTTACCGTTTAACTTAACATTTGAATACTATTTAGGCACGATAATCAGACCAGATATGGGCCTTACTGAAAAGGGGTCGGTTGGCAAGTGCCAGTCTTTCTCATTATTATAAGGGAAAAGTTACATTTCCGGATTGTAGTGCCCGATAAAACGCCTGATCCTAGGTGGCAACAATTTTTTAATACACCCAATGAGGAAAGACAGAAACAAGGATGGCGGGAAAAAAATTTTAACTCTAAAAGGTACTTTAGCACCAAAAAGTTTTAGTAGAAAGAGCCTGGAAAATTTGGGGAAAATCGTCAAATGGTGCCAAAATCCGTTTGTGGTCCTAGCTGAAATTGCTTATATTCTATTATTAAATTAAAGAAAATTATAAATTTTAAGTATTGTTTTTTTGAACTTTTTTAAAATTTCTTTAAGAAAATAAAGAGATTATTTTTTTCCTTTTTAGAAAAATAAATTTGGAAGTAGTGTTTTTTTAGTGAAAAATTATAGGTAAATTTGAGAAAAAATTTTAATCTTTTTTCTTTTCTAAAAAAGAGGATTCATGAAATATTTTTTTTTATTTTTTATTATTTTATTTTATCATAAAATTTATAATTATAGAGATTTAACTATAATCAAAGTAGAAATATGTAAATCAATAGAATTTTTATTTGATTATAATTAGATTTTTATTAATTGTGAATTCTAATTCTAATTATGATAGAATTTTCATAATTATAAAATATTTTAATATTATTTTAAATTTACAAATTTATGAGAATCGCCACATATTAGTGAGAGAAAGACTAAAATTTTCTCTTAACTTCGACTTTATATATATATATCCAAAAATAAAAAACAAGAGAGTCACAGAAAAAGTGACGCACAATCGACACATTGCAATTGACTGTCTTTTACTATAAACAGACGCTTTCTTTTTGCAACAAAAGAAATGAATTTTTTTTCCATCTGTTAATTATAAAAAATGGCAACGTGAGGTTTTTTTTTATTGTACGAATTATTTTCTGCATGAATTTCACATAATCTAATAAACATGATTAAATTTAAAAAATTTATAATTGGGAAGTTTTTGGCAATTTACAAAGGCTAAAATTAAATAGGTCACATTAATAAAATTTGTAAAAAAAAAATGAGGTAGGTTCTAATAAAATTTATGTTCAAATAAATAACTAGCCTATTCTAACAAACCTTCCAATATTGTTTAATAAAAACTTCATTGATTAAATGGGATTTACACTACATGCTTTAGAATGAAAATACTTATTTTGTACAATCATAGGCTTTATGTAACATCAAAACAAAGTTTCAAGGAAAATACTTAGACAAATTTTTATGCAAAATCCTAATTGATGTGGAAAAATTTCAATTAAATGTGAAATTAGGCTAATTTTAAAATGAAACAAGTAGGCTAGTGCATTTTGTAAGAGTTTGTAGTTTGTTACTCAATCAATCAGTCTTGTTGCAAATTGAATCAACTTTTGGGTGAAAGTGCTAAGAAAACTCCCAAAAAGTAGTTTGCTACTTAATCAGTTAGTCTTGTTACAAATTTAATCAGTCTTGTTGCAAATCAAATCAATTTTTGGGTGAAAGTATTAATAAAACTCCCAAAAATTAATTTGTTACTCAATCAATCGGTCTTGCTGCAAATTTAATCACTCTCGTTGCAAATCGAACCAATTTTTGGGTGAAAGTGTTAAAAAAACTCCTAAAAAGTAGTTTGTTACTCAATCAATTTGTCTTGTTGTAAATTTAATCAACCTCATTGTAAATAGAATCAATTTTTGGGTGAAAATATTGAGAAAACTCCCAAAAAGTAGTTTGTTACTCAATAAATTTGTCTTGTTGCAAATTTAATCAGTCTCGTTACAAATTAAATCAATTTTTGAGCAAAAGTGTTAAGAAAATTCTCAAAAAGTAGTTTGTTACTCAATCAATCAGTTTTGTTGCAAATATAATCAATCTCCTTGCAAATCGAATCAATTTTTTGGTGAAAGTATTAAGAGAACCCCCAAAAAGTAGTTTTTTACTTAATCAATCAGTCTTGTTACAAATTTAATTAGTCTCATTACAAATCGAATCAATTTTTGGGTGAAAGTGCTAAGAGAACTCCCAAAAAGTAGTTTGTTGCTTAATCAATCAGTTTTGTTACTAATGTTGTTTATCATAGTGATTTGGCCATCACCTTATTTGCAAATTGACAAATACTTCTCCAGAACTTAACTAACTCACTGTCCAATCAACATTAAGTTCTCATTTGTGACTAAAATTCAGCCTCAACAATCATACTTCATGTCAAACATGTTCTTAAATAAAATAATAATAAGCTATAGGGGAGAAGCCAAAATGAAGATGGTGAAAAGGATGATAGTTGGAGAAAAAAAGGAGGAAAATATGGATAAAGTTCGAACTATAGAGAACATAATTTTATTTAATAAATGTAAATATCACTTAATTCCCGTCCATTGAATAAGTGTGCAAAGATAAGTATTAACTGTGTAATTAGATTATTTAGATGTGCAATAGTTTGGTAGTAATTTGGTTACGATGTTGTAATTTGTTACTTATTTTATCAGTGTTGTTGCAAATTTAATATACTCTGTTGCACTTTTAATATTTTTTGGAGCATTTACTGGTATAAAATTTGAAAATTCGGATTTCAACACTAAAATTCACATTATTTGTGTGTGGTAGCACCTTATTAAGTTTAACCAAAGTAGTTTGCCCAAAAAAAAACAAAACCAATTATATGATACTAATTCACGGGATGACAATAAACCAAAATGATATTGATTTGCCCAAAATAGAGTCATTAATAGTAAATTTCAATAGACTTCTATGCATAATCCAAAAATTGAATTCTAATTCTGATTGTTGATTTTATATATATATATATATATATTGCAATTCGCCTACTTCACTTTTTGGTAGTTAGTTGCAAAATTTGTGATACTTGTTGCAATTCATATCAAAATCAGTGTAGAATTATATATTTTTTGAAGATAAATTTCAAATTTTGAAAAATAAAAAATTTTGCACGTTTGTCCTACGGTCACAAAAACTTAGGATTCCACCTACGTCCAATATCTATGATTACAAATTTTTTTTAAAAAAAAAATTCCAATAGCCTGTTGGCCAGAGGATCTTGTGATAAACCAAGTAATTTATGGGTAACCAGTTTATTTTGAGAAAAAGCAAGTTAGATAGTCAATTTTGGACATAACAAAGTCATCCCTAATTACAAGATTTTGCTAGCTTGAGTACTGCAATAGATTGATTTATGGATTAAAAAAACGGCTGCTAGGATGCAACAAGATTCCTTCCTTTTCAGTCTTCGCAAAAGATGGCTTTTTATTTCCAACAAGAAATATTACAATGTCAATTACAATGTCATCGGCGTGTTCATGGGCATTTTCCATTATTGTTTGCCATTTCAGACTTTTCAATATCAACACAATCTAAAGACAAGAAAGCAAAAGACATTATTTCTTTCAAGCTATTACCATCTCAATCCGTCAGGAAATAAAACCAGCCTAGACTCCACCCACGTCTGAATCAATTGAATGGACACTCAATTATAAGATAATGATGCAAACTACTACAAACAGTCTTTCTCTTCAAATGTGAAAGGTTCAACATTTCAAGAGCAAATGTCACCAGGAATTTTGCCACATACAATAGAGATTTTGATCAAATTTCCTCTTTTCATAATCCTGTTTATAGAAGCATGGTCGGAATCAGATGAAAGTGTGAGCATTCCTTACATCTAACTTTTTTTTTTTCCAAATTGTAAGTATTTGGTTGCAAAACGAATACAGTTGGTTGCATCCTTGTCGCTCCTCTACCTCCCTTTTTTGTATCCATTTAAACGAACTGAGAAAAAAAAAACCTCCTCATTTAATTTTTAGTACCATAAAAACGTGGCAAATGGTTGAATATATATACAAGGAAAATATGTGGAAATATTTTCTCAAGTGCACGATATACATTTAGAAATATTTTCAGTATCCGTGGTTCACTTTAAGTTGTAAAACTTAAGTTAGTTTCCAAATAATTTACTTTCATTAAATTATATTTTGGGATCTTCAGCCACTGAATAATTATACTACAACTATTAGCTTCCCTTGTGCAACGACCTAGTTTCCATGTGCAGGCATACGACTATTATATGTTGACTGTGGATTATTTACTTGTAATCTTATTTACCTCATGTCTAAATTTTCATTCGATTTGAACAAGTGTTTTTTTACCTTACAATTCAATCAATTAATCTAATTGAAGCAAACTTGCATAACCGAACACGAATTGCAACTAATTGTTGTCCTTGTGCAACGTCTTAGTTTCCAAGTGTAGTCGATACCTTTTCTTTAATTGTGGATAATTTATTTCAACTACTATAAAAGAATGAAAGATAAAAATATACAATTTCATTAAAATATATTACAAGTAATATAATTGCTATTTGTAATCTTGTTTACCTCATGTCATAATTCCCATTCGAATTTGAATAACTATTTTTTACTCGACAACCCAATCAATTAATCAAATTTAAGCAAACTTGTGCAACAAAATACGAATTGCAACTAATTGTTGTCCTTGTGCAATGACCTACTTTGTAAGTGCAATAAATACTATTGTTTGTTTTTCACCATCGCTAATTTACTTAAACTACTATAAAAACTACTACAAATTAAAAAAAAAAAAAGATAAAAATAGACAATTTCAATAAAATATATTGCAAATGATCTTTTTTTTTCTAATAATGTCGTTTATCTCCAGTGTGAATTTTTCATTCCGATTTGAGCAAGTTTTTTTTACCTTACTACCCAATTAATTAATCTAGTTTAAGCAAACTTACGTAACAGAACATGAATTGCAACTAATTGCTATCCTTGTGTAACGGCTTAGTTTCCAAGCATAGTATATACTATTATTTGTTGATAATTTTGTTGAACTACTATAAATTCCTTTTAAAAAGTGATAAAAATGAATAATTTTATTAAAATATATTGCAAGTGATTCTTTCTTACTAGTAGTGTCGTTTACCTCAATTATGAATTTCCCATTCTAATTTGCAAACATTTGGCAATCAAACATAAGGGGCTTTTATCTAAGGAAAAAAGTAGATTGGATTATTATGGTTGAAAATGAGGATTCCATTCAATCTCAAAGGTGCTTTTTGATCAAGCAATATTACGATGTTACGAATACACTATGAAAATGACGAATCAGCGCATGGGTCACATGTATGGGTTATTATATAGAGGCATGTCCGACTGTTAGGCATCACATAAGGCAACATACCAAGGTCGCAAGAACCTACCCGGACCCTTTTTTAATAACGTGTCAAGTTCTCAGAAGAAGTTGGTAAAGAAAGGCTTTCCATGTGAATCAAAACCATTGCATAACAAATATAAATCCATTACACTTATAATTCAGTAAATTGCACACATTTTAAATATATCGTTTACAATATTTGAATCCAACAACAAATTTTCCTTTTTTTTTGGGTTCAAATGTTGTAGACAATATATTTAAAATGTGCGCAATCTACTGAATTATAAGTACAATAGGTTATATTTGTTATGCAATGGAGTACATTTATTCATGTGTGCAACAGATTGCTTGCGAAGTGCAATTGCCTTAGAACCATTTGGAAATGGACCATGTATTGGTAGGCGTCTAATTGGAGGTTCTTGCACTTTCTATAGTAATGGAGTGGGATATACGAGCCTCAACCTAAGAAAAAAATTGTATGGCAAAATAAAATTGTCGAAAGATCTTTTAAAATTGCAACTAGCTGAATTTATTGTACAACAAAAAGATAATAATTTTTTTCTTCGTTTAATTACACTTGTAATTAAAGCATTTGCACAATGAATCCAACAAGTTGCACTCCAAAAATTTTTCCGACCAATTTCTCTAATCATATAACAGGACCCCTCAGCCTAAATCTTGAAGGCTTGAGTAACCTATTTTTTTAATTTAGCATTTTAAATTATATCATTAAATAACCTGTTTTGAAGGCTTGAGTAACATGTTTACCATTTTATTATTATCAACATGAGGTCATTTCCATAACGTATCAAACCAAAAATACATATTTCAGTCTAATGCCAAACACAAGCATAAAATGTATACTTACAAAACCATCGTAACATTGCAAGCATTAAAGCTGTCTTGCACACATTTTCTTCTAGCTTTAATTACCCCCATCTTTGGATCCAAGGAAATGGAAGCCATTTTATCTCTCAATTCTGAGAACAATTTGCCTAATTCAAACTATGTACAAGATTGTCTTCTTCATTTTTTATTCTTTATAGTGTATCCAATATAATACCTCTATTGAAAAGATTGATCAATAAGCCACTTGAACAATCTCAAGCAAAATCTAATGTCTAATTCTACGTTCTGAAAATTCTTTGGCACTATCAAGTACACGGCTTCCATAAACAATATATATCGACCAAAATAGTGGAATCAATAAAAAAATGAAAGAATTGCCTCTCATTCCCACAAGCAAATAAAATTTGATTGCTTTGCCTCTACTAACTGCTTTCTTCGTATAAAGTCCAGTCTGCTAGATTGAAATGTTGGCGACTACTACCAATTATTGAACTCATGTCACATCGCATTCTTTTTGAGTGTCAAGGATCATCAAGAAACAAGGGTTCCCAGTACCACGAAGAAGATTTAAATCCTTGTGCCATGCTTAGTAGCATAGTATTCAATTCCTCCACGTTGTAATGTTCATCCTGCATGAACCAAATGCTGCATTTTCAATAACTAAACAATATCTTAAGTCAGTTGATATAACCAACAATTGTTGACAAGATGCCTAAATATTCACCAAATCAAAATTCCAACAACCACTCTCCAACATAAATTATCATAATTACCAAATAGTAGCACAATTAATAATATAAACTTGGATCTCGAACAGAAGAATATTCAATAAGTTGGATATTTCAGCAGTACTCTGCGTGCAACATTATAAGTAGGTAATAATATCCAAAGCAACCATTTTTTTTTTATAGGCTTTGCACCATTTATCATTATGTTATCATCTTCCTCCTCATATTATAAGTTAAAACATAAGGAATACTTTTTGTGTAAGATAATATACTAATTCTTACCCTATTATAAAAAGCTTCGTGTTGTACGCAAGGCTAAGGCTATGTGTTTAATTGACGAATACTCAAAACCAACTTTAAAAAATTGATAGCAAAAATTCATCACAGCATACAGAACATAAGCATTATAAATAAGGCCTGATGCCAATTCAAAACACTCTACCACCTAAAATGAGGGTTCTTAAAAGTCTCACTTCCACAAAGGAAACTTGGTTCTTGGGATAATTGATTGTTGTTAGTTGGTGATTCCAAAAATTAGAAAAATAATTTTAGACCTGATATCTCATTCAAAATAAAAAAGAATTGGATCAAAACAAAACTTGGACTTTTCAAAGTCTAGAGTACTTGACTGCAATTTTTTTTTTCTTTACAATATGACAAATATTTTAAATTATAGAAGCTAAATTCATGTTTCAACATGGTTGAAATCCTGGGACAGAGAATAAAACTTCTTTCAATTATAGCTTTGAGTTTGCTATGTTTGAAATTTAATATAGTAAATAAGATAATCACCTATGCATTATGAGACATGAAGTGGTATTTGATTTGCTTACTACAGAACACAATCGTAACCCATGAAAATTCCACACTTTATTACTCTTTTGACATACAAGAGAATGAAAATGTCATTCTAAAATGTTCTTTAAAGAACCAAAAGGCTATCAAAACGAGGACTTTCTTTTTTCTTTTTTGATTTTTCTCATTATATTGCAATGAATTCGTGAAGTTGGCAAATTGTTAAATTCTCATGTTGTTTTAGATACTACAAGTGGATCAAAATGTGTGATGAAACTTTAAGTCGCCAAAATAAGAGCACAATTGGTTAAGAAATAAAAGGATGGTTGGTTATACCTTTTTCCTCTCCTCCGCCATGAGAGACATCATTTCTTGCACAAAATAAAAAAAATCCCTAAAACAATACCAGATATATGAGTATCCAAAACTTCAGAAAAAAATAGAGAAATCAAAAAAATTCAATAAAACCAAACTACCACCTCACCTTTCTCATCTTCAGGATCATATAATCCTGCATCAAACAAAGTTTTCTTGCTCTTGTCTGATAACAGAGTTTTCAATGAAAAGAATAAAAAGAAAAAAAAAAGCAATCAAAAATAATCTTTGGATTCAAAAAAGCAAAACTACAACCAGTTTTCTAACAATATAACTTTATTAAATAAACTTTACCAGAGTAGGTTTCTTGGATTTTCTGGAACTTCCTTTTGGCTTGACCCAAAAGCGAAAGTGTGCTCATCCACCTATCAAGATGCCATTGTTGCACTTATACTAAAAAAAAAAAAATCCAATTTATTGCCAATTTTATAATCCTTCAAAGAAAATATAACAAAAAATAATAAAAATCAAACCAGAAAACCCATCTCACCATGGCCAATTTGCGATATTCAACAAACCTTCAAAAAAGCCACAGCATTTCAGTCCATCAGTCTTGGGCAACTGAAGCATTTTTCACTCCAAAATCTTTGATATCTCCCCAACAACATGGCCTTTGAACACCACCGATGAACCATGACACAAATTTCTATGGTTATTTGCTGCCGTCAAATTTCCCCAATGTAATCACAAAAAAAAAAATTAGAGTCATAAATGTTCTTAACAAAAGAGGGGGGGGGGAGAGAGAGAAAATACGAGCTACCTTTGGAGATTGTCAGGGACTTCGTGATTGAAACTGACAAGAGCCTGAAAATCTAAATCCATGATGACCAATTCTCTCCAAATCCCAACAGGACAAAAATAAAAAGGTTTAAAAACTCAAAAACCTCTAAAATTCAACTAATTTTGCTGAGTATAATTTGTTAAAAATTTGCACTTAAACAACAAAAATACCTTCAATTTTTCCTTCCAAAATACCTTCTCAGCCAACACAAATTTTACCTTCCAAAAAAATAAAAATTGAATTGCTCTTGTCTGGTCAACCAATCTTATGCAACCTAAAAAAAAAAATTACCTTCAGGACAGCCCCTGCCTTTCAGTCCATGAGTCCTCGACAGCAAATGAGTTTTCTGCTCTAAAAGCTTTGATAACTGCGCTCGAAATTTGAGTTTGCAAACAAACAACGAACCACAACACAAATTTCGCTTCAACAAAAACTTATCCTCTGCCGTCAAACATGCTTTCATGCAACAACACCAGATTATGCCCAACACCAGATTATACCACCGCTTCCGACCACCAACTCTTGCTTTGCCGTCTAAGATATCCAATTTTCTTTCTCTCATCGGCTAAAATCTTATGGCACAAATAAAATTCAGATAAGGTTTTGCTTTTGGTTTAGTAATAAAGACCTTTCACGAATTTTTTTTCAAATTCAAATTTCAAAATTCAAACTACACTGACAAAAAAACCCTAACCCAAATTTTTCTCTTTTTTAGTTTAAATTAATTTTTTAATTAGTGGACCCCATGTCCAGGTAGGATCGGGCAATTCTTACGGAAAATTATTCCGGACAGGTAATGGTGCCCTTATTATAAATACCTGGCAACGGTAAAATTTTTGCATCCGTTATTCAAACCCCCCCCACTCCCTTCCCAGCTCTACCTGCGCTACCCTTCTGGGCCGGGGACTCCGCCTACAGTTTCTAATTACGATGCCATCTGATCAGTAATCGACCGATTTTATTAGAATTTTTGTCCCCTTTATAAGGCTTCCGTTCAAGGCGATTCTCTCGCCGTCTTTCCTCGCTGCCAGTCGCCGCTTTTGTGGCTTCTATTGTCTCACGGTTTCTTTTTCTTGCTTGATGTTTGATTCTGGAAGTTTTTAGACTTTCTTTTTTTTTTTTATTTAATTGTTCCGTGGCTTTTTGTGCCCAATAGTCGATTTGGATCGCTTCTTGTTGGGGTTTCTTGCTATTTTTATAGAAATATCATTGCAATTTTTCAGGGGTTTTGCTTAGAAAATTCAAAGATTTGCCATGTTTTGCTTTGAAATTTTTTAATAGTGGGTTTCGTTTTTTAAAACTGCAATTTTGGTTGATTAAGGGTGGTGAAGGTTAACTTTCTTGCTTTCTTTTTGTTCATACTTTGTTTGGGAAACTGTTTCTTGGCCTATCTTGAGACGTGGTTCTTGGACCGTTTTTGTTCGTTCTTTGATAAGTTGTGTTCAAAAGCACACAAGTAGACGCGATTCTAGATGCTTCTTTCTCTTCTTGGACCTTTCTGAATCTACTTTACCTTTTCTTTGTTTTTTTCTTTTGTGTGTGTGAGAAAATGCAGAAAAGGGAAGGATCAGTTTGGCTTTGAGTTTTGTCGTTAAAAATTTTGGAAAAAAAATCTTCAGTTGGACCCTGCTTAAGTGTGTTTTACTCCTTTCTTTCTTTCTTTCTTTTTTCCTGTTTACGTTAATGTTTTATGGATCCGTTTCTTTTCAAAGTTTCCCCTGTATGTCTTTGTCTCCTTTTTTGTTCTTTGTTTCCGTTCCTTTTTTTTTTTGTTCTTTTTAATAAGATATGTTGATTATTTTGGCTTTTTGGAACTTGTTTAGGCATACGGTTTCAGCGAAAGAAGCCAGTAAACTAGGAAAGGAGCCTGCCGACATCACACCAAAAGGTTTTCCATCCGAATAACAGCCCAGGATTATGGCAGTGGCGCATCCCGGATATTGGCGGGACACCGCAATTTTCTCTAGTTATAAGGACCAAAGGCCCTAGAAGCTACAGCGGTTAGTCAGTTGAAGAGCGTAAATTCTGTTATGTTTTTATCCAAGTTGCATTCTTTCCTTCACTTTAACATGTTTTACTCCTTTTAGTTTAAGATTATTTAGTGAAACTCCTTGGCTACTTGAGGACAGTAAAAGTTTCCCTTTCCGGCAGGGTGATGGCTACTTGGCTAGTCCACTGTTTTCCCCTAAGAGATAGAAACAAAATAGCGGCAAAACATGGTTATATAATATGTCGATTGATTTTGGCATTTTGGAACTTGCTGATGCAAGTAGGTCCAGTGAAAGAAGCTGACATGCTGAGAGAAACCCCAGTTGAACAACAGTCCGGGACTATGGTGGCGGTACGTTGTGAGGACCAACAGCAGTCCATCGATTCAAGAAGCTGTATTCTGTTATACATTTATTTGAGTTTCTTTTTTGCTTTCACTTCAACATTATTTACTATCTAGAGCAACATCGATCTTTTAGTTTAAGGTTCTTTAGCAACTGAAACTCCTTAATTTGCGATTATGTTATGGGCTTTTATCCGGTAAATCCCATGGTGTACATTGTGAAGGATAAGCTGTGCACTTGGGAGGGGAATTACTGTTTGTGTATGTCTAAACATGAAAATGGTAATGTGCTGCTGGTAGTACCTATGGAGGATTCTGCATTAATTTCTCTGTTCTCATCATTTTTTTTTTCACAGCTGAACAATTCTTATAGCAGATTACTCTCCTGTAACGCCTACACCAGAGTATGGTAGACCCGTTGTCTCTTATGCTGATGGAGTCTTATATTCACGCTTTGACCCTGTTACCATAATGGAAGGTATGTCATCATCGGTAGTATTAGATTTATTTGCATTTTTTTTATGAAACATTCATCTATGAATATATGTATTTTTCCCCTGCTATTTTGATAGATCGTTGAGTAAGTGGTAGATGCAACCACTTGTGGCTATATACCTTACTGACAGGGATACCCAAGTATGAACTTTTTGAACTGTGCTCTCTGTGCATGACCCACTAAAAAAGAAGGAGTAAAAACATAACTAAGCAAATTTGCAACAATGATGTGAAAAGGATGAACTTGATTATTGAAATTCAAAGTGTTAACCGGTTCTCGTATGTTTTCAGTAGGAATGTTCCTGTTCTTGTTCATGATCCCAATTTGTTTTGTTGAGAAAATTACGGTTTTTGTGTTTCCATTGTGGGTCGTTTATGTTGGTCAGAAGCACAAGTACTAAACTTCTGAGCATTCGCACTCTTGGACACTGAGGTCAGCTTTATTTCTGAGAATGGTAAGTGAATTTCCTTTTGCTTTCTTTTGAGAGGTCTCTACAACACAAGTCATCAATTTTTTTTTTTTTCACTTATTTGTGATTAACATCTTTGAAAACAATTTATCATTGTATAATTACATAATCATTTGGAGTGGAATCATCGATCTTGCATATCTCAAATGAATCTCAAAATTAGGCAGTACCTATTTTGGGCAACCTTAATGCTTTTGTTTATAATTAATCATCTTTGCTGCAAGGAAAAAAGATTCAGGCTTGGAGATTGAGCCGAAGATGTCCAGCGCCTGGCTAACAACATTCCGTTTGAAATTAATTGGAGAACCTAACATTTTCACATTATTTTATTTGATCACAAGGTCAAGGTGTCACAATATGTTTAATAGGTCTTCAATGTATCGGGCAAACAAATATCCAATTCATTCTTTATTTGTGGACTCAGTTTTGAATCATTTGACATCGAGATATGCATGCTGGTATAAGCATGTGTGGGCAACCTAGAAATTTCATTCATGTCTGTCCTTTATGATCGCAAACATATTCTGGGATCTTTTATCTGGTTATGGTATTTTGTTGCTTTTAGTTAAACAAAGACCTGGGAAGGACATATGTGTTGCTGGCTGTGATTTTGCTCTATTGGAGTCTTTTATTGAAACTTGGTGGTCTTCCAAGGTGTCCTTGTTTTTACTTGGTGGTGCCGAGAAATTTCATATAGCATGCTTTTGCAAACTCCTTATTCCACAAAAATCACAAAACATAAAATATATATGAGTATGGATTAAATTATCTCAGTACTCTTTTTTTGTTTTGGTCAGCATATTATCTGTGTCATTCAGAAATCGTAATATATGCATCATGTGTGGCAACTGCATACTCTGTCCACATTTTCTAACATCTCCTTTGTTGCAAGTTGATCATTGTGCTTGTGTGCATGCAGGGGAACCATTCTTTTTTTTGGTGGAATAAGTGGGTTTTGAAATCTTCACAGATGGGCAAGGTTTATGTTTAGAAGTTCAATTTTTTTATTCCAGAGTGATGTGCTTTTTCTTATGAATTTTGTTTTCCATTACAAAGCTGCAGGATCATTATTTAGTACATTTATCATATGCATGATCTTTTCGTGGTTTATAGTATTCTTTAGGATACAAAGATATTTAATCTCTGCCATGAATTTGTGGTGCTGTGAAGCTTCATGCTCTTTCCTTCTTCCTCTCTTTTTCTTTTTTTCCCGAGTCTTTTTGGATAGATTATTGGCTTTTAGATTTCTGTTTCTACTGAAGATATCATTCACATATGAAGTATGCTGGAAAGAAATATTTGCTACGGGTCTGGCTGCCTCACAACATGTAATGTATTCTAGACATTGGAAATGGTAGCAATTTCTAAGGCAACAAATATCGTACCAGTGCGATGAAATGGACAAAATGGTAGACCAGCCTATTTTATTTGTTGATCAAACCATTCCATGGAGTTTGATAGGATGTGGTGGAACCTAGCAGCATGAACAACCTACCTGATATGCTGGACGTTAAGCAACCATAAGGTTAATTTGAGAATTGTCACGTTCATTTTTAAAATCTTTGACTGTCCTACATTGACATTGGTCAATTGTTGGATGGCTTGGCAGACAGCAATAGGGAGTCATTGACTTGGTTTATGCGATGTCTATCTCTGTAACTGGTTGAACCTGTAAATGACATGAAATTGCCTTACTCATTATATGGTGAATCTGCAAAACTACTACACGTTATTGGCATCAAACCATGAACTCATTCAGATTAATTAAGGAAAGAGCTTATTGCAGCTACCAGTAACTCTGAATAAGGTTATTGGCTTTGCATTCATAATTTATGCGTTCCATTTCTTTGAAGGTTGCTTCTGTAATTGCTGATAGATACTTGCACATGCATGCCCAAGACCAATATGACTGAATCTTTTGTTTTCTGCTTGCAAGAACAGTGGAAGATAATTGTCCCCGTGTTCTTGATGCCGTTTAAAACTTTAACTCTGCTTGATATTCATTTACAGATATATAAAATATGGTAATTTCAAAAACTCTAACCTAAAGCTTGAACTCGCTGCCTATGCAGTCCTCTTTCAGATGTGCAGCTCTGATCATGCAGGTTTCAGGGCTTATTGGCCATATTTGTGGGGAATGTCTGCAGTTCATCCATCGTCAGTGGCTGAGGTGCTGCAACCTGTTCACTGTTTTACTTTCCTTAAGGCATGAATCCTATAGATACACACTCATTCCAGGAGACGATAATAATCAAAGTTAGCAATGTGTTTCTGTCTTTTCAGGTGATTTTAGGCGAATGTGGATTCAAAGTTGGTAGATTCCCAGATTTTTTGGTCATCTTCACTTGATATTTTACAGCATGATTCCTACTTCTGCTTGCCAGAGTTAATGAAATGCTCAATAGAAGCTCCTGGTCAAAAAGGTATGTGTATTTTTATTCACCTTTTAATCCCAATGCTGAAGTTAGTCAGCAAGAAAGGCCTCTTAGATGTTGACGGGTCATGGTATTTTCAGCTTGTACTTGCAATGGTTGTTGGCATGGCATATTCTTATGGAATCTCGTTTGCTCGTTTGACATATGCCTTAGGTGTCGATATGAAATTGCCGTAGATTTGTATCAAGTGATGAAAATGATTGATTGCTTAGATATGGTCAGGTTTTTAAGTAGATAGTCTGAAGTGATTACTACCATCCTCGAAAGAAACTGCATTTTGTTTCATTTATATCTGATCCCTACAGCATCTGATGTCTTAAGCTATGACAGAGAAGTGGGAACTTGTAGAAAATAAAAATGAAAAGTAAAGTTCAGTAACACTGTGGCATGGTGGCATAATATTGAAACGGTGATTATGACCACTTGTCACTTTGTGATAATAGAAGTAACAGAACCTGAAGAATCTCATATTTTGAGTGCGGGAAACTGGATTACTCCGGGGTCGCAGGGCCAGGTAAGTACACATCCTAGTTACATTCCCGGTCACTCTATTAGCATCCGCAGTCTTTACTGCATTCGGTGTTCATTAGTTGCTTTTTTCCTTTGTGTGGATATTAATACCCATGTTTTTTTAGCAGGGCCTGCAAACACTCAGCTGTTGGCTTAGGCAAGGGCATGAACCTGCGCCTCACATCCTTAGATTTTATGCATGGCTGTTCAAATCAGTCTAATGAGTTTGAGAACAAAAGTAGGACGTTGTTCGTGTATTTGAAGATCACAAAAGAATTATGATAATTACTATCCAAGGCTATGCATTTAGCATGTTTGTTGATTAGAACTTTCAATTCAGGTTCGTAGCTAGGATAAAATGGTAACATGTTTGCCTTTTCTTCATGTTTATTCAAAGAAGTATGACATTGGTTGTAATCAGAAGCTTTAGCAGTAGAGCTTTGTCCTTAATATTCACTTGTACTTGGGATCTTAAACTATATTCATGCGGAAGAAAAATATTACTCTTATCAAGTGATTTTATTTGAAGTGTGTTACTTGATCACCTTATTTTTATCCACAAATGTTGCTGGTCTGTTTGCAGGCTTTCCTTTTGAATGAGTTGTCGAGGGTGAAAAAAATTTTTTATTGTGGTTGCAGTTTCTGAGCGTGGTTAAATTCATGTGGATCGTATCCTTGGACTAAATGTTGCTAACAAAAAAATTTAAGTTTATGATACAGAATATCAAGAGTAAGCTAATGTTAATGTCTTGCAGCGAGCAGAAATTTTTGGTAATTTTTTACCACCTTTTAAATTCTACTTAATAGGTCTAACGAACTGACTGTTATACTCTAGTAAGATGTCTAAACTTGTGTTTTCTCATTTCTTAATTTTTCAGCCTCCCCTGTAATTGAAAAAAAGAAATATTTGTAGGCAGAGGTGATATAAAAAGCAGGCAAATATAAATGTTTGGAACTTTGTATGTAGGTGAACTGTGGAAAGGAGGATGTGGAACAGATTTTTAGAACCGGAAGGCTCGCCTGGCAAGCTGGCATGCTTACGACTATGGCTGCCCTTGTTTTTGAACAATGTTAGAGGCGAATAAAAAGACTTTAATACGAAAATAAGAAATTAGCAACATTATAACTTTCCTATTAGAGCTTTTGCTATTAAAAGAAAAAATAATTTTCTATTAGATTTGAATAAGTGATTCCTTTTATCCTATCTAACAGCTTAAATTTTGATCAATATGAAAATCAAGACGTAAAGAGAATTTGCCAATTTTATTTTTCTTTCCTAAATGGTATAGAATTGTTTTCATATTTATTTCAGATTTTTTAATGTAATCTTTTTTCCTATATAGTATGAGTCTTAAATCTTGCTACACATTTGGATAATTAATAGGTAAACTGTTAAAATACTAATAGCGCATTTTAAACAAAAAAGTGTCTAATCCTGGCTATTACATTTTTTTTTTCGGTGTCTTACTTGTATCTTTGTCATTTGTCATTTGAGTTCCAAACTTTACTAAATTGTATCGATTGATACTGTATTTTGGATGTTCAAAAATCAAATAAATATAATCATCTTTTCATTGAAGAAACACATAAAAACTGAAGAAAACTATGAAAAACAAAGTCACAAAGTTTAAAAACTAATTTGCAATTAGTTTTCAAGGAAAAAAGAGCCTAAAATTTTTTTATCAAATATATTTTTTGGTCGAAATTTTTATCAATTATTCCTTAGCAGCTAAATTGGCCCAAACAGGGAAGGAAAAAAAAAGTGAACAAAATAATAACCATAAAATATTACAAAGATATGCACGAAATGATGACGTTTGCTAGTTGGTAGGTTGGACTCGGACGAAGGCGTACGGCACAACTCTCAGGGTTTTAAGGTGTTAAACAAAGCTGAGCGCTCAAGGGGTTTAGCGTTATTTCTCGGATCAAGAAGAGAAGGGATTGCTGCTCAAGAACGGGTGAGTTTGTTATCTCCCAGCTCCCGAATTGCAATACCCATGATTCAAATTCTCTGCAAAAGTTTTCTATATAGGAGATTTTCAATCCGAATTTCACCAGCTCCAAAATGGTATTTGTTTCATCTTCAAAGTCCATCACTTTTTGACCATAATCAATGCTTTTCAAGCAATGCAAATCAGTACCCATTTGCGGTTTCATACTATATGAATAAATGTGGGTTCTCTCTGGAGTCTGCTCTATCCGCCTCGAAAAATTTTCATTTTGATAGCCCAGATAATCCCGATGCTGTGCTTGCTCTTCTCAAGAGCCATGGGTTCTCAGATAGACATATTTCTAGGGTTATCAAGAGAACACCTCAGTTACTCATGTCGAATACTGGGAATACCCTTTTGCCAAAATTGGAGTTTTTCTACTCTAAAGGGGCGACCAAGTGTCATGTGGCCAGGATATGTTCTGGATATTCCAGTGTTTTAAATAGAAGCTTAGAGAACGTAATTATTCCCTCTTTTGAATTTTACTGCAAGTTGCTTGGATCGGATGAGAAGGTTATTAAGGCTTTCAGTCGCCATCCTGGAATAGTTTTGCCTAAGTCGCGGAAATTTGCCGTGAGCAAGATTGATGCTTTGAGAAAAATTGGAGTGCCTGATTCAAATGTTGCTTCCTTGTTTTCCCAGCAACCTAGTTGCATAATGTGGAGTCCTACTCGTTTTAATGATATTGTTCAGAAAGTCAAGAGCATGGGGTTGAATCCTTTGAGGTTGAGTTTTGTTTTTGCTGTGTTTGTTATGGGAATGTCGAGTGAAACATGGGGAAGGAAGATTGAGGCTTATAGAAAATGGGGTTTTTCTGAAGAGGAAATTTTGATAGCATTTAGCAAGTTTCCGCAGTTTATGTCTGTTTCAGAGGATAAAATTGCAGCCGCTATGAATGTTTTTGTGAATCAACTAGGTCTAGAGCCTGCAGTTATTGCCAGAAGTCCAGCTGTTGTTGCACTGAGCTTGAGAAAGAGAATTGTTCCGAGGGCCTTTGTTGCCCAAGCTTTAGCCTCAAAGGGTTTTCTTAAGAAAAATTTTGGCATAAGCACGTTTTTCTTCAAGACAGAAAAGTTGTTTCTCGAGAAGTATGTTATCCCTTACAAAGGGGAATGTTCTCAATTGTTGAAACTGTACGAAGAAAAATTTAAGGCTGCATGATGAGTAGAAACTGATATATAACGGTTGCAATTGTCTGCAGTATTTCCAGTTTTCTTTTATGTGGTCCTTTTGTATCAGAAGCCTGTTGGAACTTGGAATATTTCTTTCAAAACACAGCTAACACATGTTTATCTTGTGATTCAACAAGGCGGATATGAAGCCAACGGGTGCATCTTTGAGTGCACAGAGAACAAGTCCTTTTATTATAAACTGATTATTTGTTGACCGTACTGTAGATTTGTAGGCAGAATGCATTGCTTTTGTAAAAACTTACATGATTGGACTGCTGGCCTAAGCTCATTACGGTGATCTGATTTGAATTCAAAGTGAAATTTTTGAAGCAATCATTCCTTAATCATTTGGAAAAAAAACAAAAGACTGTAGACGTGGAGTCAAGTCCTTCCTTATGCAACAGAAGTTTCTATTTTCAGTGCTTGGTGGCTTGGGTGGGAAGTTGAAAAGATCAAAGAGAAAGCTCTAGTTAACTTATGATTCACTAGGTTTCATTTTGCTCAAGCCTCCGTCATTCATCTTGCTGCATTGCATTTTCTTAAATCCTTGCATATCCGGAAAAAAGTAGGATTTGTACTGCGGATGCTGAGAATCCCGTAATAATAAGCCTATAAGTTGAGTCATGAGTGCCGCTAAGCTCTTTTTTTTTTTTTTTAGTTCATTAAGAAGTCCGTTAGATTATGAACTATATAATAGAGATGACTTTTTCCTTCCATAAATCATTCTTCTCTCATCTCAGGATTTAAACGCAAAACTTCTAAAACAAAAGTTTCAAATTCTAACTACTGGAGTGTCTTGAGCTGTTTCTGACCCAAAAAAATCAATCTTATGTGCAGTCCATTGGCCAAATTGACCCATTCTATATGCATTTTTCAAAATTTTGTGCCATGTACACTGATGTGGACTATGAAGAGCTTTGGAAGAAAATGCTTCAGTGGTTTTAATTTTAAAGTCTCGTTGAGTAAAATTTAAAAATGACAAATGTCAGTTACAAACAATCTTGTCATTTCTTATTGTCCTGTTGCTTTGGACAGGGGATAACGAGGAGAGGGGAGATAGTTAGCCAACTGAAAATGGTCTATAGAGTTATCTTTGGTTAGAATGAATTGCCTTTAGTTGTTGTATTGAATGAGTTCCTCTGTTCTCTTATATAATTTATTATGAGTTAGGTTTATTTTATAAGCAATTTTAGAAAGACTTAAGAACTATCTTAAGCATGTTCAAGCAAGTGTAACAGGGGAGCTCCCCCTAGAGAGTTTCGAGTGAAAGACCGTCCAAGTGAGTAAGGAGCACAGATGCTATTGGCATTAAAATGAGAGACGATCATATATTTATATTATTATATCTGATAAAAAGAGTGCTAGGAATCTGAGTACAATTTCAGGAATCATATCTAGTCCTTTTCAAAATTCATCATCTTACCAATTTGAAAATTTCCCCTATTTTTTAGTACAAGGTTATCGTACAGGAAAGGAGAGAAGAAGGAAAAATTAGAGTGTAAACTACAATTTTTTTAATTAGAAATCATTACTTCCAACTATTTTAGTTATTATTGGAGCAGAAATAATTAGTTATTGTTGAAACCTAATTTGAAATATTATTAAAGTAATGCGAGTTAACAGTGCAATATGTTATATGTTTTCAAAAAAGATAAATTATGTTTTTAGAAGACATTTTAATGGTTAAAATTTAAAATTTTATTTAAAAATCTTGAATCTAATCATGGGATAGAGGTGTAGGATATATTGAATAGCTTATAATTTAACGAATCTTTTCGTTAAATAAAAAAGTAATTAGTAAATAAAAGTGATGCACAAAAATCAGGCAAACCAACCAGGGATAAATCAGGCAAAAAGAAAAGAACCTGTATGGTATATCGAATCAAACGGTGGCGTTTGGTGGAACGCTCACAGGCACGTGGACGAGTCCCCACCCAACTCCGCGGTGGTAAAGCAAAATCAGATGGCCGCCGGCCCCAGTTTCGGTTAAATAGTACACCGCTCAAAACTTCGAAGGTTTCTTTTGTTTGGTTTTGCAAACAATCTTCCTAGTTTTTTTTCTCCTTTTTTTTTTTTTTGTGGAACAATTTGGATCAAGCAGATAAAAGAGATTGCCGCTCGACAGCAGGTCAGTTTCTTTTTCTGTTTATTTTCTGGTAGCCGAATTGCAAATGCCCATGTTTCATATTCTCTGCAGAATTAATGTTTGTGGGAAAGTTTCAATCGGAAGTTCACGGGTTCAAAAATTGTATTTGCATCATCTTCAAAGTCCATTACTTTTTGGTCATAGATACTTTTCAAGCAATGCAAATCAGTCATCACTTGTGGTTTCATACTACATGAATAAATGTGGGTTCTCTCTGGATTCTGCTCTATCGGCCTGCAAGTATGTCCATTTTGATAGCCCCGATAATCCCGATGCTGTGCTTGCTCTTCTCAAGAGCCATGGGTTCTCAGATGGGCAAATTTATAAGCTTATCAGGAATGCACCTCAGTTGCTCATTTTGAACCCTTGGAAAACCCTTCTGCCAAAATTGGAGTTTTTCCACTCTAAAGGGGCTTCTAAGCGTGATGTGGCCAGAATATTTTCTCGATATCACAGTGTTTTGGATAGAAGCTTAGAGAACCGGATAATTCCTTCTTTCAAATTCTTCCGCGAGTTGCTTGGTTCGGATGAGAAGGTTATTAAGGTTTTCTGTCGCTATCCTGGTCTAATCACGGCTAAGTCACTGGAATTTGCCACAAGCAAGGTTGATACTTTGAGAAAGAATGGAGTGCCAGAAACGAATATTGCGTGCTTGATTTCCCAGCAACCTAGTTGCATAATGTGGAGTCCTACTCGTTTCAATGATATTCTACAGAAAGTAAAGAACATGGGGTTAAATCCTTTGAGGTGTAGTTTTGTTTTAGCAGTGTATGTTATGGGAATGTCGAGTGAAAGATGGGGAAGGAAGATTGATGCTTATAGAAAATGGGGTTTGTCTGAAGAGGAAATTTTGATTGCATTTGGCAAGTTTCCCCAGTTTATGTCTGTTGCAGAGGGTAAAATTGCTGATGCTATGAATGTTTATGTGAATCAACTAGGTCTGGAGCCTGCAGTTATTGCCAGAAATCCGGCTGTTGTTGCTCTGAGCTTGAGAAAAAGAATTGTTCCCAGGGCCTCAGTTGCCCAAACTTTGTTGTCAAAAGGTATTCTTAAGAAGGATTTTGGTTTAGGTGGGTTTTTCTTCGTCTCAGAAAAGTTGTTTCTCAAGAAGTACGTTATCCCTTATGAACAGGAAGATTCTGAGCTGTTGAAACTATATAAAGAAAAATTAAATCTACACGATGAGTAGAAACTGACATATAAAAGTTGCAATGGTCACAGGATTTCCATGTTTCTCTTAGCTGGCCCCATTGCATTTGAAACCTGTTGGAATTTGTCCTCCAGCAACAGCTGACCCATTTTTGTACTCCGATCAGATATATTGATTCCATTTTACAATTGCTTGTTCTAAAGGATGCTTTACAGCAATTTGTGTTGCACAGTAACTTGCCTTTCTTCATGTTTGTATTCTCCATAAAATGAATCACATTATCATTCTTTAACTTTGTTCTAGCGTTGTGTCACACTTATAAGGCCTATGTTGATCATGTTGTAACATGGATGTGAAGAATGCCCGGGTGCATCTTTGAGTGCAAAGAGATCAAGTCTTTTCATTATATACTGATTCTATGTTGCTCATGTTGCAAGTTTGTCTGCAGAATGTGTAGTTTTTGTAACAATTTACATGATTGGATTACTGCACAGAGGTAATTTATATTGGAGGAAGAAAAAAAAACTGAAAAATGCGGAGTCATTCTAAAGCAACAAAAGTTTCTTTTTCCAGTGCTTCGTTGCTTAGAAAATTGAAATAATAGACCAACATCTCTAGTTAACGTTTAGTTTATAGTTGATTGTGCTTTTATCAAGCCAAAGGACCGTGAATGATTTCCTATTCTGACATTCCTTCCCAGGGCCATATCATATAAATGCTATCATTTGCATTGAGCAGGGCAAATCTAGCAGCTGTCTGGTTACTTTTTCTTTTGTACTTTTGTTTTTTATATTGCCATGATGTCTGTGCTTTGAATAATGGGGAGAGGAAATAAATTAGCCAAATCAAAATATATTATAGACTATGGAGTTAATGTGTAAATAACGATCAGAGATGTCATTGTCATGTAATTTGATTAGAATACAAAGTGATATTTCTGAAACAATCCTTCCTAAATCATTTGGAGAAAGACAAAAGACTGTAGATGTGGAGTCAAGTCCGTCCTTATGCAACAAAAGTCTCTGTTTCCAGTGCTTGGTTGCTTGGGAGGTTAAAAGAACAAAGAGAAAACTATAGTTAACTTCTGTTTTATACTGTGTTTTATTTTTTGTCAAGCCTCCGTCACTCATCTTGCTGCATTTACTTAAATCCTTGCATATCTGAAAAAGGAAGGATTCGTACTGCGGGTACCAAGAATCCCCTATCTTCGCTCCTGTTAGTTATATTGTCATGATGTCAGTGCTTTGAATAATGGTGAGAGAAATTAATTAGCCAACTCAAAATAAATTATAGAGTTACAATTTAATTATAAGTAACAATAAATAATTATATATTTCATTTAATTATATTTAATAATTTATAATTTTTTTTAATTTTAATTATTTAATCGTTTATATTACTTTATTTTCTTTTATTACTACTTAATATTTACCATAAAATTAATATGTAAATAAGAACCAGAGATGTCATTGTCATTTAATTTTGAGTGTCTCATAATTTTTTTTATTTGAACGGTAAAAAAGATCTATAATAAGTATATCGGTGATTAGATTTACAGGTTAATGTCGGAGTAACTCCCATTGGTCAATACTTCATTCAACCACTCCCATGAGAATAGACCGACTGCACAAATACCAGTGCAGTTAAATGTGACTCCTCTATTAAAAATCATGATGATTATTGAATTTAGAATCAAATCCCGTATTATAGTCTTTTTATAATTTTGTTTTTTTTTTTTTTTATACTGTGATAGTGTAAGTGCTTTGTAGAAGGAATAGCGGTGGAAGAGGAAAATTAATTAGCCAACTCAAAATGAATTATTGAGTAGAGTATCTTCAGTTGGATTAACTGTACTAAAATTGTGTTGTTAAGGATCAGCGATGCCATTGTCGTTGAATTTTCATTCCAGAACCCATAACCTGTTAATTTGAAAAGCAGCTCCAGTAATCTGAATCAATGCAAGCTTGGGATGAAGAAAATTGCCTTTTTGAAACTTTGAAAAGAACGTTTCATGTTTCTAATTTAACTGGTTAGAATATTATTTTGAAACTTCTTAATTATCTATTTGAGTCTTACATCTCGTTTGGATTGTCTCATGAAAAAGTACTTTGAGAAAGAATTGATTTCTAACAATAAAATTTCTGTGTTTAGAGATTTTGTGGGATGAGAATTGATTTCAATGGGAAAAAAATCAATTCTCATAAGTTCACATATTTCTTTTTTCACTAAAATGGGGAGAAAGAAAATCTCAGTAATTTTTCACATTTTATAAAAAAATTAAAATTACCAAAATATCCTTAAATCTTATCAATTCATTTACCACAACTTTTGACTCAAGGAGAATTTGGTTATTTTATATAAATTATATTTTCTTTTTTTTATTTTTCTCACAAGCAACAGATTTACCTTCTTATCATTTTTTTTTTATATATTTTTAACTTATCCAAATAATTTTCTTTATTCTCAAATTATTTTTCGCTACTTTTTTTTCCATTACTTTTTTTTCTCATTACATTTTTTCTTACTCATCCTTCAAATCCAAACAAACTATTAGCAATTTTATTTTTATTTTTATTTTTTAACTTTTCGCCTTCTTCATAACCCATAAATAAAAATAATAATATATTTTTTTTAAATCCTCTGACTGGAGGCAAAAGGCGACAGCCAGTTTCAAACGCACGAAAAAGCACACTAAGCAATGGTAAAAAAAAAAATAAAAAATTGAAGAAACGGTGACGTTTGTTATGCCAACGAACCAGACATCGGCGCGCAGAACCTTTCAGATGAGGTTTATCGCTCCTTTGGTCGTGAAAACCTCGAAGGGATTTTACTTGTGTTCTTTGGTTGCGACAACAATCTTCGTAGGTTTCTACGTTCTTTGGAAGAATTGGGTCAAGCAGATTAAGGCATTGTCAATCCACGACAGGTGAGTTTGTTATCTCCCAACTGTCGAATTGCGATACCCATGATTCAGATTCTGTGCAAAAGTTTTCGATGTGGGAGAATTTCAATCCCAACTTCACCAGCTTTAAAATGGTATTTGTTTCATCTTCAAAGTCCATCACTTTTTGACCATAATAGTAAATGCTTTTCAAGCAATGCTAATCAGTCCTCATTTGTGGTTTCATACTACATGAATAAATGTGGGTTCTCTCCGGAATCTGCTCTGTCAGCCTCCAAGTATGTCCATTTTGATGGCCCTGATAATCCTGATGCTATCCTTGCTCTTCTCAGGAGCCATGGGTTCTCAGATAGACAAATTTCTAAGCTTATAAAGAATGCACCTCAGTTGCTCATGATGAACCCTGGTAAAACCCTTCTGCCAAAATTGGAGTTTTTCTACTCTAAAGGGGCTTCTAAGCGTGATGTGGCCAGGATATGTTCTGGATATTACAATGTTTTGAATAGAAGCTTAGAGAACAAGATAATTCCTTCTTTCAAATTCTTCCGCGACTTGCTTGGTTCAGATGAGAAGGTTATTAAGGCTTTCTGTCGCTATCCTGGTCTAAGCACGACTGATTTGCAAAAATTTGCCACAAGCAAGGTTGCTGCTTTGAGAAAAATTGGAGTGCCAGATTCGAATATTGCATTCTTAATTGTTGAAAAACCTAGTTGCATAAACTGGAGTCCTACGCGTTTTGATGAGATTCTGCAGAAAGTAAAGAACATGGGGTTAAATCCTTTGAGGTGTAGTTTTGTTTTTGCAGTGTCTGTTAGGGGAATGTTGAGTGAAACAACATGGGCAAGGAAGATTGATGCTTACAGAAAATGGGGTTTGTCCAAAGAGGAAATTTTGGTGGCATTTAGCAAGTTTCCCTGGTTTATGAATATCTCAGAGGATAAAATGGCGGCTGTTATGAATGTTTTTGTGAATCATCTAGGTCTGGAGCCTGCAGTTATTGCCAAAAATCCTGCTGCTGTTGGACTGAGCTTGAGAAAGAGAATTGTTCCTAGGGCCTCAGTTGCCCAAGCTTTGGTGTCCCAAGGTTTTCTTAAGAAGGATTTTGGTCTTAGTAGATTATTCTTCTGCACAGAAAAGTTGTTTCTTAAGAAGTACGTTATGCCTTATGAAGGGAAAGATTCTCAACTGTTGAAACTGTATAAAGAAAAATTAAACTCTCACTCATGAGTGAAATTGGCATATAACTGTTGCAATGGTCTACAGGATTTCCATGTTTCTCTTAGCTGGTCAATTGTTTTAGAAACCTAACGGAATTTGTCCTCCAGACCACAGCTGACTGATTTTCATACTCTGATTGGACTTAGTGATTCTATTTTACAATCTCCTGTTCGAAAGGACGCTTTACAGCGATTTGTGTTGCACAGTAACTTGTCTTGCTTAATGTTCGTATTCTCCATAAAATGAATCATGTTTTCATTCTTTAACTTTGTTCCAGTGTTGTGTCGCACGTGTAAGGCTTTGATCATGTTGTAAAGTGGATGTGAAGAAGGCCCTGGTGCATCTTTGAGTGCAAAAAGAAACAAGTCCTTTCATCATAAACTGATTCTATGTTGATCATGTTGCAAGTTTGTCTGCAGAATGTGTTATTTTCGGTAAAAGTTGACATGATGGGACTGCTGTACGGAGCTCATTATGATGATTTTGATTAGTATTCAAAGTGCTATTTCTGAAGCAATCCTTCCTAACCTTTGGAGGAAGACAAAAGACTGTAACGCCACAAAATTTTCTATTTCCAGTGCTTCGTTGCTCGGGAAGTCGAAAAGAATAGAGAGCAAACTCTAGTTAACTTTTGTTTTTGTAGCAGGTTGCATGTTGCTCAAGCCAAAGGCAGCTAGTCATTCATCTTGCTGCCTTTACTTAATTCCTTACATGTCCGTGAATGATTTACTATCTTGGCATCCGTTCTCTGAACCGTGCTATCATTTTGCATTGAGCAACGCAATTTAGCAGCTGTGCAGTTACCTTTTCTTATAAAAAGTCTCTTGCCAAAATTGGAGTTTTTCTACTCCAGAGGGGCTTCTATGTGGGATGTGGCCAGAATGTGTTCTGGGTTTTTTGGTGTTTTGGATAGAAGCTAAGAGAACCAGATAATTCCCTCTTTTGAATACTTTCTCAAGTTGCTTGGTTTGAATGAGAAGGTTATTAAAGCTATCAGTCAGCATTCTCGTATAATCACTGCTCTGCTGAAATTAGCAGCGAGCAATGTTGATACTCTGACGAAAATTGGAGTGCCTAATTCGAATATTGCATCCTTAATTGTTGAAAAACCTAGTTGCATAATGTTGAGAGCTACTCGTTTTAATGAAATACTACAAAAGGCAAAGAACTTAGGGTTCAATCCTTTGAGAGTTGGTTTTGTTTTTGCAATGGCTATTTTCGGAAAGTTGACTGAAACAACATGGGGAAAAAAGATTGATGCCTACCGCAGATGAGGTTTTTCTAAAGAGGAAATTTTGATGGCCTTTGGCAATTATCCCTGGTTTATGTCTGTTTCGGAGAAGAAAAATGCAGCTGTCATGAATGTTTGAATCAACTAGGTCTGGAGCCTGCAGTAATTGCCAGAAATCTGGCTGCTGTTGCACTGAGCTTGAGAAAGAGACTTGTTCCGAGGGCCTCAGTTGCCCAAGCTTCGGTGTCAAAAGGTTTTCATAAGAAGGATCTTGGTTTAAGTGGGTTTTTTTTACTTTTTTTCAGCACAGAAAAGTTGTTTCTCGAGAATACTTTATCCCTTATGAAGGGGAAGATTCTCAACTGTTGAAACTATATAAAGAAAAATTAAATTGTTCATGCTGAGCAGAAATTGTAATGTAACGGTTGCAATGCTCTGCAGGATTTTTATGTTTCCTTTTGGTGGTGCTGTTGTATTAGAAACATAATGAAATTTGTCCCTGAGAACACAGCTGACCAGGATTTATATTCTGACCATAATTATTTTTGCCATTTTACAATGGCTTGTACAAAAGGATGCTTTATAACGTTCTGCATTGCATCGTTAACTTGTCTTGCTTCATTTTTGTTTTCAGGGTAAAATGAACTACTTTTAACGCTCATTCTTTTAACTCTACTTTATTGTGTTGTTGTTTGACTTGTAAGACATATGATATGCCGTTGTCTGCTTCTTGTGGTTCAACAAAAGGGATTTGAACACGGCATCTTTGATTGCACGGAGAACATGGCTTTCATTATGATGAACAGATTATATGTTGATCGTGTTGAAAAGTTTTCTGCAGAATGTGTTCTGTTTTTCTTTTTTTTTTGTTGTAAAAATTTACATGATGGAAGGCTGCACGGAGCTGGTTATGATGATTTGAGTCGTATTCAAAGTGCTATTTGGGAAGTAGTCCTTCCTAATCATTTTGAAGAAGACGAAAAAGACTTCAGAATGCGGAGTGTTTCTAACACCACAAAAGTTCCTATTTCCAGCGCTTGGTTGCTTGGGAAATGGAAAAGAACAACGAGAAAAATCTAGTTGACCGATGTTTTACAGTGGGTTCAATTGTGCTCAAGCTAGGGGTAACCCGCTATTCATCTTACTACGTTTACCAAGGATTTGTACTACGGGTACCGAGAATCACGTTTAAGCCTCTAATTTATGGGCGGTGATCTTGTATGCAAGATACCTTCTAGCCCAAGGATTAAAACACACTGATGTGAATACTTGAGGTAGTAGTCTGACAGTAATTTGACGTGTTTCTTTCATTCTTGACCTTGATTTTAGTCCTACAGACATCGTTTGTTAGACTTTGACCTCTGATTGATTTAGTTTTGACTGTAACTAGCGTGCTCTTGGTTCCAAATTCATTAATATTTGATCGACTTGAGAGAGATTTGTTCGGATCCAACAGTATTCGGATAAATAGTCTTTTTCTTTGAGTTGGGCTGAATGAGATATAAAACGGTATAAACGCTAATCCTGACCTACAGATTTAATGACCGACATACTTAAAATGAATTTTTTTTTACAAAAAAAAAACACTAAAGTGGACCATGAGAGACTTCGGAAGAAAATACTTAAGTTGTCTTAATGTTTTAAAAAATCTCAGGGTATAATTTAAATATAACAAATGACAATTACAAAATATTTTGTAATTTTATATTAGTGTTTTAGAAATATTTTGATTGTTATATCTGATTAGACAAGTTTTGAAGATTGCTGGGACTCTAAGGACAATTGTGGAAATCAAATCCAATCCTTTTCCAAAAACCCACAACTTATTAATTTGAGTAACGGCACCTTGCTTCCCTATTTGCTTGGGATGGGGAAAATTGCTCGTCTAAAGTCTAAACTCTTGAACGCCGAGAGCCGATTTAGAAGGCATGAAAAAGTAAAATTATTTTAAACGCTTATTTGCTATTAATGAAGATAAATAATAAGTTTTTTAAAAGAGATTTTAGCAATTAGAGTTCAAATTTTTAGTTTAAAAACATTTACTCAAAAGAGAGAGCTCTATAATTATACTTCATAATTTTGTGAGTTTCCTAATGGACAAAGTAAATAAATAGATAATAAAGATAAATATTATGAAAGTTTATTTATAAAATTTCAAGAATTACAGTTAACTTTCTAAATTTCAAAATAATACTAAATCTAACTAAGATTTAGTTTTAAAAAAATAAAAACAAATTTCCTAAAAATTTTTTACCACACTAATAAAAAAAATCAATTTATAAAAAATTTTTAAAAATGGTTTTTTTGACCGAATATGAAAAAAAAACTTTCATATCATATACTACTGCCATAGATAAAATAAATAATAGATCAAGCCAAATGATAAACAACAAACACCGAAAACCAAGGGTAAAAAATGTAAAAGGGCAAAAAAAGAAAAATTGTATTCTTTGTGAAACGGTGACGTTTGGTATGTCACTCGACAGATGCTACCTAATTTGGTCGTGAAAACAGCGCAAGGGTTCTACTTTAATTTCCTGTTTGGTCGTGAAAACATTCTTCGGTGGTTTGTCCCTTCTTTAGAAGTGTTGGATCAGGCAACGCAAGCAGACAACAGATTGATTGCCGCTCGACATCAGGTGAGTTTTTCTTAATCTCGCAGTATCCGAAATGCAAAAACCCATATGTTTCATATTCTGTGCAGTAAGTATTCTATATGGTAGTTTTCGTTTCGAAATTTACAGCCCTAAAAATTGTGTCATCTGCAAATTTCATCACTTTTTGTTCATAAATTCTGTTCAAGCAATTCAAATCAGAGCTCATTTGCGGCTGCGCGTGATAAAAGTTAGAAAAAAAAAGGAAAGGATTATCATCAAATTGTATTTTATATTTCCATGTTTCTTTTTTTTTATGTGGTGCTGTTGTATTAGCAACCTGATGAAATTTTGTCCTTCAAAACACGGCCGACCGCTCTTATTTATAAAGTGATTGTACTTATTTATACGATTTTACAATCTCTTTTACAAAAGGATGCTTGACAACCGTTTGCATTGCATCGTAACTTGTCTTTGCTTCGTGTTTGTTTTCGTGGTTAAATGAATTGCATTTCACGTTCTCAATCTTTAGTTTTGTTTTTTTTTTTCGTGGTGTTTGAATTGTATAAGGCGATGACGTGCCGTTGTCTGCTTCTTGTGGTTCAATAAAAGGGATTTGATCGTTGCGTCTTTGAGTGCATGGAGAACTCTTCTTTCATTATGACGAAGAAATTATATGTTGATCATGTTGAAAATTCGTCTGCACAATGTTTTTTTTTTTTTTTTGGGTAAAAATTTACGTGTTGGAACTGCTGCACGAAGCTCATTATGATGGTTTGTTTAGTGTGCGAAGTACTTTTTCAGAACCAATCCTTCCTAATTATTTGGAGGAAGACGGAGAAAGACTATAGAATCCGGAGTCTTTCCAACTCCACAAAATTCCTATTTCCAACACTTTTTTGGTTGGGAAGTGGACAAAAACAAAGAGAACTCTACTTCATTTTTGTTTTAAAATAGGTTCCGTTGTGCTCAAGCCATGGGTAGCCTGTTGTTCATCCTTGCATTAATTTATTTTACTAATTTCGGCCTATTTAATAGTGCCAGCATATAGATATATATATATATTGTCTTTGCTTTAATTTATGCATTTTTGGGTTATTATTATGGCTTTTGGGCTTGTTTACTTGATTGAGATTTGGTTGGTTAAGTGGCAATTTGAAATGAGCAGATGTACCTCTAATTGTTTTCGGGTGTAGATTCACTTGTAGCATGGAAGGAACCATTGTTAGAAGAGTAATTCCTTCAGACAACAGTTGTCTTTTCAATGCTGTTGGGTAAGTTTCTGAATTTTTAAAGCTTTTATGTTCATTCATTTGTTGTTTGACTGCATGAATTCTCTGTTTTTCTTTCTAAGTTTATTCTCATTTTGAAGTATATGTCTAATAATTGCAGGTATGTTATGGACCATGACAAGCACAAAGCTTCAGAATTAAGACAGGTTCTTATCAATAAACTCAGATTTGCCTTGGGGATAGTATACATTTTCCTCAAATAAGATGTAGATCCCGATTTCTTAGTTTCGTCATAAACCTAATTGGTTACTTCCAACGTAACTTTCATCTACGTAACTTCCAACTAACTAAATTAATAGTTCAAACCACACACAAACTTAGGGCATTTCCCATTTTTAGTAGGAACTTTTGTAACATAAATAATGGTATCTCCAGTTATAGCCCCTCTGGGATGTAAATTATGAGACAAATAGGATCACATTCAGTGGTTATGATTCTACCATATATATCTTTTTCTTTCCGTCGAAAATCGATTTATGGTATAGACAGTTACGACAATTCAACCATATATATCCTTTTTGTATTACCATATTAAACGGTTGGTCATTTGGATAGTTATAAATTTATATATTATCAACTAGAGTAATGACATGCGTCATGAAATCCATATCATTAAACATCCTGATTGTTACTATTGTAGAAGAAGTCAATTAACTTGTAATAACTATTAAAAAAAAAAAAAAAAAAGAAAGAGGAAGAAGTTGTTTAACACTGTTAAACCAAAAAAAGGAAGAATTTAGTCATACACTTAACAGTCGAGATGGTTCATAATACGGATTTTATGATACATGTCATTATTCTATCAACTAATGCTCCTACCAAAACTGGATTAACAGTACAAAGCATATATATTTTTTACTGCCATGATGGAAGTTTGCACTTGATTTCTGTTCGTGCTTATTCAATCTGACTAGAAATTCATAATCATAATTTTGGTAAATGGTTTATAAACTCAAGTCCACTGAATCACAGAGGTAAAACATTGGAGCAGATCTGACATTATTGATGGCCTGCTTAATAACCATAATTTTGGTCTCTGGTATATAAACTCAAGTCTATTAGCCTCAGATTTCATGGTTTATGGTGCTTGAGTGTTACTGTTATCATTTTTTGATGACAGTTGTGCTATTCATCTTTATACATGTTTCAGTGCAGAATTGAACCTTTGACCTATCGTCTTTGTGTGTGTGTGTGTGTTTTCTTTGTATTTTTTCTTTTGGTAAGGTTATAGCTGCAACGGTAGTTAGTGATCCTGCAAAATATAATGAGGCATTTCTTGGAAAGCCAAATGAGGAGTACTGTGCTTGGATTCAAGACTCTGAGAAGTGGGGAGGTATGTCTGGTTTTATTTTCCATTTTATTGAGTGCATGCTTCAATATATAAATAACTAATATTAAAACAAGATGATAACTATTCAGAACACAAAATGAGTTCTCAAACAGTTTCCAGAAGAAGCAGCATTTATATGCAATTTTTCCTCCGTTATATGCAGACTTGCCTTTCCATTCAGACAGTGAGAACATAATGCAACATTGTTTATTTGATGAGCTCTGATAGATGTGACTGCTTTTTTCCAGTTTAGTTGAAACTTCCTACAATGAGAACCTTAATATGTTTTCATAGTTAATTTTTTTGTTCTTGAACCCATCTCACTGGCATCCAGAATATAGCTTTTTATGTCAAAAAGTTGAAGAACTCGATCCCATTTGATCTCAGTATTCTGGCGTGTGGTGGCATTTGTTGTTCCCATATACAAAAGGTGACTACAAGTATTATTGTGCTTGTTCCATCAAGTTCCTTCTTTCATTCATCTTTTTCTGAGGGTTTTTTTAGTTGTTTCTTTGCTCTAAATAGGTGTTGCTAACACAATATCCATGTCATTGAACTTAAAAGGATTTACTTACCATCTTGATCTTTAAGTTTTTGTGATCAAATCTGAATGAAAGCTTATCCCTCAATCAAATCTAAATAAAGCCTTATCCCATGATCAAACCCATATAACAGCTTTTTTCTTCACATGTGCCTCATTCTTTGAAATAAAATGAAGCATGACTTGATGCTCGAAAAAGTTTTTCCTGTCTATATACAAGTCAAAGTTATTGCTGCAGGTGTTCGCATGATTTTCTTTATACCGAATTAAGCCGATGTTACTTTAGATATGTTTACTCATTTCCTTCTTGCTATATTCTATTGTAGGTGCCATTGAGCTTTCAATATTAGCTGATTATTATGGACGTGAAATTGCAGCATATGATATCCAAACTACTCGGTGTGATTTGTACGGTCAGGTCAATAACACTAATTTGTACTGTAATGCATGGAAACCTTGCCAACTTGGCATAACACAATGTTTACATTCATCTTTCGTCCCGGTTGCTTTTTGACAGGACAAGAAGTATTCTGAAAGAGTAATGCTGATATATGATGGCCTCCATTATGATGCTTTAGCTGTATGTTACTTTACTAATTGACACTTTTCTTTTTAAATTTAATGTCCTTTTTTTTATAAGGTTTTAATATTTAGCAAAAGAGAAGATATAATTGAAATTATTAGTGAGTGGATGTCATGCAAGATAAATTTTATGGCTAAGGTGCTGTTATCAGAACAGTTGAATAGTCGAGAAATTTTTACTAATATTTGCCACATGCTCACCTGCATTGAGATTTTTCTGTTGTTTTCATTTGCAAGATGTCTCCATTTGAGGGGGCACCAGAGGAGTTTGATCAGACCATATTTGCTGTCCGAAAGGACAGGACAATTGGGCCAGTCGAGGGGCTTGTTCTTAACCTTGTTAAGGATCAGCAAAGGTAATGTCCAAGTTCTTGTTATTGAGACACACTTCATGCATTTTGGTCATCCTACTCTGCATATGCAACACACACGGAGGTTATACAGTTTGAGACCAGTGAGCGGTGAAGCCCATGGTAGCTATGCTATGCTTTGCAAGCATATTTTTCTATAACCATTCATCAATGGGGAAAGCAAAACTTTTAGTGAATAATCCACAAATTCAATACCTCGGGATATAAATAGTTAAGTTGGAGATGGTATTTTATATTCCATTTGGTTCTGCATCACTGCATCAGCATGTATGCCTCCCCCCCCCACCCTAACCGTGCAGCTCCAGTGGGATTTTCTTAGCAATGTTATATTATGTCATTCCATTATCTGTAGGAAAAGAAGATACACTGATACTGCAAATTTCACTTTGCGCTGTGGGGTGTGCCAGATCGGAGTTGTTGGCCAGAAGGTGAGTTTATGTTAATGCTACTATGCTTTGATCTTTTTCTCGCTGATTTTATCCAGCTTTGACATTATTTTTCAATTCATTATTTTCCCCATTTTCGGTTCACTCTCAGGAGGCAGCTGAGCATGCTCAAGCCACAGGCCATGTAAACTTCCAAGAATACAGATGACAGAATTGGTGAGAATCAAAGTGATGGATCACAGACCAGTTTTATTTTCTTGACCTTATTTGAACCGAAAAACTAAAATGAAGAAAAAAAACTCCGGTTCATCAGATTGTTGTGCTAATAAGTTGTTATTGGGCATGGTCACTACATTACTCGGTGTTGCAGGCGTGAAAGAAAGAAATTGTTGTAGCATATTGATATGTTTACATGTTTGTTAAAAATGGAAATAACCTTACTATAAAAACACAGGCAATGTTGAAACTGTTGTAATGCTGAACAGAAATTGTAATGTAACAGCTGCCATGCCCTGCAGGATTTCATGTTTCTTTTAGGTGGTGCTATTGTGTTAGAAACCTAATGAAATTTGTTCCTGAGAACACAATTGGCCCGTATTTATATTCTGATTATACTTATTTTCGCTATTTTACAATTGCTTGTATAAAAGGTTGCTCTATAAGGTTTTGCATTGCATTGTAACTTGTTTTGCTTCATGTTTCAGGGTAAAATGAATTGCATTTAACATTCTCATGCTTTAACTTTGTTTCATTGTGTTGTTCTTGGACTTGTAAGGTTTCTGATATGTCATTGTCTGCTTCTTGTGGTTTAACAAAAGGGATTCGAACATTGCATCTTTGAGTGAACAGAGAAAATGCCTTTCATTACGAACAAATTATATGTTGATCATATTGAAAATATATCTGCAGAATGTTTTTTTTTTTATATATATACAAATTTACATGATGGAACTAGTGCACGGAGCTCATTATGATGATTTGATTCGTATTCAAAGTGCTATTTGAGAAGCTGTCCTTCCTAATCATTTTGAGGAAGACGAAAAAGACTTCAGAATGCCAAGTGTTTCTAACACCACAAAAGTTCCTTATTTCCAGCGCTTGGTTGCTTGGGAAGTAGGAAAGAACAAAGAGAAAACTCTAGTTTGACTTCTGTTTTATGGTTTTTCGGGGGAGCTGGAGCCTTTCTCGTAGGAGAGGGGAAATGGTGGTTGGGAGGTCTGAGGACCGAACTCCAGACCTGGGGGTTGGAGGATTATCTTCCAACTACTGCAGCAACCTTGGTAGGGGTAATACGTTGTTCATCTTGCTGCGCTCACTAAGGATTTGTACTACGGGTAGCAAGAATCATGTTTAAGCCCGTAAGTAATGGGCAGGTGAGCTTGTGTACAAGATCCTTCCGGCCCAAGGATGAGTACACACTGAAGTTGACTATGACGGACTTGGGAAAAAAATACTTCAGTGGTTTTAATTTTTAAAAAATCGAGTATAATTTAAATATAACAAATGATAATTGGAAAAAGATTATGATTGGACAAGCTAATATATCTGATTAGAGAAGTTATAAAGGGTGCTGGGACTCTGAGAACAATAGCGTAAATGAAATCTAGTCCTTTTCTAAAACCCCATAGCTTGTTAATTTAAAAAACAGCCAAGGGGTGATTTAAAGCGCATAAAAAGGAAACATTATTCTTGATGCTTTTGTGTTATTAAAGAAGATAAACAGTAGATCTCTCAAAAAAAAAAAAGATAAATTGTAAATCAAGCTGAGTGATATATGAGAAGCTCATTAAATTAGAAAGAATTAATTGTTAAGAATAAATGGTTCACTAATATTATATTAAGAGAATTTTGAGACTTCAATTTCTAACTCTTCGAAATCTCCTCTCCCTTTACTTATATTATGTGTTTTGACGAAAAAAAAAAAGGAAAGAAAATGAGAAGAGGAAACACATAAAATTAAGGGCAAAACCACTATTGTCAGAACCGGACCTGACCGGTTGATTGGACCGGTTGAACTGAGGATCGGCCGATGATTCGGGCCGGTTTAGGTAAATTTCGAAGGATGACTCGAATCGGACTTGACCGGTCGGTTGGACCGGTTGAACTAAGGATCGGCCGGTGGTTCAGGTCGGTTTAGGTAAATTTCAAAGGGTGACTCGAACCGGTCAAAACTGGAAAAAATCGGTCAAGAATCGGTGAAAATCGGACCGGTTGGATCAGTCCAATAAAATTAAAAAATTCATAAATTACAATTTGACCATAAATATTATTTAAATTATAATTTAACCATTAATTTTAATTTAAAAGTTTAGTTTAGTCATAATTCTATTAAAAATTTCAATTTCTTCCTTAAAACTAAAAAATTAATATTTAACAACTATCTATAAATATTATTTTTATAATTACTTTTATACCCATATATATTATTAAATATCGTTTCAAATACCGATTCGACCGGTTCAACTTTAACTCACTAATATTTTCTGCTCGATAACTGGTCCGGTTCTGATAACGTTAGGCAAAAAATGTGAAAAGAGAAAAAAAAAGAAAAAAAGAACTTATATTCTTTGTGAAACGGTGACGTTTCATATGTCATGCTAATAAGCCCTTAATTTGGTCGCGAAAAACACAATGGTTTTGCCCTAATTCCTTCTTTGGTCGTGAAAACAGTCTCCGTTGGTTTCTCCCTTCTTTAGAAGAATTGGATCAAGCAAGCAGATAGAGAGATCGATTGCCGCTCGACATCAGGTGAGTTTTCTTAATCTCCCAGTACCCGAATTGCGAGAACCCCTATGTTTCATATTCTGGGCAAAAGTATTCTATATGGGAGATTTTCAACACGAACTTTACAGGCCCAAAAATGGTATCATGTTCAAATTTCGTCACTTTTTGGTTATAATAATAATTGCTTTTCAAGCACTGCAAATCAGTCCTCATTTTCGGCTTCGTACTACGTGAATAAATGTGGGTTCTCTCCGGAATCTGCTCTATCGACCTCCAAGTATGTCCATTTTGATAGTTCTGATAATCCGGATGCAGTCCTTGATCTTGTCAAGAGCCATGGGTTCTCGGAAAGACAAATTCATAAGATTATCAAGAATGCACCTCAGTTGCTGAAGTTGAACCCTGGAAAAACCCTTTTGCCGAAATTGGAATTTTTGTACTCTAAAGGGGCTTCTAGGCTTGATGTGGCCAGAATATGTTCTGGATATTGCAGTGTTTTGGATAGAAGCTTAGAGAATCAGATAATTCCGTCTTTTGAATACTTCCGTGGGTTGCTTGGATCGGATGAGAAGGTTATTAAGGCTTTTAGTCGTCATTCTAGTTTAGTCACTGCTTCGCTGAAATTGGCTGTAAGCAAGGTTGATACTTTGAGAAAAAATGGAGTGCCTAAGTCGAATATTGCATTCTTAATTATTAATCAGCCTAGTTGCATGGTGTGGAGTGCTGCTCGTTTTGATGAGATTCTACAGAAAGTAAAGAACATGGGGTTGAATCCTTTAAAGAGTAGTTTTGTTTTTGCAGTTTCTGTTATGGGAACGTTGAGCGAAACAACATGGGGAAGGAAGATTGATGCTTATAGAAAATGGGGTTTGTCCAAAGAGGAAATTTTAATGGCATTTGGTAAGTATCCCCAGTTTATGACTGTTTCAGTGGATAAAATTGCAGCTGTTATGAATGTTTATGTGAATCAACTAGGTTTAGAGCCTGCAGTAATTGCCAGAAATCCAAGTGCTGTTGCACTGAGCTTGAGAAAGCGAATTGTTCCAAGGGCATCAGTTGCCCAAGCTCTAGTCTCGAAAGGTTTTCTTGAGAATGATTTTGGTTTAAGTGGATTTTTCTTCATCACAGAAAAATTGTTTCTCGAGAAGTACATCATACCTTATGAAGGGGAAGGTTCTCAACTGTTGAAACTATATAAAGAAAACTTAAATTCTTCATGCTGAGCAGTGTAATGTAACAGTTGTCATTGTTTTGCAGGATATCCATGTCTCTTTTAGGTGGTTCTATTGTATTAGAAACCTGATGAAAATTGTCCTTCAGAACACAGCTGGGCATTATTTATAAACTGATTATTCTTATTTATACAATTGTACAATCTCTTGTACAAAAGGATGCTTTACAACGGTTTGCATTGCATCATAACTTGTCTTGCTTCATGTTTGTTTTCACGGTAAAATGAATTGCGTTTAACTTTCTCATTCTTTAGCTTTGTTTTATCGTGTTGTTGTTTGACTTGTATGGCACATGATATGCCATTGTCTGCTTCTTGTGGTTCACTAAAAGGGATTTGAAATTTTCATCTTTGGCTGCGCAGAGAATTATGATGAACAAACAAATTATATGTTGATCCTGTTGGAAATTTTTCTTTACACTTTTTTTCCCCCCCGTAAAAATTTACATGAGAGAACTGCTGCATTTGGGGGAAGACGGAAAAAGACTTTCGAATCCGGAGTCTTTTTAACTTTATAAAAGTTCCTATTTTCAGCGCTCGTTTGCTTGGGAAGTTGACAAGAACAAAGAGAAAACTCTAATTAACCTTTGTTTTAAAATATGTTCCATTGTGCTTAAGCCATGGGCAGCTCGTCGTTCATCTTGGTTTTTTTCTTGTTTCAAAGCAAACTTCCTGAATGTACTTAAAAGCTCCTGTACATGATTATATCTTAAGTAGCATCAAAATGACTGCATAATATAGTGGATAAGATAACATTTAACAATATATCTGTTTTGTTATTTTTTGAATTCATTCTTCCAATTCACTTTAATCCCAATTAAAGATTCTTACCAAGTCTTTTTTTATTTTATTTGTTTTTCCTGGTTGAAGTATTTTCCTTAATTCCTTGCATATCTGCTCACTGCTGAAAATGTCCACACACGGTTTTGCAAGGCCGACTTCCGCTGGTGGACTTGTACTTCGGGTACAAAGAATCCCATTGAAGCCGTTGAGCTATGAACCCGCTGAGCTTTTAAAAATCCTTCCGGCCCAAATTTGTCCTCCGTGCAGTTCATTGACAAGGCCCAAAGGCCAGATTGACCTGTGTGCATCTCCATAAATTTTGCGACAGTCTCTCTTCCCCATTCTAATTTCTAGGTGGACTTTATAATTCTCATTTGGTAGGGGGAATGGACTTTATAGTACTCTCACGGCACCGCCACAGGTAGTTCCCTTATTGCAGCAACACTCCTTTGGGGTGTCTTAGCCTCGGATGATTCTGTCTGTTAGCTTGTCCACTTCGTAAGGCTACGGCCTCCCTTCACACCAAAACCCAAAAAAAAAAGTCTCAGTGGAGCATTTTGTTTTGTACACTGATGTGGACTATGAAGGGCTTTGGAAGAAAATGCTCCAACTTTGTAAATGTAACAATTGACAGCCACAAAATATCTGGTCATTTTATATAAATTTTTTAGTAAGATTTGATAGGGGAAAAATAAAACGTAAATATTGCAGAAACATTTTTTTTATGAAATAAAATTTTCTAACTTTGCAATATTGGAGTCTTATACCGTGATTTTTTTTTTTTTTTTGATAAGCTTTTGATATCTAAAAGAAAAATACTTATAATTACAAAACCAAACCTTTTTTGTTTTGATTTTTCATCAAAAACAAATCATGAACACGGAGATCTACTCCCCATAAATTTCAATCCAAAGGCTGTTGTACTTAAATCAAGTAATTGATTTCATATTCTTTCTGCAACTAAATGCAAGTGAAGTTGACTAGTCAAACATGCAAATCTGGTTAAATCTTGGTTCTCAATCTTCGAGGAGAGAAGGTACCGGTCTTGTCGGTAATGCTGTCTCTTAATAGTCAAAAGCATCATTTTCCGATTGTAATAGAGATTACGGGATTTGAATTATGGGCACTATGTTGCTCATTTTTAATAAAGTATAAATTAACACACATACTAATTAAATGATATTTAAAAATTTATTTTTTTTATTTTAAATTTTTAACAGTATATATTATTGCATATGACATATACCCAATAAAATTGTTATCTTTAAGATTTTACTAAAATTAATGTTTGTTTGAGCGGCAATAACTTTAGGAAAATTGTGATGTTTTTTATTTTTTTTTTGGTTTAATTATAGTGGAACGTAACTCATGGTTAGACTCGGAACCTTTCAGATAGTATGGCCTTGGAATAGAATGTTGATTAGTTGCAATTAGTATTTGGAGTGCATTTTTAATATTTCTCGAGAGGAATTTAGTAATTGACCTGAAAATTTGTTTAGAAATATTTTTATCGTAAATGAAAGGACTTTATAGTGCATGGTTTTTGTAATGGTTTTGTTGTATTTAGAACATTATAACTTCAATTATTATTATTATTATTTGTCGATATGAGTTGATCTAGAGTTCTCATCTTAGGCCTCACACACAAAAAATATTTTCTTCTTCAATCCAACTAGGCCAATCTGAACAGGGTTTGATCAAAACCCATTGTTGCATAATTGTGTCCGTGTCATGTTAGTTTTCAGTAACATGACTAAGCATGTTTCCCTATAGAATAATTGAGTCAAGACTATCTAATATGAGATTGCCAATCATTTCGTATCTTACAAATCTTCTATGATCTTATGCATTTACATTGATTCAAACTTAGAGCTTCTAACTTGAAACATTGAATTCCTAACCACCAAGGCATTTTCCTAAAATTTACGTACTTTGTAACTAGCCTCCACATACATAATTTATTAACATATGCTACTTCCTAGAGTAGTACATAAAAATGGAACAAATAAGGTCCTCGAATCAATCAATTATTAATATAATCAAATAAAAATATGAAATTCTTGGAAAATTAAATGTACAAAACCATAGTTTGGAATTGGGAACCACGTGATGCCATTAAGACAAAACCCCCGACCAACTGATTAATTAACTCAAAATTGAAAAGACAGAGAGTAGAGAGAGTAATAAAGAACATTAATTTTTGAAATATTCAGTCAAAATATCAAGAGATTAGACTAAATTTTTTTTTTATTATTATTAGATTAAGTTCTAACACATAGGCGATCTCTGAGGAATGCCTTTTCTCCTGCTCATGCTAGTAGCCATGTCCTCATCAGAAACCTTACTAGCCGATCTTGCACATACGTATAATCCACTCCTCTTCTTTCGTACAATCGCCGGGCACGCGATGCTCATGTTCTCGGACTCCGACGAGCCGGACGACCAGCTCATTGGCTCATCGGAGTCTACGATTGTGGAATCCGGCGTATCGTTGGTCATCTCCTCGTCTCCCATTTCTTGAGGGATAAAAAAGTCTGGACCAAGCGTTAAAGACTTGCATTTCCTTAAGTATGGAGACAGGTCATTATAGTGTTTCAGCACAAAATCCACCTATATGTACATATATGTCGAACATAGCAGAACATAGAAGTCATAAAATTTTGTTAGAACTTAATTTTGCTAGTTAAATTAATTACTGTTTAAGTGCAATTCATTAGTAGGATAATATCCTCTCATTAAACAAAAAAAAGTGCACAAAATTATGCACAATGTATGCCATAAAATTTTTGTGACCCGCATAGTATTAAAGAGTTGTTCTAGCGAGAAAATCAAAGGAAATCTTATGTTAACTAATATCTATTCAATTAAGAATAAGAGTGATCTTAATTACCTTGCACCCAAGAGAGCAATGGATAAAAGGTTCTTGAAGGCTTCTGTCACAAGAAGTGCAATAGTTTCCAGACCCCTTGAATTGCCTGCTTTGAGGTCTTTTCTTGATAAACACCACCTTGGCACTGTTTATAGTATAGGCCTAATACAAAATTCAGCTCATTAATTAGCTATCAAAACTCTATTTGAACCCAATTATGCAAGAATGGGTTTGATCAACTAGGAGAGAAAATATATAAAAATTAAATAATTGGGTACTAAACCTGAACATTAGAGCAATCTATCAGCTTCTGGAGGTCTTCCAATCGGACCACATCATGATAAACGTAACGGCGAACTTGAAGAAGTCTATGGAAGCGATGAGATGAAACGCAATGAGGGCAAATACTAATGCAACAATCTAAGCAACAAACGTTCTTCTCATTTTTCTTGGCAGTTTCGTGATATGAACACCCCACAAAGAACTTCTGTGTGTATAGGGCTTCCAACCACGCAGGTCTTTGAATTCCCTGAAAATAAATATGACATATATCAAGCAAGTAGAGCAACGCTTGTGATTGAATTATACGCAAAATCTGACACTTGAATTATGTGCAAGGGAGAAATTTTAGGAAGGACTTTACATACCATGATCACGTAAATAAACCAAAAATCAAAACCCCACTTGAGCTATTACCAAGATATATAGTGGTGCAACCGGCGAGCAGCGAGAGAGAGAGAGAGAGAGAGAGAGACAGAGACAGAGAGTAGGGCATCGAAATAATAAGGGTACTTATGGAGGTTCACAAGAATAGTGGGGTATATATTCATTCCTTAGATGGTACATAGCCTTTTGCGAAGACAAAATGTTTGTGTCCCCATTTCTTGTCTGTTAATCGGTGTATTGAACGTAATAAAATAATAGTTTTTACAGTCAAATTGATAATATTTATATTAAAAATAATAAATTTTAATTTTTATTTTAAAATTATCAAGTCTTTTTTGTATTTAACACATCAATGCCACACCTCAAATGGACACATGTATTATGCTCTTTTGTTAATAGAAAGAAGACTTTGTCGTTTGTCTTTGTGTGCGTGTGTCCCTGAGAGAGAGAGAGAGAGAGAGAGAGAGAGAGAGAGAGAGAGGTAATCAAGGAAAGGAAATAAAGATTTGAAGAGAGAACGTGGGCACTGTTTCCGTGTCTGCCATAGTTTACCTTTACTAATTTAAACTAGTATTGTCAATTTTCTTGGCTTAAGAGCTCTAATCTAATTTAACCAAGCTTTTCTTGAAGCAGCCGCTGCCTCGTTATGCATATTTTTGCCATTTTTTGCTTTGTCATTTAGTTCAGGTACACAGTTGAATGTGGACTTGGACATCAGTCATAGAACCATTTGATAAATTTCTATATGTCCTTAGCACAACGGTTAGATCTTAGATTCTAATTCGGGGTGTAGAATTTATGAGTAGAAAGAGTTAAATTATTATGTAGTTATTAACGTAGTTGATAACTGAATTTCTTAATGAACTACTAAATAATTTTTTATCAATACGCGTGAAGTAAAGAGTGTGACTCTCTACCACTACATTTATACATATATAATTATTGTAAGAGACATATATAAGGATGTAATTATTGTCCGATATTAAAATTTCGGCTGAAAATTTTGAGAAATGGGCAATATATATGTGTGGGTGTGTGTGTGTGTGTGTCAGACGCGGCTGGAACCAAGCTGCTTCCTTCTAGCTCTATGATGAGTCGCCAATACAATGTTCGTTAAGATGATACAACTCACAAGTGGACTTTGAAATTAGGCAGCCTTGCCCTAATTTCAATGCAACTGCTACACCTTTTGCTTAATAGATTGAATCTACGCCTAGCAAAAACAAGCAACGTGGAGGATTAATTTATGATTTTAACGGTCCCTTTATCCTTGTTCTCAAAACATTTTTATCGGCTCATATTTTACTCTGTCACAATTGCTTATTTGCGAGTGACCGAATTTTATAAGTCTTTAGGTACACAGAGTATCAGTTTGTAAATACCCAGTTGGATACTTTAATTAGTTTTGTTCCCATTGTACAAGTGTTTTCTAATATATTAATAAGTTAAAATTTGATTGATACTAAAATTATTTTCAGGACTGAAAGTTTCAAGTTTAAGTTTCAGTCATAACTAATTAACTAAAAAAAAAAAAGTGTGTTCTAATGTACATGGAAATATATTTGGGCCAAAAATTAATCATGAAATGAGCTAGATTCAACCAAAACAATGGCATTGTATTTCAAGTCTAAACTGAAGTGGAATTTCATTTTAGCTTGTCTCTTTCGCTAGAGATCAACTGGTGAAGCATTATATACTTGACTTTTGCCACACAAAAAGAATAAAATCCTATTTAGTGTTATTTGACCTTTAAAAGGAAAGAAAAACTATCAATAAAGACAACTTTTTGTCCAGGCAATCTTCGGTGGCCTTGTGTGATCTGGAATATGTTAATCACCACAGCAGCATTATTTGAATCGATCACAATAAAGCTCAAAACAGACATGCTAAAGGGAAACCCCGGTTATTGTGGAATCAAACATGGCAACATTGAACCAACAAGTCCACTAATGGGAACTAAGGAGCTCGAGCTCATGCTAGCTCTCAAACAACATTAATGGCCAAATTCTGAGACAAAATTGGGCAAAAACAGCTCATTAAGCACTAGAGCTAAGATCTAGGAAACATAATGGCCTAATTAATTTGCACTTGTACTAATTTTGTGGGTGAAGTTATTGCCTTTAAGCTTTACCCAAGAGTTAATCTTGGGCTTCGCTAATCTTTGTACACATTCGCCTGCCTTTCAATTTTGCACCACCCCAAATCTTTTGGTCATTAATGAGGGCATGCCGCATAACAGTACAATGGCTCTGCTTTTGGTAAAAACATATTTACCAAAAAACAGGAGGGGTTGATTACAGATTTTGTTTCTGCATAATTAATTTTAATTAAACTTCAACTTTATGTGTAGACCTTTGGTGCCCAGCTAGCTAATTGGTGAGTTGGCATGAGACAATCCCTATTGACATTGAGAATCTATAAAATTCTTTCTTGATTTGCCTCTGATCAAGCAGTGACACTGTCACCAATTGTGCTAAATCCTTTGGTATTTCGACTAGCAAGCCTATTCATTTTGGTTTATAGGGTTTAAAGCTAAAGAAAGCCAAGAATGAGCCGACATGCAATTTGTGGAATTGCTGCATGAAAAGGAGGGGAAATTGTTCAGGAACACCTCGTGGCAACATTCAATAGGAAATAGAAAATATTTAATGAGCAGGCACAGAATATGAGCCAAAAGAAAAATAGGAGAGGCAAATAATAATCAAACAATCTATATCTTAATAGAGTTTGACTACGTAGTAATATAGTTGAGACGTCCAGTCCATACAACGTCTCATATGCTATTTTTTTCTTAATTTCAATAATTTTTTCACGATATGACGTCACATCAATGCAAGCTTATTGCATTGCTCTCATCGCGTTTGCAATCAAATATTTCCCATCTTAATAATACTCTAAAAACTAAATTATTGTCATATGGGGCACACGATAAAAGCTTTTTATGCATAAGATAAATATTGAGGGCATGTGCCAAGAGAAGTTAATATGCATTCCAAAGATTTTATTCAAAATGTAATTATGAGAGAATGCATGTGAATTTGTTAACCAAGTCCACTATCAACTTGCAGCTTGGAAAATATCGCACTGTCTCTAACCGAAAGATGCGAAAAATCAAAAGAGAAAAGAGGGTTAAAAAAAACAAAAAAAGAAAGAAATTTTCCCCACGTCACATGGTGGAGAAAAAAACATAAAAGGGTTGCCGCCCGCCACGTGACAAGCTAAGCAAGAAAGAAACTCACGTGCAAGGCATCCAATGGCCTAATTAAGTAATAAGAGAAGACTGAATTTGTGAAGATGGGTGGGTGGGTGCCTTTGGACTGGCCAAATATTCCTCTCTTTCTTTCTAATTTGAACTGTGCTGTGCATTCTGTTGGCTGGTCAACGGTCAAAGAACCACAAGTGAACAGAGATTTATGGTCTGTCTTTCTTATTAGGCAAAAAAAAAGAAGAAAGAATTAGAGGACAAAAGAATACAGAGGGTGAGTCAGCGTGGGAGCCGCACGAGGAGATCTCTTTGCCAATGATGTCAAATAACATTAAAAAGTCTCGACAAAAGCTTCTAATAGACACAAATCACTTTACTAAGATTAATAAATTGGGACTTCAACAGTTAGCGAAATTTAAATTCGAAATAAAATATATTAAGAATCGAATTCTTAATAATTGAATTCATTCTTATAGACACAGTTTTTTTTTTTTGGTTATTTTTATTTATTATTATTATTTTTTTAAGATTGAAAGAACTAAAGAATCCGATTATAAACGAGTCCTTTCTTTTCCTCCAAAGGCCTACGCCGGAATTGGTTCCCGGTGGGTAAAAGATTTTGTTCTTAATTTTTAGAGCCCAAAGGGCCTGGGCAATTTTTTTAGGGTAAAAAAAAAAAAAAAGAGAAAAGAATGCAACCCCTGTTGATTGGGCCTTTACTGGTTCAGCGTTTTTGTGACTCAACAAAGCTGGTTCGGGATATTTTAGGTCCGTGGGCTGCCTGGCCTAACATTTTTGGAGTAGAAGCCCACCATTACGGCTGACCCATCCAAGATGGCTTCTCCCCTGCAATCAAATAGTTCTCTCGTGAACAGACCCGAAGAAAAAAAAAAAAAAAGCTCTCTCGTGCATGGATCAAAAGCTAGTTCTCTTGTGCTTAGATCAAAAAATAGTTCTCTTGTGCTTCGCTCTCCCCTGCTGCTCTCCTACAACGATCGATCTCGATTTTTATGCAGAATTATTTTTCAGAACATATATTCAAAAGATGTTTTTTCGTTGGTTTAAGAAAATTTTACATCTAATCTAGTTATCTTTAAATAGTCCTAATTGAACTTTCTATATATCCTGATGTGACATGAATTTAATGTCAATTTGAAAAAAATAGATGACCCACCATATTATGTCATGCTGCATATCTTTTTCATTTTCAATTCCTGCGGCTAGTAAACTGAAATGTAAAGTTCGACAATTCCTAGCCAAAAGATGCAATTTAAATCTTCGAGTATTAGATTAGGTAGCTGATAGTTCCCCCCCCCCCCCCCCCCCCCCTCCCCCTTTTCTGTCTAAGACAAAGCGGTGAGCCCTTTTGTCCGAGCTCAAAGAGATCATATTGGCAAAAGAAAATGCTGGGTGACCTTATTGTTTGGTGGTTTAAGCGTATGTTTAATAAGATTATTTGCAAAGAGTATGTTGCACATGCGCGCGTACACACGCGCATATATATATAAAACTTGAGATGGTAGTTTAAATGGTGTTTCGAAGTGTATTTTATACAGCCCATTCAAGTTCAAATTCCTGTATTGCGCGATTCCTCTGACTAAATGTTGGGTGTCCCTGTTTCAATGTAGGCTTGAGGATCTAGTGATGGACTGTGAGACTTAAATTTGGTATCTGTTGGGTGAGTTGTGGGGAGCTACACTCGAGTTCATCAATGCTTGGATATACGAGAGATTGAATAAGGATGTTAACGGGTAATTTCAGCCTCAGCCTCAGCCTATAAGTGCGATGATTTACATAGCGGTGATGCACCTTTTTACATATATATATATATATAGATACACAATACTATTTTTAATTTTTTTTTTCTGTCCATCGAAATTGACAATTTAATGCTAAGATGAGAGAATGATAAGCATTAAGTTTGAACTTCAAATACTAAATTTAGAAGTTGAAGACATCAAATCTCAACCATAAAGAATTATGCCCAATATTCTATTTTTATTTGTTTTACACTTATGTCCAAGAAAATGAATCCACGGCTCCACGCCCATTCTACACAATTTGCGTATTCCCCTATTTTATGGCTCACCGCAATCTCGGCTGTCTTGGGCCACACCATACAAGACCCAACAGACGACGGGGTGAACCCATGCGCAAGAATGAGATGTCATACTCTGTACTCAATAAAGGAAACACGGCGGACCCGGTCCAAATTTCCTTCTTGATATTCATTTGCCTTTGCAATGGAAGTGCACAAAAATGGTCTTAAATTTCGTCGCATCATGCGGCGGCAATATATACCTACTCCATTTAACACAGAATAGTGTTTCCACCCTTCTAGTGAGGCTTAACTAGGCTGATCGCTAGGCCAACTATGGTGTCCCATTGCAAACTTCCCTGCTAATCATGGTCCCCCCCAAATGTTGGAAATTTCACTATCCATTCAGGCATGCACATGCTTGTAGCATTTGATTTAAGAAAAATATTTGTTGAGATTCTTTAAATATGATTAAAGAAATACAGAGTATTGAATCACAAATAATTGTTAGAAATATCAAATAAATTATCTGGTTATTTTACTATTATTTAAGATATAGTCATCTAGTGGAATATTAATTTAAATTTTTATAAAATTTTCTCTAATTTTCTTCATATGGGTCTTTAAATTATGCACTCCGAGTGTGAAATCACTAAACCTCAAGTAATTCTAACGGCAAAACCCATTACACGAATTGAATTGATCTTTTTTTTTATTTTTTATTTTCATTTTTTACCTTTTCATGGAAACTATAGGATTAAAAGGCCTCTATGTTACACCAATCTCTCACAAAAGTGTCATGATTCAATCAGTCAAAATGATATAACAGAATAATATTATAGAATATAGTCATATACCATGTACCCAGAAAAAAAAAAAAAAAAAAAAGAACGTAAGATGCACAAGGTACCTAACCCTGAAAAGCAGCAGCATTCCTGTAATGCTGTTCAATTTCTATTATAGAATCTGTACAATTTATTATCCCAAAATTTTTCTTGTCCCTCTAGCTATTCCCCTCTCTTCTGTCTCCTGCCAAAACTATCTAGTTGTGTATTGGAGGTTTTCTCTTTGCTGGAGAATAATCCATTTCTGCTATGTCCATAATATCCGCATAATGATCATGGATATCCTCCTGATGCCCAGAACTTGGTGAAGAATTGGTGGTGGGGTTAGCCTTGCTTCCTCCATTCTTTTCATTCTGTATGGAAATAAAAAAAGGTATATAAGGAGGGCTTATCATAAAGATACCAATCCCACAATTTGAAAATTCTAGTTGCAGAAATCCATGTGGTTTTAATTTTATGACCTACCTTGGAGGTGGCAGTTGAAATAGTGGTGGTCACAGTAGCAAGTTTCCTATTCATTCCTGCAGCAATACATAGTACATCCTCTTAGAATTTCATAATATTGAGTTTTTGCTTCATGTTGATTTATGGAGTTTCTATATATGGAAAAGTTAACAAAAAAATAGCCAAAAGCTAGTTATTAGCTATTCGCTTAGACTTCATAGAGAAACCATTAAATGCAAATAGAAGATGAACTAAAGAGGACTTGTGTCCAGAAGATAAAGGACCTAATGTTGACTTAGGTTTGTGATTACTAGATCCATAATGCAGGCAGGGGGTACCTGTACAGTGTCCTCCTTTGCATAGAATAACCTCTCCATTAATACCATCATTCCTTTTTCCTGTCAAAGAACACTTCTCCTCCTGCATTTTAAGAATAATTCCATTTTATCATCAAAATTGCAATAAAGGGGAACGTAAATAAACATTCATTCTCTGTCTCTAAATGTTCACCTCAATATAAAAGTTTTGAAAACAAAAAGAATACCCACATTGACATTTTGATGTCCAACATGCATGAAACCCTTTCCCAAGCGAATCCCTGCATAGAAAGAGCAATATACATAAAAAATCTAGCCATCAACCAGCTTGTCAGAGAATGCCAGTCTGCAATAATACTAGATATTCTACATTCGGCCCCCCCCCTCCCCCCCCCAAAAAAAAGGCATAGATTTTTTGTCTTACCTTGAGCCTCATGCAGAATGAGGAACAAAAGAAGAAGAGAGACTACAAAAGAAGGCCTCATCAGGAAATTAAGAAGCTTGATTCAAGAAAAAAAATATTAGAGTTGAAACACTCAGATGGGAAACACTATTAGCTTTTGGTTCCTGAGGTTATTTCCCTTTGCTTTGGCTTGCTCTGCCTATTCAAATTTGTATCACTATGAGCTTGGGCTATAGAATATGGCACCAGCTGGGGGGTGCCTGCTTAAATATATAAACATTGGCTATAGGGCCCGCAAACAAAGTCTCCAACATGGACTTTAAGCACAGGATTTTTTCTTCCACTTTCTTGTGTTTTCTGTTTTTCTTTTTTCCCTACTGTGGAGTGCAACTACATATTTGTCAATGGATATGACTAATCATTGATTAATTAGTCAACCAATTACACAATAATGGAAAGTTTGTGGGCCTTCCGTTTTTCAGTAGATTCTTTTGCCATGACTCCTCCCTGTGCTTCAAATAGTGTTCTTTTAGTTTTGTCTTTTTTTCTTCCGCCTAATTTGGAAGATAAAATCTTTAGCTCAAATCCTCCCTCAAAAAGAAGGTAGAGTTTTTGAGGTCAATTAATCAAAGAGGCCTCAACAAGAAATCTTTGACACGTCACTGGCCACAAGATTCAGTGATAGAATTATGTAAATTCTCAATTTCAAGTTTAAAATTTGATTTTTAGACTCTTAAAAAAAAAAGAAAACTTTTACAGTTCCCAGTGAAAAAGGGGAAACAGAGGACTACCCTGGCTTTTGGCTAGATTGAGAATTTTCAGAATCTTGCAGAATCTGTTTGATCGACCATAAGCTGTTCTCAACTGCATGCTACCATCCAGTCAAAAGCTCAAAGATATGTTCTGTCTCATATTACTTCATGCAACAGGAGATTCGACATCATTTTTCTGATGAGACTACTGATTTTGTCACCTGTCACCAATTAATTTCTTCTAAAAAATACTTAGTATAGTTTTTCTCGTAAAATTAAAATAAGATTAAAATAATATATATAGTTAAATAATTAAAATTAAAAAGAAAAGATAAATTTTTAAATATTATTAAATAAATTATATAATTATTTTAATTTTACTTAAAATTAAATTACGTAACAAAAGTCGGTTTGATTTTGCATACATGCAATAGTACCCATCTTTACTTTTTCTCTTTGGTCACTCCAAGCACCATTGTTTACACTTTTTATCTTTTAAACGATTCAGTTCCACATGGATGTAACCATAAGGAGTTTTCCCTTTTGAATGATTAATTAACTGCAGCCGGTTTCTATTATATCTAATGAATGTTAATTATTGGAATTATTGATAAAAATATATGCTTTTTATTTGATAAAGGAAACCATTTGACGGATCTAATCTGTCCCAACCTCCAGGTATCATCTGAACCCTTGCTTATAAGAAATGGGAATCTAATTTTGCATTTCATAATTCCAGGTTGAGATCGAAGAGATTGAAACGACTGCAAAATCAACGTCGTATGTGTTTGAACTCCTGGGCACTGAGTGTGAGCTAATGGAGCAATAACCTCAACATTCGCTTGTGTGCACTGCGATAATCACACAATCATTAATTTTGGATACCTTAATCATGTGGGGCTGACTTTGAATCTCTCTCATTTCATCTCAACTTGAAAATTATTATGTCTCAAAAAAAAAAAAAAGAAATTTGCTAAAAATTAATTTCTTGTCATATAAAATATATATATGGAGAAAAATCATAGGCTTAACTAGTGATGTACATGGCATAAAAATTCACGCTCACATATAATCTCCAAAAAAAAAAAAAAAAAAGAGGAGCAATTTGTGAAACATTTTGTTCACAAGTATGTTTTTTTTTTTTGAGTTTCACTGCATAAACTTAAAAATTAGACACAAAATGATAAGCACGAATCTACTATTTAAATATAAATTATTAATTATATACTGAACTCATTATTTAATTAACAGTTAAAATTTAAATAGTGAATTTGTAGCATCATTTTGTATCTATTTATTTTTTTTCTTTTTTTTAATTGTTAAAAGGAAACAACCCAGGGAACTTAATAAGAAACCAAGTTAAGCAAATAATTAATGTGGTATATGTCAATAATTTATACAAACTATAATCTCGAAAAGAAAATATTTTCTACGCACTCGATTCCGTAAATATTTGAAGCTATCATGCGTTTAGCTAGGTGAAGTAAAACAAAAGGGAAGATAAAAAGAAGAAAAAGTGCAGTAGTGGTTGTGGTATTCACTGAGAAGAGCGAATTATAAATCTCCACGTCATCAATTTCGAGAGCCAACGTGGGCCGTGGCCCCACGTGTCGAGAGGAAACAGGAGGAGTAAATGTGAAGGATGACGGGCAACGCCGAAAGTCAGGCACAATACCAGTGAACCGCCATCGGTTGACGTGGTCCGATTTGTCGTTAGCTGCCCAAACACCCTGCTGCCGGTGGCAGGTCCACGTGGACGTCCATATCGCAAGTAAAACTAGCCACGTGTGCACCGCCGGTTCACGAGGTGTGCCAATGCTTTACCCAGCAAGAAAACAGCGATGGGGGCGGCCATGTCCAAAGATAATAATAATCCAATGTGGGTGGTCGACTCTTATTTATTAGGCTCACCGGCTGTGATGGAGATGGGATCTTCAGAACTCAAAGAAACTAATAAAAGACCAATGAACTTTAATTTACATTTTATTATGTGGTCATGCTTAATTAAATATATCAGAGATATTTAATTAATTTAATAATATTTAATAATTATTTTTTTAAAATTTAATATATCTTTTACGATCAAACATTATAAATTATTGCCTATTAATTGTGTCCCTACAGCTGCATTGACAAAATTTTTCTTGAAATGGTTCTCAAAATGGTTTGTAGGATTGAATATTTTGAATTTCAGTTAATTAATTTAACAAAGTAATATAAGATCAGGGTATGACCTAACCAACCTCATGTTGGTCGACGGGTGTGTGAATAGCATGACATCTAGATGTTTACCATAAATCTTGCATACTTTATGACTGCAATTTTTGTCACTCTTTGATAAAACGTTAATTGCATACTAATGTGCTTTTGCAAGAAATAATTGAAAGAAGAAATTGAAGCTGAGGTTTTAGCCTATTTAGAATAGTTAAGGCAATGTGCCTCAATTACATAAACGAGAGTTTAATTTTCTGTTAATCTTCTCACCTCTCTTACCAAGAAAAAAAAAGAAATTTAAGCATGTAAATAATATGCGATAGATTAAATCATGAATGTTTATAAAATTTGTGCATTGATTTTAATCCTATATAATTATTTCTTTTCGTCTTTACGGTAAGAATATTTTTTGTCGGCTTTCACGTGAATTGAGACTAAATTCCTCTCTGGGTAATCTAAAAAACACATTCTTCACATAGTACATGTACATTTAGAATTTTCATTCGTCCTGCCAGTAAGAATCGAAATTGTTCCATGGCCAAAGGTGGAGTTTCCAGCTTATATTGAAACAGACAAAGAAGCAATTACAATAAATAACTAAAAAAAAAAAAGATATAAATTAATATAAGCATTTGCCGAGCCATTTGAAATTAGATGCGCTCATCACCCAGACTCCAGAAATTACTATCAACATGTTTGTAATGCTACGAATTATTGTTTGACAGTAATGTGTACACCATACTCCAAATTTACGCAATGTCTCCATCTTTTAGATGCTGTAGAAGACAATCAGTGAACTTGTTTATAAAGCATAAGATGATAATATGCCATTTTTACCTTTTGAAAAAGCTATTCTACCTAAAAACGTAAGTTTTGAATTCAAAACTTCTCGATAATACACGATACCATGTCAATTAACCGTTTAATTCTAAAGTTTAACTTGTTAGATGAGATTTAAGAATGAATCAAATTTTAAAATTTAACGAGAATACTATAAAATTATCAATTGATCATGTCTTGTACATATAAATAGAGGGGAAAAGGGACACTTATAGAATTTGTGTAAACTTATTGTTCATCAATTGTAAACTAAACACTCGTTAAGCAGCATGAAATGTGGCGCAAGTTAGTTGCCTGGTTGTTGGCAAAATGGCACTAATTCTAAGTTTGATAAAACATAAAAATGTTGGAATTAATACAATCCAAGTATACACCAAAACAATTAATTAAGTTGTAAGAATTCTCGACCAACAAAGAGACATCACGTGTTTCTCGGATTTATTTGGAACTAGTTGTGCCACTTGCAAACTCTTGTGGCCGATGGGGCGTGGGCATGTGCTTTAGCCTTTATGATATCATCATCTGATTTACTCGATGATCTCATGGCATATTTTAGATTTTCCCTGTAGTTGGATATAGAAAAATGATAGATAATGTAAGTATGATGCTATTTTGAATCTTACGTGAATAAAAAATAATATTTCTTATATATGAGGTTCATTGAGTCTATAAAACGTAATTTTTTTTCTCCATATTAGAAATATCTTTAAATTTTTAAAGAAAAAAATCTTAACATATGCATGTTTTATATGCAATATGATTAAAATTAAAAATGGATCAATTTGAATTCTTTTTTCACATTCATTTTATTTTATTTTATTTTGTCGTTGATGTTCATCACCGCTTGGAACTAGTACGGAGTGCAAAGAGCATTTCAGACGCCAATTTAATGAAAAGATCAGAGTCCATAGGACCACATCTAACACGCAAATGGCACGTTTAATGAGAAAATCAGAAAACAAAAAAAAACGGAAAGATTTTAGTTTAGTTCCGTTGAGGCCTTGAGGTACGGTTTTTGCTGAAACTAATTAATTTCAGGTAACCAAGGGGAAAAGCAATTATTTGCCTATCCTTAAAAATGAAACATATGTTTTTGTCATCAACCAGCTATATCATTTTTGTTCAGTGGTAAAACTATTAGATTTCGGCGAGTAAGGATCACATACTAACAATAACAATAACGGACTAAAAAGAAATGAAAACGAATGATTAAGAATTTAGACTTTTTTTTTTTTTTTTACAGAAAATGGAGAATAATATGTCACTTTAAATACCCCGGCGGGAAATATTGCAGCCATATGTATATAACACATGCATTTTAAGATTATCCCTTGGACCTACAGGAATTTGATTAGTTAGGCACCACCCTCACACCAACATTCTTTTTTTTTTTAATGATTACAAAAAAAGCATATCACAGATAAATTAGTTATTGCACATGTGGCTAAAGTTGGGGTCACTTTTAGACATTCCCGTTCTACCTCTCTGAAAATGATTTACCACTGAAGCACTATTGAGCCTAGGTGAGCTTCCCACACTCAATTACAGTATTAACAAATTTGAAACAAATATTGTACTTCAGTATAAATCTCTTTTTATTTAGAGACAGGTAACGACAAAAATAACTTAAATCCAAGAGAAACATAATAAATTACCATTAGACTACCACATGCTAGCTAGCATTTGGTTTTATATGCATGAATTGACTGTGACGTTACAGCAGCTCACAAACATAAACGACCACAAGGAGCAAGATCCTGGTGTGAACTGGGAAGTGGTAACGGCCATGAACAACATCGTCAACGCAGGGTGGGAACCCATCTCTTCGCAGAAAGTTAACAAAGACTGCATCTAGGAAGCTTAGGCGTAAGTGTTTACTTGGAAAAAGTTTTCTAGTTTTTCAAAAAAGAACTTCGAAAAATAGACAAGTGTGAAAAATATAATTACTTAATTTTTTTTAAATACTTTTTAAGAAATCTAACTGGATTTTTGTAAGGGTTTCAAAAAACTGTTTTTAATTGGTTTGTGACTTTTCTTCTTTGAAATATAAAAATAAACAACTGCTTTTCTATTAAGTTAACACTTTCTTTTGCATTTTTTTTTTACAGAAATAAAAAATTAGAAACAGGGATAAAAATTGAAAATTATTTTTTAAAAGTAAACACAAATTCTTTTTATCATAGAAGAAATGGTCTACCATCGTACGAAAGAAAAGGGAACTAAGAAAGGGAAGAACTGTAAACTAAATCTTAGAAAAAGTGTTTTCAAAACATTAATTGTCAATCATCTCACTTAATCATCTCACTTTAGGTGAGTTCTCAGTAAACATGAATCTTATGTTAAATTGTATTAAAAAATGTTACAAACGCTCTCTAAAATTTCCAATTAAATGAGATCTTCCATTTATTGATTATTGAAACATGAATGCTCTAGCCTCTACGTCCCTTTCTTGTTCCATTGCATGCCTTTCCCATACCTACACGTCGTAACCCTCACATCACATGTTTTATGGTACACAGTCACATGGGCATGAGCCCCGCCGTACTGGCTGCCCATTGACCCTGTTAGTCTACAGGGGTAGGATGGTCTCCGGCGAACTATTGCCAATGGATTCACCGACCATGGCATTGTAGAGTTGACCCAATTGATTAGACATGACCCTTCTAAAGACAGCCATTGCATGTGCAAGACAAGACTCTACTTGATGGTTTTGTTCACTCAGATAGTCTTGATCTACTACTGCAAACATGTTGCAAAAGATGCATGTGTATTATTGGGAAGTTTCCCAAAATCACAAGTATAATTGTTAATTAGAGACAAAAATTTCAAGCACGCCAATATCGCACATGAAAGTGACAGATCGAAAAAAGCAGAAAAGAAAATGGCACATCTAATAGAGATTGTTAACACATGGATGGAAGCGCAGTTTAATTAACCTGTAGACGTGGAGCCAATGACAATTGGTCATTATCACCATTTGTTAGAACAGTTTGGAGTATAATTGAATGAGATTTAATTTGTTGCCCAATTGGATGAAATAATGCTAATTTTTCATTTTCAACAACGCTAATTGTGAATACTAAGCATGTTAACTTGAGTTGTGTACAAAAGTCTCCAGTGAGATAGAGACCAGAAAACAAACACGTAGAGTGATCGATCAATTGGTACATGATGGGACTTCATGGATTTTTTTTTTGAGTTCAAGTTGGTATCCATACGCTGGTATCCATACTTAGTATCCATATTGTGACGAGCTTATTTATTTCTGCGACAAGACTTATTATTTTTGCAACTAAAAATAACGTGATATTTTTTATTACAAAAACAATAAGTCTCGCCGTAGAAATAAATAAACTCGTCACAATATGAATACCAAGTCTGGATACCAATGTATGAATACCAAACTTTTTTGTTCTTTTTTTTTCGGTGGTCTGCAGGAATGGCATGCGCCAAAGTTGTGAAAAACAACCACCTTTTCTACTCTTTCTATATGCCAAAGCGGCTGCAGATAGGGTGGCTAGAAACTTTAGAGGTGGCTCATGCCATGTTACTTCGGCTAGCCACCCGCCAGAGCAATTGAGGCGACTCTTATGTAATGACCTTTGAAGTAACTGAGGCTTATTTTAGATGTCAAAAAAAAAAATGTTGATATGAATTGCAGCTCCCTTGGTATGTCAAATGACATCAAATAATAACTATAACGGGGGGAGTCAGTGGCAAATCATCTCAAAGCAGTGACCTAGGCTACGTCGCACAATTGTCATTGTTGAAATCCTAGCTAATGGGGATGGCTGAAAGCCCCTCCAGGCCAATTCAAATGGACTAACTAGATTTATGAAAATCTTCACGAGAAACTCCAATTCTAAATAGAAGTATCCTGCTAAGTGCTAACCTTCAATTACATGAAAACACTCACCAAGGTGATTTGGTACCATTCAGAGCGTTGAGCTCCATCATGACAAAGTCCAGTAGGTTCAACTACTGAACACTCTTGCCCTTTGACCTTCAACGCAAAAATATTTAAAGGTGGCTGAAACAATAGAAGAAAAACTTGGTGAAATTAGGGGTTGATGTGAACAATCTATTGGCTTCTATTTTGTTGAATCTACAGCTTCTTTAAATATCATCACTCTCAGTTACCCTCAGTTCTCGTTAAGTCTTCCAAATTGACTAAAAATGATCAAACAATGGGTTGCTAAGCCACATACCTGAACATAGAAAAGAAAATTTTATTTTCAATACATACCTCACCACTATTGGCACCTCCATGAGCGCATGGTTTCGAGCTAACAATATGCTTTAAGTACAACGTCCAGCATCCAGTAACTTGATCTCTCCAAATCATCTCAGCGCCTCTGTAGTAATTCTGTCTTCACAATGGGGCAGAATAAGTCAAATGTCCAAGAACTCAAAACCAACGGATGAATATTAGATAAACAGCCCAACAAATTTGATGTAGCCAATCCTACCTCAAGCATAATTCTCAAAAATGGTTCTTCAGCAAAGAAATCTCTTCTGTAGAAAGAAAATATGCTTGTAAACTAGTTGTTCACTGAGGGTACTATACCTAATTTTTCCCAAAAATGCAGGCATAAACCACGATGTAAACTAAATTTGCATTCGTTTGGCTTATCAGCTAAAAAAGTAGGACAATAGAGTCCCAAGCATGCATTTAGGGGAAAGTTCCTGGTTGTTTGAAGCAAAACTAATGAAAATTATAATGAAAAATATACGGTCTTCATGAAGATCTCTGTTTTCAGTGCTTCCCATAGACAATTGTAATATGTGCACAATATGACTTATAAGCACACCCCAACCAGGTAGTAAACACACCTTTAACTTCCACCAGCTGGCAGCAAGCAGCAGAATATGATGCACAATAAGGTCAAAGCAGTCATAACACCTAAGGCTGGTAAGAAAATCAATAACTAAGCACAACATCATTCATCTGTCTACACAAGATAGGTTCATATACATAAAAGAAAAAAACCAAAACTGAATCCTGAGAACTAAAGTTAGAAGTAACAACAGAGAGTAATAGGATAGTCTTGCAAGAACTTTCAATTTGGGGATGTTTGAAAGAAAAGTTGTACAAGAACATGGTTTGAGGAGAACTTCATGAAAATTCAACCATATTGAGGAGAAAAATGCAGTCCAACCTACCCATGAAATCAAAAATTACAAACTTCACATCGTCCCCAATGCCAATTCTTTTCTCACATGCACTACAAAAAAATTCATTGTCTAATGCAGATCACGTGTGGTAAATGGATGAAAGTTTTATTTTTTCTGATATGTCTACAAACGAAAGCTCTTCTTTAGACTTGTGTACTGTTCTCACAGTGAGAGGTATATTATCAACATCCTAGAGAGCTGGCACAGCAAAATAAACATCGCATAGGTTAAACAAGCTCTATGTCCGCACCATGGATACTAAAAGACAACAGTCATAGTTACACTTTCAGGCCACCTTTACAAGTTGGGAGCTGAAATTCAGCAAAAAGTAATGACAGAAAAGAGGAATGCATAGAAATATCCTTTTACTAATATGCTAGGCACTGTCCTGGTGAATGAATTGAAAAGCAGCAATAAAAATAGCCCTTGAAAATATTACATCAGAAAACCCTATTTCACATGAGGAATGGTACAAAAAGAGTCTTATAGTCAATCTTAACCAAATAAAAAATTATAAAGCACATCAAGGGAAGCTAATCAATCAACTGGACAATATAAGATATGTTGGATGCATATGTATTGTAGAATCAACAATTAATATTCTAGTCACAACATACATCTGTTGAACTAGAGATCATCCTTGAATGTGCATTTCCCTTAATTTGAATATCAGAAGTAAAGATTAGTATCACCCCAATAATAACAGCTTTACTACGTTACTTGCTTTAGTATTTCAAATAATATATCATAAAAATCTCTACAAAGCTGCAAAATAATAGAAGACTGCAAAATTACTTCTTTACCCAAAGTAAACAAATATATACAAAGTACAAGAATACCTAAAAAATATGCGTTTTGGCCAAAACAAGAGAACCTCGTGAATTTAATTGATCACTTGGATATCCTAAACCGAAACACTCCCTTTTAGCCTGTCTATATTTTTTTTGATCTACGTCCAATCTTAATGACTTTTAGATAGTGCAAAGGGTTTTCTATAGTTCTCCTCTATTGCTTTCCTTCCTCCTCCTTACATCTTCTCCTTCTCTAGAAAAGTTATTTATTTTGTCTTCCATTCCATTATGAACTTTTTGTTCCAGCATTACCAAGAAGGACGGTTGTCTTTCTTGATAATTGAAGATTTTAAAGCAAGAAAAATAACAAAGTGGTCAAAGATGGTCACAAAACATGTTTTACTCTATGCACAACTGCCTTGCCATGACATTGGATGAAAGCAGATTGACAGGAGAGGCACTGAACTTTCCGTGAGGACAAGAAGAAAATCATTGCCTATGTGCTAAGGGTTATGCTAGAAATATAGAGAGGGAAGCCAATTATTAGGAACAAACAATCTGCAACCATACTACCATGTTACAGCAATATTCAACACACCATCATAAGGTACAGATTCCAAAAATTTAAATGACACACACAAACAGCTAAAGAATGGTGATATCCAGCATCCACCACATACCCTGCATATAAAAATTCCTAAATGCCAAAAGTTTTACTTAAGAAGTATGAATATGGTTTTCAGAAATGTAATCTTTTGTCAGAAGAATAGATGAGGGTGCAAAAGTAATTCTACACAAGCATTTAAAATCTAGAATTGTTAAGCTCAAAACTAAGTTTATGCCAGGTCAATAAAATTGAACAATGAAATGGTATGTTCAGTTCCACTTTGCTTAAACATCGGGATTAATTTTCCAAGTTTAAGCTTGAAACTTAACTACATTTAGATGATTATATATGAAACACTATGATTTTGCAAATCATTAAATGTTTGCAAAGTTGCTTCACATTATCATCCATGTTGCTTATTGTAGCATCTCAAATTCATTGATTTTAAATGAGCATAAATAACGCACAATAACTGGTTACAAACTTCCAAATAGATTTGAGCAGAAAATAATGCACAATAGATTTGAAAATAATTATCCTAAAACTTCCATGTTACTTATTGTAGCATCTCTAATTCATTGATTTAAGATAAGCAGAAAATAATGCACAATATCAGTTTACAAACTTTCAAATAGATTTGAAGCAGATTCTAGACAAGTTCCCCAAAACATGAGTTTTCATGTAGGTTTTAAGTCACATGAACTGCACAAATGAAAATTTAGGATAATAGGACTAGATATGGTTTCCACTATTGTTCTCAGATTCCTCAGACTTTACAACTTTTTCCATCAGATAGATAACCAACAAATATATGGGCTTCTTGAAATTTAATGACAATGTCATCTCTGATCCTCAATACGCATTTTCAGCACAGTTCCAACTGAAGATACTCAACTCTATCATTAACTATAAGTCGGCTAATTAGATCCCCTCTCTACATTGTTCACTGTTCAAAGCATCATGACAACAATAAAACCAAAACTGGGAAAAAAATAGTAACTAGACAGTTGCTAAGATGCCATGGCTTGTCAAATCAGTGATGAAGAAATAAGCTCGTCGCCCCGTAATCTTGTCAAGGTTTTCAACCTAGTGGACAAGTAATCATAAACAAGGCATTACAGATGGCAATGCAGACACAACGCAACACTGTGAAATTACTAACCCCTTCATCCCCAAGTTCGCAAGAATCCAAGTTAAGCTCTTTAAATTTCTTAATTCTGGAAATGATAGTAACATGTAAAGGGTGACAATGGGGAAAAAAATAAAGGAAAAAGAAACGGAGGAAGAAGATGGAATGGCAACACAATTGAAGAAAATCTATCCGTGAGCCCGGATTCATTGTGTAAAATGATCGCACTTGTGTGGTGCTGGGAGGAGACACTGGGATAGGAAATTATTCAGGTCATCTAATACATTTAAGATTTGGCTACAAAATCAGACGCTGACAAAGCTTCAGATGATTCTTTAGGCAACCAAGACTGAAACCTTCAATTATGAGGCAGTTACAGAAATATGGCTTATGCTACACTTAAAGATCAGCAACTACTTGGACAAACTAGGGACTAAAAACCTCAAAATCCAAAACTTGGCAAAGTTGAGACTGTTCAACTACTTATTTATCACTACATCACACCACGAACCCATTGATAGCATAAAAATAGCAACACAATCGGTAACAAAAAAAAGGAGAATACATGATGGACAAACTTAAGGAAGTTTTCACCATGTAGAGAATCATCACTATCACCGCTTTTAAAAAAAAAGTATAACTATCGCCGATTTTCAAAAGAAAGTAGAACTGCACATCCTTTGTGTATCTCACGTGGGTTAAAAGAAAATGTGAGACAGATACTAGTCTTCAATAGAGCCTACTTAATCAATGGCAGCTGAAGTGTGTGTGTGAGAGAGAGAGAGAGAAAGAGAGAGGGAGAGAGTGAGAGACCTCTTATAAGCACCAAACATGCATCATTTATATTGTTGAAAGCCAAACACTACACCTTGAAGTTTCCCAGATTTGCCATTAATCCAGTATACGATGAAAGTCTGTTTGTCAATACACATTGAAACATAAATTAGCAAAATCTATAGATCATCACTTTGTTAAATAAAGCCAAAGATAAAACAAGTTATGCTCACCAGAAAACTTATCACATCCATCCTCAGCGAGAGCCGGAGAACAAGACCGGGGGAGGAAAATAAATATTCTCACCTATTATTACTACATGGAACATGAAATAAGAAAAATAAACTACATCTTAAATAAGAAAGTCCAAGATTAGTAAACTTACAATTGGAGATTTGTAATTCCTTCAGGCTGGGGAAACCTAAAACATAGAAGAAGTGAGTGCTTTTCAGATAACTAACCAAGATCCAATCAACAACATAAAGAAAAATACTGAGTCTCCACTAGAAACCTTAAGTCTATATCCCAGTATGTATTGAACATTATGGTGGTCAAATTCACCCAATTCTCTTCTAGCAAATCAATCATAATCTTTGCAGCAATTGACAAGAATTCAATCTAAAAATTCCTAGCTTCAAAATATGGCATTGGCATGTATATAGAGTCACTACATCAGTCAATCTATGTTAATTATATTGAAGAAAAGACATAGAAGGTCCTGAAAAAAAAAATTTAGGCATACAAGTGGACACACATAACCACCATGAATACTTAAAGATCAATAACCTGAAAGAGCTTTCATGCCCACATCTGTAATGGATATGCAGCATCTGATATAAAGAGACTGAAGTTCTATTAAGACTGGGTAAAACAGAAAATTTAAGAGAAAGTCAGACATGGAGGGTTAAAGGCAGTCAACAGAGAGTATGCTAGCAAAAAAAGAATTTCATGAAGTTTATATAACTGCTTAAAAGCGGTTGTTGAATGAAATACAAACAAACAAGCTCAAAGCTCGTGCCACCAAGATTTAATTCACATTATGCCTCTATTCTAGTAATTCTCCTGCCTAAAATTCGTGACCCATGTTACCCATACTGGGGTTTATGCCCCACTATGTTTTCTCTTGATGTAGATCTATTTGAAATAGATTACTGGAAGCATGCATCTGGACATGGAAAGGGTAAGGGTGGTCATTGAAGTACTCTCTCTTAAGTCCAAAATCTCATTTTCTATTAGGTAATTGCATGCCTACTAACAATACACTCAATAAACCGAAAGAATTTGTTCCTTTGGGAACTACAACTGGTGATTTGTTCAGTCTCCGTTCAGTCTTCAGTAGCGACAGCATTTCTCTTTTTAAAACACGAGACTCTTAACCTCATAACACCTAATGTTGGTTCATGTGATCATTCACACATTATCAGTGTTAATTAGTTGGGGCCTATACAAGAATGAATTAAATTGGCCATCATTGTAACATCACATAATACAAGTGGAAGACATAGAAAGATAGATTCAGATAGTTCTTACCTTTGCCAGTATACATAAATACCTTAAGTAAGGGGTCCTTCAACAGGCAAGTAACAACACAAAGGAAGTGAATCCCATGTTATATAGTGTTTCAGTAATTCATTTCAAAATCAACAAAAGATAATCAACAAAATGTGGCCAAAATTTCCTTAGTGGAAGATTTGATAGTACATTCTGGATGCTGCCAACACTACCATAGGAAAAAGATGAAATAATAAGGACCTTTAGGTTTAAGCAAAAAGAAAATTGTTGAGGAATAATATTGAAGTACCATTGATGTGCTCCATTGCATGTTCACAAGACAGGTCACAATAATTGAATGTCATAGGCTCAACATTTGAAGAATCTTTAAGAAGGCCCAGTCCATTATCTATGATCTCAGAATCAGAAAGGTCTACAGAAACTAAAAATAAACCTTGAATAGAGATGACAATTATCTAACTATCCTTCACTCCTAGATATTCACCCAAACAGACATCTTGTCAACAAAAAACAGGAAATATAATATAATCTCATCTCAGATTCAAAATTATCCATCAAAGACATTACCTGAAGTGCACAATCTCCGCAACCTTCAACTGAAGAATCAGTAAGACAATAAGAGGATACCAATTCATTAAAGATTTGTTGACTTAATGCTTTGGCAGAATCGAAAATGAATTGTAACTGTCAACCTCCTATCACAAATTGTGAGGGTAAAAGTTGTGCAGATCCCAGGAAAGAATAAACAAATTGCAAACATGCCGGGAAAAGGAAGTAACTCACTTATATTATTAATGCATAATGCCATGTAGCATGGGCAATTGCCTCCTCAAAGATAGTCTGCAACAGGGAGAACAAATGTTCTCAACCATTTCAAAATTGCACTTTTTGTGAACCTTCTAGAGACGCCCCCTCTTATGCCACTCTCAACAACTTGTTGGTATCTCTCCCTAGAGCAAATTCTTCCCATTGAATGTCATTTTGCCAGTAATATATTGATCTTATCAAATGAAGATAAAAACGGTCTTGTGCCTCATCTTGAAACTGAAGCATGTGACATTAATCATAAATCATCCTGACAAAGAAAGGAATAACATAAAGGAAGACTTTCAATCGTGGGGAATTAAGAAATAGCAACTTGATCACCACCTATATTGTACCTTTTATTGGATTGCAGTCTGCCAGCACTAAACAGCCTAATTAATGTAATGTAGAACTTGAAACTGTGATGTAATTGAAAGTTTAGCGATCAAAGAAAAACAATATTTGTGATGTAAAATTGTGTAGTTCATACCTGAACACCACCAGAAAGTATGCCTTGTCACAACACAAGTCCATGGTCAAAGTCAGACTAAAAGGACACGTAAGTTGAATACACAAACCAAAGAGATTAGAAAATGAGAGCTGGATTATGAGTAAAATGTAAAACATTTTGCAAACAAACCAGGGACTCATATGACTACAATTACAGAAACTCTTCTATTTGGGCATTATTCAAAACTGACAAATAAATGAGATCCAACAGAATATCAAAGGTATTAAAGCCCGTAATCTAGAAATGTAATCTACTCCATTTTTAGACAGATGATGCCTCATGGACTCAGTAAAATATTGCAGCTTAGTAGAAAACACATGGCAATCAACATGCAAAGGAGTAGTAAAATGAAATTCAAAGGAACTCTCAGTCCATTATTCAAGCATTCATCAAATTATTCATTGCTTATTATCGGCAGAAGCTCCCCAAACTGTAATACCCGTCCAGTTCTTAATAGAATAGAGGTTCGAAACAAAAGCTAATAACAGGCTAAATTCACTCTACTGATCATTAATAAAATTTTTCAGTAAAGGATCAAGGCTAGGAGTAAAGGAAACTACAGTACCAATACAAGATTTATTTGCAAAAAGTTTATTCCCCAAGAAAACGCAACAAAATTAAATACCAAGAAAAATGGGAGAAATTCAGACTATTTTACACAAAAACAACATATTTGATAATTAAAGTTAAAGTTATCAGCAAAAGAAACTAAAAGACCAAGAAAAGATTCAATCTTTTGGACCCACAAACAGAAGGGGATAAAAAAACACGTACACATCCGAACTAATCACAATAGTGACAATAGAATCCATAAATTTTTTCACAAAGAAAAGAGACCCAGAAATTCAGTTTTCTGAAAAAAAAAAAAAACTAAAAACAAAAGAAACTCAAAAATCAAGAAAAAGATTCATGAAGGAAATGTGAAACGTTACTAAAACACCATATTCTCCAAGAAAGCAACCAACCCAGAATACAAATAATACAGAGTCGCATTTAGTCTTCTATTATTCCCCCAACCAAAAGAAAAAAAACCTTAATTAAAACATCATTAAAAGATCAAAACTAGAACAGAATTAAAAAAAAAAAAAAAAAGCAGAACTGAAATACAAAAAAAAAAGAAAAAAAAAGGAAACAAAGGGTCTCAAGAAACCCACACATAATACACTGTATTCGAAGATCAAAACAAAGTGGCAAGAAAAGAAAAAAACCCAAAAAGGCTGATGCAGTTGGAACTAAAAGACCAGTAAATTGATATCCTTTTGGGTTGGACCCTCCAGGTTCTCGACGACAAAAGAAAGACAAAAAAGAGTAAAATCATGCCTAGCAACCCATAAGTGATCACATTCATAGCCAGTGAAGAAAATGTGACCGTTGAAAAGGTAAGAAAGACCAAAAAGAAAGAGTCTTTTGAATGTGATCAGGTGACAGAGAATAGGAATCCAATGGCAAAGAAACTCTATAAACTGAGAGAGAGGACTGGGGATATACAGAGGTTGAGCATATTGGGGTTTCAGAAATCAAGAGGGAAATCCTTATGACGATAGGAATTCTTTGTAAGAGAGGGAAAGAGAGGCTGTGGGCCTCCTTAGTCCTCTCCTACAAGCTTTTTATATTACAAAAAAAGTTATTTTATACACAACAACAAAACCAGTCGCCGCTGCCGTTTGCTACATAAACAAAGATTCAGAAGTGAGAAAAGATTTGGGAATGATGGCCTTCTGGGAGAAAAATTTCAATAGAAATTTGATCTTTATTTTACTAATTAATATGTGAATTAAATAATTTTTATTGTCTTTAATGTCTTCCCAGTTTGCCAAACCAAACTTAACCCTATGTGAAGTGCTGTAAAGGTTATCATAAAAAATAGTTACATATCAATTAATAAACACTTTAATATCAATATTACAAATAAACATTAAAATATGTATAATAATCTGTAAATCTTAATGAATATTGAAACTGTAATATTAAAGAAAAAAGAAGAAATAATAATGGTGTTTTTGCAGAAACTCTAACTCTAGCAGAGCTTAAGAGAGGGATAAAGTATTTTTTAGGAAGGAACGGGAAGAAGATTGATTTTGAAAGTCAAAGAAGCAAACAGAGATTTTATAGAAACAAATTACTAGTGGATTTGGTTGTTACTATTTCATGGCGGTGGAAAATCAGAACGAAACAAATAATGTCTTTTGAAATGAGTTAATTCAAGTGGGCTGGACATGGACTTCATTTTATAAAGTTAAGTCCGGCCTCGTCGGGCTATTTTGGTGGACCGACTTTAATTTTCTTGATAAAAATAACAGTTTTATCTGTACTCGTTAGAGATTATTCGTACTTACCCTAACGGGTATGGGATAAATGGCGTTTGACCAGGAAATGGGGTGAGAATGCTTGTCACCAGAAATTTTTTAATGGGGACAGAGATGTGGATGGAGTTCACTGTTCTCGCCCCCGTACCTGTTCTCGTACCCATCCCTGTTCCCCACCCGTTTTCAAATTTACTGTTTTACCTCTCATATTATAATTATATATTTATTTTTAAAAGGTAATTTTGACAATTCATATCAATCTATCCTAACATTCTACCCTAACCACTAATTTCTCTCAATTTGCAGCCCAATGACAGTAGCCACCCTTCAACCAAATTGTTCAACGTAGAAGTAGGGCTTGTTTGTACATGGAAAAGCGTAGCAAAGAGAAGAAAACTATTTATAGATATCGCTACTGCCGCCGGATGACAATAAATGATGAGTTGTGAAAAATAACAAAGATTTTTGCTGGAAATTGCTGCAACGATGATTTGTTTAAGGGTTTACCTGATGACGTGGTGATTTGTATTTTTTGCAAACTTAGCTCCATCGCCTGCCCCTGGGATTTTATCAATGCTTTGATGATGTACGTCCTTTTTAATCTGTGCCCCATTTTACTTTCATTTTCCCCTCTTTTTTGGCAGGTTTCATTTTTGACGAACTTAAGCACTTATAGTTCAAAATCTGAAATATGGTTCTAAAGTCCTGATACTTGTTATAAGAATCATAATCATCCTCATCGCGTTATTATTGTGCAAAATATTTAAACCATTGGATAGAGATCTATAGCTTGCAAAATTATATCTTGCCTAAGGCCTTCATGGAAGTAAGTATCTTCTGTTTCTTACTCTTTTCTTTTTGTGGGTTTCATTTATGTACTACCATAGTTTCATTGTCTAGGAATTTCTTTGGGTGAATTTCACATTAGTTTTATTGAGGTTTGCCCGTCCAAAAATTGGATTTGTTTTGGCAATATGTATATTCTAAGCATGAACTAGTTAATTTGGAATGATGGTTGATATGTGAATGTTATAAAAGGGCCTGCAATTTTAATGATTTTAACAGAATTTGTAAATTGCCAGGATTTTTTAGCATTTATGGTGTTTACGAAATATAAGTTTATCCTTTGTTATCTCGTCCTCTTCAGATCATCTCCCTGGAGATTTACATTCATAGTTCAAAGTTGCGGGATTTTGTTGAAAAGATGGTAAAAGCCAAGCTTGGCATGAATTTTCCAGTAATTATTCATGGGTTAGCACTTCTTTATGAAGGTGGTGATGATCTGACGAGGACGAGATATCAAACTATGCTGCTAACCTGAACAAGGTAAAGTTTTCATTTTACTTTAAAAAAATATATTTTAAACTTTTTAACTTGATTTTGAATAAAATATATTTTTTCATTGATTATAAATGTGGTGTCGATGATCATTTGCTTTTGTCTCTCTTCTTTAAACCTATTTTTCAAGATAGTTTCTTTATATATATTTGCACTACATCTTCTTTCTCCATTAACTATTCATATATTCTGCAATTTCATGGGATTGCTATTGCTATTAGCAAGAAGCAAAGGTATAATAGTTTCATTGCAAGTGAATTAATTTCATTGATTGACTACATTAATTCTGGTACAACATTAGTGTCCCATAAATTTTTTTAAAAATTTATAGTATATAATGAGTTTTGAAGAAATGCTTCCCCATCACTCTTTTAATTCTCTCCCTCTTCTTTCTAGAATTATAGAAATAGTGTTTTTTTGTCTCCAGCCTAAAATGTATATTTTGCACGTTCATGGAGGTTGCCACCATTTATGTTTCTTTTCTCCCCACCCAGACACTTGCCCCTCTTCCCAAGCAGGTTGTAGTGGTGTTTTTTTCCTTAATCTTGAGTTCAAATCTAAATTACATTGTGGGTTTAACTAAATTATGCTGGTGTAGATTCTAATTTAGGATTTATGTTGTTATGGAATATAAGGTATAGTTGCTGGTGTGGAATGTGGCTGTGAATCATAAATTTTTGGGGCATCTACAAAGGTCATTTTGGGTTGGAAGTCAGGTGGGGATGGGGCGGGGACGAGGCGGAGACAAGAGTTTTCGATTCTCAGCGGGGATGAGGACAGAGACTAAAATTCTCTTCTCGTTGGGTACAGGGATAGAAATGGAGATTGAGTTCAAAAGCTGGGGCGGAGATTGGGGAGGCTATCCCCACTCCCGATCCTTGTCATTATCATTCCTATTTCTTGATTTTGTAATAAAATAGTACACCAAGCCCAAGCTCCAACCGACTTTTTATTCCTCTTTATCCTACAAAAAAAACACAGTGGAAGAAGAAAAAAGGAATTTGGGCCACTAAAAATCATTTGTCTTCTTCCGCCTGCACTCTTTTATTTCTTGTGCAGGGTTCTCTCAGTAAGTGGACCTGCAGCAGCTGTGCTTACTAATGGGCCAATCCACCGAAAGAAAGCTTCTAACTAATGAGGTTTTCTGTAATTTCTTATGGATGAATGATGATTGAGCTTGTTTAGGCCCAAATTTATGCAGCTTGACCGTAAACAGTTAAGGTCAACGTCAAAGTCAAAAAGATAATGTTGAATAATCGTCGATGTTACCTGCCAGGTGCCACGATGACACATTTTCCGTGAAAGAGCGCAGGAATCAAACTAAGTGGGAAGACTTGGGTGGGCGTTTGATTGAACCGGTCAAGACGCCACATTCAAATTTTTTGTTTTTAAAATTAATTTTATTAAAAGTATAAATTTTTTGTTAATAAAATATAAATATTTGATACAATTTATAATTTTTTTATTAACTTAAATTTTTACATGAATTTAAGATTTAAGGATTATATCTAATATGATATTTTAATTTTGTTTTTTAATACGAAATTCGTTTGAGGCTAATTTTTTTATATTACATATTAATTAAGTCTAACAAATTTTAAGAGGGTGAATTATAGAACATAAAATTTTTTATTGGCAAAACTTTATATTAATCACTTGCCGTGCTGACCAATTTCTCATGAGAGAACACGAATAAAACGAAGTGTGAAGACTTACACTATGTTTGGAGTGGAATGAAAGCAGGGGAAAGAAAGCAAGAGGAAAGAAAATTGCACAGTAAAAAGCACTTTCCTCTGTTTGGAGAATGTGAGGAAAGAATCAGCGGAGAAAGGGAGGCGAAAATTTCGATCAGCCGTACCGTACGATGCTTCTCTCCAAAATGGAGAGAAAAGTGAGGAAAAGCTAAAGGGTAAAAGTGAATTTACCAATCTGCACTCGTCTATTCTGTGAAAAGGAACCAGGTCGGAAAGAGAGAAGGACAGAGAGAGGACGACACAGCCAAAATCACAAGCTCGTGAAGTGGATTTGATTTGCCTCTTCAAAGTAATTTTTTGCTCTTATTCAGATCTCTAGTACCTGAAAAGGATAAAAGCCTTCTATTTTATTGCTTATTTCAGAGAAATTTTTTGATCTATAGGTCTGTCGTTCTCACCCCACTGTGATCCCATTTTTTTTAATCTTTTTTTCTTTGATCTTCATGTTCTTTATTTTCTCTTTTGTCATTGTTGTTTTATTCTCTGGTCTTCTTCATTTTGCGCAGAAAAAAAAACCTAATAAAATTTTATCGTTCGTGAACCCATGAATTTTGAAACGAGGTTTTTCTTTGGTTCGATTTCATGACTGATTTTAGTTTATGTCTGTTGAATAAATCGAATAATTTCATCACCCATTGGAATGTCGGAAGCGTGGAATCTATAAGCTCCACGAAGCCACTGAAATCTCCATCTTCTGCTGGACGCCGAGTTGACCATCGGCACTTGATTCAGTTTTTGATCTCCAATACCAGGTACTCTCTCCATCTCTCTATGTTTTCTTCTTTAATCCGTACTCCCTTGTGTTGTTTGAAGATGCTGCAACTTGTCAAATGAGTTTTGTGAATTGGGTTTTTCTAATCAAGTACCATTGGTTCAAGTGTAAGACATTGGAACTTATTTTGGATGGGCAACGTCACTGTGTTTTTGTAGAATATAGCACACAATGATCTCCAATAAGGGTCAGTTTTCATATTTACACATAAGACTCAAAAAATTAAGGCTTAAAAATGTCAAAAATCTAGTGCAAAATCTGATTATAATTGGTTTGTCAGATCGACCGAGCACTGAAAAGTAGGAAAGCATGTTTCAATTGGCTCGAAATTCAATTACTAAAAGGTGAACAATGTTAATAATCAAAATAATCTCTCTTTGTTTTCATTCTTCTTCTTCTTCTTCCCATTTTGCTCCTCCTCTTCCTCAATGCATGCATAATCTTTGGAGAAATTAATTTGAATCTGGAATTAATTAATTAATAAATTAGGAGATGATCAGAGGTGCAGTGCGTACTGTGATTTGGAATCAACAACAGTCATACTGATAGTCTAAGTTGTTGAAGAACCAAAACCATCAGTGGTAGTACTGGTCTGGGAGGAGGTGTTGGTAAGACTAGTAATATGGGTAGAGCAGGCCACAACGCTCCTGACAGTGAAGTAGGCAGCAACATGAAAATGGTCCAAGACAGTGCGGAATTCAGGGGCTTCCCACGAAACATATGCTGCAGGGAGCTTCTTAAATTCAACCACACATTTAGCCACATTCATCATGGCATCCATCAGTTCTTCCAGTGGGTTTAATGATTGTTCGATACCAGAAGGCAGATTCTTAATCAGTGCCATTGATTTGGCTATCCAGATAGACGAGTGAGTCTAGTTTAATAGCAAGAAGTTGTTGTGATTCAGAGCAAAGGCCGCCATGCTCATCACCAACTTGACTTCCCAGCTATAGTCTCCCATCATTTCGAATATTACTTGCTTTAGATAAAGCCTTATGAGAAAGCTGAAAACAAGTTCCGTTATGAACCATTTTCATAACCATTTTCCTTTGAATCTTGTTACAGACTTTAAATTGCTTATTTGTTATTTATTTATTTACTTATTTATTTTTGTAGATTTCGTTTATAACTGTGCGTATGTGTATGTGTGTGGGTGTCTTTTTCTTTTTATTTTGCGTTCACTTGTTTATTTATAGGACTTTCCCCGTCGAGGAAACTTATATGGTGACGGAACTGGAAAACATTTGATTTATCATAATGACTAGTACCATTAAATGACACTTTTCAACTTCTTGCATTCAGCATTGCTTAATTTACAACTTTGTCTTTGGACCTTTTAACTTACAGATTTTTTTTTTTTTTTGCATATGTCTACTCCATAACTGAATCTTGAATGACCTTTTACTAGTGTGTGAATTCTGATTTATGAGGGTGTTGCAGCGTGAGCTGCTGTAATGTTGCATTTGCCTATGATATCTAGCATTTGCCTATGATCTATGAGGGTGTTGCAGCATGAAGTACTGCTCCAAAAATTGGCCAGCCCTTAGCACCTAAAGGCAAGCCTTTTTCTCAGTATCTCAACTCATTCCATCTCAGCAAAGCAGAGGATAAACAGAGTAGCAAGAGAACTGCTCCTATAAGAATCACAATGAAAATAGCCAATGATACTTTCGGGGAAAAAAAAGAAAGGCCTCAAAAAAACCCGCTCCCCAAATAATGATAAAAGGCACCTTGACTATTGCACAGCGGACTCTTTTATTCGTGTGCAGAAAAATGGAGGTGTCAAATTTGAGATTGAATTCAAAATAATTAAGAAAATTTGAGATTGCTCGAATTTAAAAGAACTAAGAAAATTTAGGATTGAATTCAACCTGACTCACAACTCTCACTACATCAATTATTTTAAGAGGAGGAAAAAAGTTACAAGAAAGAATGTGGAAGTTAAACAATAAATTTTACAAGTAATATAATTTATACTATTTTACTCTAACTATTATGAGCATTAATTTGAAAAAAAAATAAGTGTATTATTTGATATTTTCTTATAATTTAATTTATTATTTTATTTATATATACATAATTATATACAAATCACACATGTACATTACTTTTGTTTTATATATTTTACAAATATGTTAATTAGGATTGTCAAAAAAATATAATTATTATCTATAAAAAAAACGTGACTAGTAACGTGGGGGCATAACTGTCATTTGTAATTAAAAAATTTTCTTTCTCTCCACTTTCTCCTCATATCCAAACAAATTATTATTTTCTCTTCACTTTCTTTCCTCACATTTCTCTAATCACTCCAAACAATATAAGAGAAAATTATATTCTCTCCCTCCACTTTCTTTCTCACCACTTTCTTTCTCTCCACTTTCTCTTCCCACCCCTTTTACACTCCAAACATAGTATTAGTGTTTGATTGAGACAGTCACCTGTGAACCGAACAATACGGCAAATTCCAACTGGAAACATGGCACACCTTCCATAAAAAAATAAAAAATAAGGGAAATGCTAATCTAAGTATGAAATAGTATGTATAAAATTGTATATCTTTTGATTATAAAAATATATTAAATTTAAAACAAAAAATAAATTATTGAATTAATTGTATATCTTTTATATATCACAAATTAAGTATTTGCATAATCGTGTCCCAAAAATAATAATATATGTAAATGAACCTTCTGTTGGAATATTAGAGAGTTGGGCAGGAGAAACAATATCCAATGTTAAACGGGTACATACACGATTTAACATTGTTCTCCCTTTTTTTTTTTTTTTTTATCCTTCATGATAGGCAAATACTCTAACAATTCATCCAAGAATTCTCCCTTTTCATAAATTTTTCTTGTTTCTTTCAGTTTTTTAAGAAAAAAGAAAGGTTACTCTCCCAAAGTTCTTTTGAAGGATACTTTTGATTTTTCGGACTAAAATGGTAATGGAAATATTGGATTATAACGTAAAAACATAAGGATAATAAAATTCAAAGCCTTAAAGGTGACAAGGGTTAAAACACAAATAAAGTAAGCTTAAAAGACTCAATCGCAATAAAAGAGATGTAAGTAATATTTCTAATAATGCATTTATCTATCATTTGGTCTTAAAAAATATTCAAACAAAATTTTAAAATCATATATGAAATCATAAATATATCATTGTATTCACATAAACTTTCTCTAAGCATGTAATACATCTCAAAAATCATAATGCATAATCAATATTAAGAATTTTCAAACTCATCCATAAGATAAAGTACACTTATGAATTAACAATTAAATCTGAACAATTTTCATCAATTTCTCTAAATCTTGTAATAATATAAGAATCCCCATTTTTTATTATGAAAGTAAAATAATTGTACAACCTTGAGATTGACCATAACTTACCCAATACCAAATTCCTTGTATGCCTCTCTCTCACGAGCTACAACTATAACAAAATATCTGACATATAGGTCACACCACCCAGACGAAGAACAACAGTTGAAAGCACCCAAAGAGAGATGGTTCAGGGCTCTGGAAGGCGAACTCTATTCCAAAATCACAAACATCTGGCCCAAGAGAGAAAAAAAATCGATTGAAAGAAAAATTAAATACACACACACATATAATCATTTTTCTAAAATTTTTTTCCTCTTAATAAAAATGGTCACCATTGTAGGAAAGGGGGCTAATATGAAGAAACTGAATCATAAATCTTTTAGTTAGAAATCTCAGCTATTATTCATCTTAACTAAGACAGATCCTAAAAAATAAAAAAAATAAAAAAAAAATATATATATATATATATAACTTGTTTACAAATCTGGCACAATGTACTAGTTGTTTTATTTATATTATAATAAGAGAATTTTAATATAAAAATAATAATATGAATAATATAATATAATATAATAATGATACAAAGTAATATTATGATATTATATGAAGAAGAAGAGTTGGACTAATTAACCACTCTTTGGCGATGCGAAGAATGTGAGTTTCAAAGAAATTGATTATGCATACTGTAGTAGTACTTCTCCTACGGGGGAAGACTGAAAACTGGAAATTTGTCGTTGATATTTATTTGTGTTCTTGTTGCTTTTTCCACAAACATGGGACCCTTCCGTGAAAAATACGTAAATGTACCTCCATCTCCGTCTATATATAGAAGGCCTAAACTGCTCAATGCAACAAACATTAGTAAGTAGTAAGAGAGGTGCTAGTAACATACAATACAAATGAGGGTAGCAGCTATGAATATGAATATGAATATGAGGTCATGGATGTTAGTGATGATATCGGTAATTTTGTTATTGGAGGAATGGGGAACTCAGTGTCATAGTTGTGGGGAAGACGAGAAAATTGCTCTTTTAGAAATTAAGTCTTCCTTCAATCGCGCACATCAATACTCTGTCTACCTGACTGGTTGGGGGATAGATAATGATTGCTGTAATTGGGACGGAGTCTATTGCGATTTAACAACCAAGCGGGTCATTGAACTTGATCTTAATTATATAATAGATCGAGATTCTGGAGGGTGGTATTTAAATGTTTCTTTATTTCTTCCTTTTAAAGATCTGAGTACTCTTAATTTATGGGACAACCAAATACTTAATTGTATTGAGAATGAAGGTCCTCTTTTTACAGTTTTTACTATATTTATTTCTTAATCACAACATAAAATGAATTTTTTTTATTATTACTTTTTTTTAAAACAAAAAAAAAACTCATAAATAGAATGATATACTTCATATATATCATTTATTGTAATATAATATTATATACTTTTCTCATGCAGGTTTTGAGAAACTATCAAGTCTTACTAATTTAGAGATGTTCTATTTAGGCGACAATAAATTCAACAATAGTATTATATCATCTTTGCGTGACTTTTCGTCTCTGAAATTATTGTCTTTATCACGAAACAAACTCAATGGAATAATCGATATCCAAGGTGAGCCTCTGCTAACTTCGCCTTTTTTCAAAAACTTTTACTTTTATCAACATATATGACAAGCAAATTAAATAGAGCAAACTGAGCACTCCATTGCATGTATTTGGATCCCTTTATTAACAAATCAACATAAGAAACTGCAAAAGGTTTTTCATTTTGGCCCTAGGTTTTTTTTTCCCTACATTTATATGCTAACAATAACAATTTATAGGGGATTTCTAATTTAATCTACATTTTTTTAGTAAGTATACTTTACTCATGATCTTATATTACATAATAAATGAGATTCACTTAAAATAAAAAAATAAAAAAAATAATTTGTGTGGTATTAGATCATGAGTGAATTTTACTAATTTAAAAAAAAATAAAATTAAGTTGTAATGTTTAAATATCTATTAGTCAATAAGGCTAATATTCCCCCTTTAATAAATAACTTTGTCCGTGGTTGGATATACAGAGTCAACCAAACAGACTAAATGCGGACATGAAATTGAAAAATAACTCAAACTTAAATAGAGATTAATGAGAAAGTTTATTTACACTAATCTATCAAATTGGATGTGATTTTTCTGCTGTCTTATTGTCTGTCTTAAGGAGGAAAGATAATCAAACCTTGAGCCTGAAAGTCTTCGGGAAACTAAGAAAAATTTGTGGAGAAACCAACTAAAGAATCAATAAGAAAAAGAAAGAGTTGAAAGACATAAAGAAAGGAAACCACAAGCCAAGCATGACCACAAGCCAAGCATGACCACCGAGGTCGAAAGAATGACTTTGAATTGTTGATTGCTTCCATTTTTGTACCCTTTCCCAAATTAAAAGAACCCTAAATGAAAGAAGAATTTGAACTGAAACTTTCAAATTGCAAGGGAGAACACTCTTGCAAGAGGATGGCAAGGAGCTCCCTCAACTCTATCCTTAGTTTTAACTAACAGTTTATAGTGATTGATGAGTCCGAACAAGATTTGTTAAAAAATCATTGATGATATTATTTATTTATTTATTATTTTAGTTATATAGGAGGCCAAAATGATAGAAAGAGGAAACATAGTCATAAAACCAAAATGTTTTAGTAAAAGAATCATATCTGATTGTAAGATTTGTGATATTATTTCTATCTCAGTCCTTTTAAGGATAATTTTTGATATTTAACAAGTGATTTAGTAGACTTATAAGAAGGGAATATGTCTCTTTCTTCACATAATACATAATTGCACGTGGTCAGATTTGAATTATCTAGCGAGCTTGGAGGAATTATATTTAGACGGCAATGAAATTGAAGGCTTCAAATCCTTTCGAGGTACGAATACTTATCACTTTATTCAAATGTCGTGCATGCTAAGAGAAACACGCTGTTCTCATATGCCAACAGCCAATGAATTAATTTTACTGCCTTAAATTCAGAACAAATCTGTTCGGCTGTTGATCGATACAAGGATGAGAAATGCAAGGAATTATACTCTTTACACAAACACAAATCTTTTCCTGCTACTATTTTATTCCGCTAGGATATTGTACATTGAAAATTACTATCTAGTTCCAAAAAAAAAAAAAAAACTGCTACGCTTCTGATCTCATCGGCTCATCCTCTCGCCCATTAGTACTTTTCATTGTCGGCTGTACCGAAAAGCAAATATTTTCAGCTGTGGAAGTCTTTTTTCAGGTGATGATGAAGAAGTGCTGAGATTAAGCAAGTTGGAATCCCTTCTTCTTTATAATAATAGCTTTGACAACAGCATTTTGTCATTCCTTAAAAGCCTTTCATCTCTTAAGTGATTATCTCTTGGTTACAACCAACTAAAGGGATCAATAAATATAACAGGTCATATATTTATTTTTCTACTTTCTTGTTCTTTTTTGAGAAATTGAGGGATATCGTACATGTATAATTCATTTGCAGATATTAAATGTTAAGTTTTATTATTATTATTTGGCTTCAATTGTTGTTCCCAGAATTAAATGCTCTAAGTCAATTGGAGTCGTTGGGTCTAAGCGGAAATGAGATCACTAGATTTGTGGCTGCAGGAGGTATAAATCCTTTTTTTTTTTTTTTTAATCTACTGCTATCTTGATCCATTGCCACAGGACCACGGCTAGGCCGTCCCCAGCCCAAGTTTCCTGGATCAATTTTTTGTTTTTTCAATCCAAGCTGTAGAATCTATAGTATAGATTCTATAGTAACATCTTTTAAACAAATGTAAAGAATTAATAAAAAAAAGAAAAAAATTAGTTTGAATTTCACTCTTAGTATCCACTAATAAATGTCTTTCAATCATGTCTTTTCAGATTAATTTTAAATTTTAGATTCATTATTCTTTGCATCATTTTTAAATTTCTTAGAATATAAAGTCAACGGAGTCATTTTAATCATACCAAGTAGAATATAATCTTTCAAAATTCTATACCCCATTTATGTATAATGTTTTTAAGGCCTAGAATATACTAGACAATGCTATAATATTCTTCATTTTCCCTCATCATATAAAAATGTAGGTTCTCACATTCCATATTGATCCTTTGATCATTTTAGTGATAATGTTGTCTCTTTGGTTTATGTTTCCGCAAACCATGGAATTTTCAAGGCCTAATCCTTTCAACCTAGAAAAGCTAAATGGTTCTTCCCAAGGTTTGACTATGGGTGGTTGGGATATATAAAAGGTTAGAAAATGGCGTATGATTCAAATTACAACGAACAAATTTAATTGAAAGTTTATTTAACACAGTTCCGCAAACTAAGTTAAAATATCACTTAAATGATTAAAGCAAAAAAAAAAAAAAAGTGTTTTCTTCTCATGAGATTAGGAGTCAGTCACTTATGTTTCATATATTTCTTTATCTTATCTAAAAAAGCATCATATTCTATTTCTTTTGACATTCGCAGAAAATAAGAGTTGGAACAACATAAGTCAGCTTTACCTTCGAGAAATCAGGACAAATGCAAGCCACGTGCTGGAGCTACAATCACTTCTTGGATCATTCCCTAACCTTAAGGCCCTTTACTTAGAATCCAACAATCTACGAGGAACATCGTTTGCTCAAGGTAACTGCTGGTAATCTTCCGAAAAGCTGACATTTATTAACTTCTAATTCTTGCTTCATTCATTAGTCTTCATTTCATATAGTTAATTATTATTTTTCTAAATTTACAATTACTTCGTCCATAGGGTCCTACCATCTGAACAATGTGGAAGAGCTGTACTTGGATTATTCTTCTGTGGATGAAAATTTCCTTCAAAGCCTTGGGGCACTGGTTTCTCTTAAATCTTTGTCCATGCGACGGTTGAATGGTTCCCTACTTGTTCAAGGTAAATTCCAATACTTGTTTTTTTGTTTTTTTTTTGTTTTTTAATTTGCTGGTATCACAATTTGCTTATGTTGGACCGCCCATTGCGGACATCAATCAAGCACTAAAGCCGCAAAGCAATGATATTTATACTAAGAGATTTCGAAAGCCCTGTCTCATAAACCCTTTCATATATAATGGATTTCAAAAGGCAAATGTTATTTTCGTAGATAAACAAGAAAAGGTAAATTTAGCTTCTCCAATCCTTTGTATATTCTTCAACAATTGCTTTCTGTTTGGTAAATGCAAATTTAGGTTGACAATTTTGTGAATTTTATCAACTTGGATAGCGATAGTCCTCATTGCTATTTCTTTGTTATATCAACTTGTAGGTAATGTGACAATTTAAGTAGGCATACAAAGTTTTTTATTGTCTTTTCAGATTTTGAATTTTTAAAATTTTTTTAATTGAGTAATCAGCTCTCAATTTTTTTCAATTTGAGTAACAAGCCAACAGGTCCTTAAAATCAATTTAATCTTTAGAAGTAAATTGAAAAAAAATTAAAAATAGTATAATCTTAGCGCCAAAATTTTTATAATTTTTTAATTTATCATATTTTAACTTTTAAATTGTGCACTAATTCAATGATATAATTTACAATAGAGTATTGAAATGAATTTTTGAAAGTTATTCTATCCTATACATATATTTTAAAGTGTAAATAAATTGACTTATTTTTGCTCTTCATTATGTACATCTAAGATTAAAAAAAATAAATTTGAAAATGTTTTGACTCAAGACTCAAATTGACAAAATTTGAAACTTCGCCATTCAAATTGAAAAACTTTTAAAGATTATAACCCAATTTGACAATAAAAAAAAAAATGTGCCTACCCAAATTGTCATGACACTTACCGTGTGAGCATCAATAAAAGAATAGCAATGTTTGGACTATCTATTATCTCAAATTGATTGAATTTTGATAGTTTGCAATCTAAATTTAAAACATTGCGATTCATATTAACAAATTAAAAAAATTACCAAGCTGGATTTCTATTAGTCCCAAATTTGTCAATGAAGAGGTCATGTACACCTATTTGGAATTCCTTCTTAACTATCTACATTTCTTATTACCAAATAATTTTCAGGTTTATGCGAACTAAACCAGCTTCAAGAACTAGATATCAGCGAAAATAATTTCAACGGTACCTTGCCCTCATGCATAGCTAATTGGACATTTCTTCGACAATTAGATCTTTCATACAATCACTTCCAGATTCCAATGACACTCAGTCCATTCTTCAACCATACGAAACTGGATTCCTTGCATGCTGAAGGAAATAATATATTTTTGGAAACAGAGCAACAGAGTTTGGTCCCAAAATTCCAGTTAGCTGCACTCTCCTTGTCTAGTTATGGATATGGTGGAAGGTTTCCCAAATTCCTTTTCTACCAGCACAAACTGCAATACTTTCATCTCTCGGACATCCAAATGAGCGAAGGATTTCCATATTGGTTGTTAGAGAACAACACGGATTTGCGTGCACTCTTCTTGGTCAATAGTTCTCTTTCAGGCCAATTCCGCTTGCCACATCATTCTCATACGAGTTTAATGAATTTGGACATTTCTGAGAACTACTTACGTGGCTATGTTCCAGCGCAAATTGGAGCACATTTTCCAAACTTAGAGCTTTTAAACATGTCAGGAAACGGTTTCAATGGGAGCATCCCTCCTTCTCTTGGTAATATGAGCTCAATTCAGTACTTAGACTTATCCAATAATCAATTATCAGGAAAGGTGCCTGGGCAGTTGGCCACTTCTTGTTTAAGGTTAGAAATGCTCGTGCTCTCAAATAATAGTTTGCAAGGCCAAATCTTCCCAAGAAATTGGCAGTTGGATAACTTGCTTTCATTGCAGATGGATGACAATTTCTTTACTGGAACTATCCCGGACAATTTATATAATAGTTCATCATTAAGAATCTTGAAGCTCAGTCACAATAATCTGCAAGGGACACTTCCCGATTGGATAGGAAATATGTCTGCACTTCAAGTTTTGGATCTTTCAGAAAATAATATCTTCGGAAGCCTACCGCCAAACTTCCCTTTGGGCATAATACAAGTTTACTTGTCCAAGAATAGATTGCAGGGGTCATTGGAAAATGCATTCTATAACAGTTCCAGTCTGGTGGCATTGGATCTTAGACATAATTATTTTACAGGCAACATTCCAAAATGGGTTGAAACACTGTCTAACCTGAGGTATTTGCTACTGAGCAATAATAACTTTGAAGGTGAAATTCCTATTCAGTTGTGCAACTTGGACGGATTAGGCTTAATAGATTTTTCACACAACTACCTATTAGGTCATATTCCCTCTTGCCTAAGATCTGGAAGCACTTGGAATATAACAAATAGCTTTCGAAGCCTTATCATAAGTTATGGACTTTGGGGTAGAAGGAGTGATAGAGACTTGGGCTTTATTGTTAATTCTCCATTTGAACTGCACGTCCACTTTACCGCAAAAAGTATTTCTTATTTTTACAAAGGAAGACCCCTCATATACATGACTGGAGTTGATCTTTCTCACAATAATTTGAAAGGAAAGATTCTACCAGAACTCGGAAGCCTTAGCATTATTAAGGTGCTAAACCTATCTCACAATGACTTGACAGGGCCAATCCCACCGACTCTTTCAAACTTGACAGCAGTTGAGAGTTTAGATCTTTCGTACAATAATTTAAATGGAAAAATTCCTCCTCAACTTATTCAACTCCACCAACTAGCTGTTTTCACCGTAGCACGCAATAACTTATCTGGAAAGACTCCAGACATGATTGCACAATTTGCAACTTTTGACAACAGTAGCTATGAGGACAATCCTTTCCTGTGTGGACCGCCACTGACAAAAACTTGTAATGGACATCCGTCACCTCCATTATTGCCCAAGAATTCAGGTGAGCACGAAGAAGAAACTAGATTAATAGACATGGATGCATTTTATGCAAGCTTTCTAGCATCTTATAGCGTAGTGCTGCTGGGAATGGCCACAGTTCTCTACATAAACCCAAATTGGCGACGAGTATGGTTTCACTTTGTGGAGTTATGCACCAACAAATGTTATTATTTTATTGTGGACAATCTTCCTATGTTATCCAAGTACAGAGCTTCACAGCTTTGTGTCTAGTCTAGATGATGTTTGTGTATGCATTTCTCCTTTCTGTATTTATTGGATATTGTATTTAATAAACCATCCTTCGATAGATGATGGATTATACGATCTAAGAGTTATATCTATGGACTGTAAATAAGGCTCTCTACATTGTTCAGCATAACTCACTCAACTCCGTTTAATTGGAATTTGATTAAAATTTTGAACATGTGACGTGGAGGTCACAAGAAATACTCTTTGACAAAAGAAAAGAAAGGACAGGAGTTGATACAAACAGGCACAAGCTATTGACTTCTATGTTTTTTAAATCTATTGCTTCTCTAAATATCATCAAATTTAATAATCCTCTGTTATCATTATGTCTTCAAAATTTACTAGGTAATTATAGCCACATATCTGAAGATAAAAAAGATAATTTCATGTTCAAGGCATACCTCAACACCATTAGTACCTCCATCATAGCATGGTTTCAAGCTGACAATACGCTTTAAGTACGGCGTCCAGCATCCAATAGCCAGATCTATCCCAATTATCTTACCACCTCTTTAGTAATCTTGTTTTCTCAACGGTGCAGAATATGTCGTATGACCAAAAACTCAACACAACGTAATGGTTATTACATAAACAGCCCAATGAATTTGATCTAGCCGGTGCCTCAAGCATACTTCTCAAAAATGATTCTTCACCGAAGCAATCTCTTCCGTACAAAGAAAATGTGCTTGTAAGCTACTTGTTCACTCATTGTACCAAAGCCAATTTTTGCTAATAGAGCAAGCATAGACCAGGATGTATAAATTTGCATTCATCGAGCTAATTAGCTACAAAAGCAGGACAATAGATTACTGCACATGCATTCAGCGGTTTCCTGGCTGTATGAAGCACCACAAACCCTTCCACAAGATAACAATATGATCGGACCAAAACTAATAAAAATTACAATGCACAAGATATGATCGTCCTGAAGATTTCGGTTCGCAGTTGTTCCTATAAAAAATTATACCGTATACTCAATGTAACTTACCAACACAATCCAACCAGGTGGAAAACACACACACCTCCTTTAACTTCCACCAGCTGGCTGCAAGCAGCAGATAATAATGTACAATAAGGTCAAATCAATCATAACAACTAAGGCGGGTAAGAAAATCAGTATCTAAGCATGGCATCACTCCTCTGTCTACAAAAGATAATGTTCATGCAAAAAAAGAACTAAAGTTAAAAGCAACAACAAAGAGGAATAGGATGGTCCGGCAAGAACTATCAATTTGGGGACGTTGGGAAGCTTAATTATTGAACCAAGAATGTTTTTTGAGGTGAAATTCAAAAACTTTAACCGAAAATTACCAACTTCACATCTTCCCTAATGCCGATTATTTTCTCACATGCACCACGAAAAAAGTTCATTTTATGGAGCAGATCGCGTGTAGTACATGGGTGAAAATTTTTTCTTTTCTAGTAAATCTACAAGCCAAACGAGATCTCGTGCACTGTTCTCACAATAACAGGCATATTATCAATATCGTGGAAAGCTGGCACAGGAAATTAAACATTGCCATGGAGAGTAAAACACAGCAGTCATAGTTGCACATCTAGAGAAACTAATCAATCAATCCCCGAGCAATATAAGAATTGTTGGGTGCACTCGTAAAACAAATGTTCTAGCAAAAGCATACATCTATTGAATTAAAAATCACAATTGAATATGCATTTCCCTTAATTTGAATATCAGATGTAAAGATTAGTATCACCCAAATGACACCAGTTTTGCCTACTTTAGTTGCTTAAGTATTTCAAATAGTATAGTGTAAAAAACCACTACAAAGCCAGGAAACAATAAAAGACTCCAAAATGGCTTCTTTGCCCAAAATAAACACTTAATATACAAAGTCACCTAAAACATATGCGTTTTGGCCAAGACGAGGCGCTCGTGAATTTAATTGATCACCTGGATATCAAACACAATCCCATTTTAGCCTGTCTAAACTTTTTTCACCTACATCCACCATTAACGATTTTTAGATAGCGCAAAGGGTTTTCTATAAATCAATTTCATTGTTGCTTTCCCTCCCTCTCCTTCTGTCTTCTCTTTCTCTAGAAAATTTTTCAAACACAATCCCATTTTAGCCTGTCTATACTTTTTTCACCTACATCCACCATTAATGATTTTTAGATAGCGCAAAGGGTTTTCTATAAATCAATTTCATTGTTGCTTTCCCTCCCTCTCCTTATGTCTTCTCTTTCTCTAGAAAATTTATTTATTGTCTTCTATTTTATTATGCATTTGTTCCAGTATTAGCAAGAACAACAAGAACAATTGTTTTTCTTGATAATTGTAGATTTTAAAGCAAGAAAAATAACAAAGTGGTAAAAGATGGTCGCAAAACATCTTTTACTCTGTGCACAACTACCCTAGCATGACATTGAATGAAAGCAGATTGAAAGGAGAAGCACTGAACTTTCTATGAGGCCAAGAAGAAAATTGCAGCATATGTGCTAATAAATATGCTAGGAAACATTGAGAGGGAAGCCAATGTTCAGAAACAATTTAACTGGAAGCATAATACCATGTTAAAGGAATATTCAACACAACACCATGAAGTAGTGATTCCAAAAATTTATACGAAACCTGTAAAACAACTAAGGGATGATCGTATCCAGCATCCACCACATACCCTGCATATAGAAAGTCCCAACAGCCAAAATTTTTAATTACGAAGAAAAATATGGTTTTAAAAAATGTAATCTTTCGTAAGCAGAGTTAATGAGGACGATCTACACAGGCATTAACATATAGAGGCTGTTAAGCTCAAAACTAAAGTTTATGCCAGGTCACCAAAATTGACGAGTGAAACGGAATATTCATTTCCACTTTGCTTAAACATTTGATTAATTTTCCAAAGTCAAGCTAGAAACTTAATGTAATTAGATGCTTATATATGAAGCACTGTGATTTTTCACATCATCAAACTTTTATGAAACTGCTTCACCTTGTCATCCATGTTATTTATTGTAGCATCTCGAATTCATTAATTTTAGATAAATAGAAAAAAACACACCCCTTATCAATTTGCAAACTTCCAAAATAGATTGGAAGTAGATTCTGGACAAGTTTCCCAAAACATGAGTTTTCATGTAGGCCTTAAGTCACATGAACTACCTCACGATTGAAGATTTAAGATAATAAAAATGGATATTGTTTCCACTATTGTTCTTTGATTCCTAGGACTCTTTAAACATTTCCTATCAGATAGATAACAAACAAATATATAAGTGTCACAAAATTCAATGGCAATGTCATCTCTGATCCTCACAAACTTCAGTTCACTCCAACCGAAGTTACTCAACTCTATCATCTACTATGAGTTGGCTAATTAGATCCCCTCTCTCCGTTATTACCTGTTCAAAGCTCTAACATCATGACAAAATAAAAGGCAAAATTAGGGGGAAAAGGAAAGTAACTAGACAGCAGCTAATGCCATGGTCAATAAGACACAAGCCAGTCGCCCCCTAATCTTGTCAAGAGTTTCGACCTAGTGGACAAGTAATCATACACAAGGTATTTCAAATGGCAATGCAGGCACAAAGCAACATCCTTGAATATGAAATTTGGAATACTTGTCAAATTACTAAGCTCTTCATCTCCAAGCTTGGAAGAATCGAAGTTAAGCTCTCCAAATTTCTTAAGCCTGGAAACAATAGTAACCTGTAAAGGGTGACAGTGGGAAAGAAAAAATAGAGGAAAAAGAGAAGGAGGAAGAAGATGGAATGACAAAACAATTTAACAAAATCTATCCTTGTCCCTGTTATCAATGTGCAAAATGATAGCACTTATGGGTGAAGGGAGGAGACGCTAACATAGGAAATCATTTACTAATACTTTTAGGATTTGGCTACAAAATCAATCCCTGGCAAAGCTTCAGACGATTCTTTGGACAACCAAGACTGAAATATCCTACTTTGAGGTGATTATGAAATATGGCTTAATGTTGAAGAAGTTGGAGCTGCTGGTGGCTTTCCAAAATTAACAGCTTTTTCTTTTTGGTTTTTTTTCCTTTCGTCTTTTTTTTTTTTCACTTCCCTTCTAAACACAAGTGTTAGTTAACTTTTTTGCTGGACAGGTTTTACGCTTTAAATTAGCTAGCTTTACTTGTTAACTTGTGGTTGTATTTAAATGAGTTTAAATTTGAAACATAAAGTTTGAATTTGTATTCAAATTTGAAAGTTACTTTTGTAACTAGCTGCTGTAATTTTCCGATTTCAACTTTTGAAATTAGTAATGTATATGATATATATTATTAAAAATTGAAACAAGATAATCAATGAGAATTATATATGCTTTAACTCTTCAGGTCCCAAAACTCTCGTTCTCTTCTCCTAAAATCTGGCAAAGTTGAGTAAGACAATCTCTGAAGGCTTAAGGAAAGGATGAGTAAGACAATGCAATAGGTTGAACAAATGATGTTCTCAACCATTCCAAAGTTCCACGTTTTGTGTACCTTCTGGAGACCCTTACTCTTCTGCCATATTCAACAGCTTGTTGGCCTCTCTTCCTAGAAAAAATTCCTCCCATCGGATGTCACTCTTTGGCAGTGAAACATTGATCTCGTCGATACGGATGGCCTTGTTCTGTAGCTTGAAACCAAAGCATGTGGCATTTATCATAAATTATCCTGACAGAAAGGAATAACATCAAGGAATGTTTTTAATTGAGAGGGACAAAAATAGAGCAACATAATTGTTATCTGTACAGTACCTCATAACGAACTGCAGTCTGCCAATATTACCAATTTTAATTAATGAAATTTTTGAGAACTTAAACCTGTGATGTAATTTAAATTTCACCAATCAAAGGAAACGCAATACCTATGACGTAAAATTTAGCTGTCCATACTTCAATCTTTATGATCCACAAACTGAAGGTTCAAGTGAGCACCCAAGTAGTAAACAGTTATGTGTCTACACACAGTACAACAAAAATTTAAAAAAACAAAAAACAAAAAACCCGGGGAAGGACTTAGAGATTTATGTCCTTTCTTCCCATATCAAAACTAAAAACTAAAATACCGAGAAAATATTCATCCATAGAACATGAAGCGTCATTAAAGGAACCTACTTCCCAGGAAAACAATACATTCCAAAATACCAGGGAAACAGGGTTAAATTCACTCTTCTATTTTCCTCCCCCAAAAAAAAGAATCTTCAATAACAATCGTTAACCAAAAAAAAAAAAAAGTAGCAGGAAAAGAAACTGAAATACCAAGAAAAGATTCATTGCTTGGACCTAAAAACAGAAGGGCTTCAAGAAAACATACACATCTGAATGATCACAAAAGTAGCAGCAAAAGCAATAAATTTTCACACAGATAAGAAAAGACCCAGAGATTCAGTTTTCTAAGCGGAAAAGAGAAAAAAAAAAAAACTAAAAACAAGAGAAACTAAAATTTCAAGAAAAGATTCATCAATAAAACGTGAAATATTATCAAAACGACAAAACATCATATTTTCCAAGAAAACAAAGTTGTATTAGGCCTTCGATTTTCCCCCACAAAAAGAAAAAACTCTAAGCAAGCATTATTAAAAGATCAAAACAAGAACATTAAAAAAAAAAAAAAGAAAATGAAACAAAGTGGCGAGAAAAGGAAACTCATAAGAGCATAGACGGAAAGACCCGCAAATTGAAATCTTTGCCCGGTAGACCTCTCAATTTCTCTGCGACAAAGTAGAGAATAAGAGTATCATGTCTCGCATGCCCGTAAAGCCATCACAGCCTGAGAAGAAAAGATGACCGTTAAAAAGGTAAGAAAGACCAAAAGGAAAGAGTCTTTGAATGAGATCAGTAGACAATGAGAGATTTTTTAATCCATTGGCAAAGAAATTCTATCGACTAAGAGAGAGCATTAAGAGCATTGGGGTTAAGCGGAGAAACAAAAAGAGATACATATAATATATATTAGAGAGGTGGGAAGGTGGTATAGAAATTCTTGTAAGAGAGGGAATTCCTTGTAAGAGAGGTTGAGTAGTCTCCATGTCAATGCTGGCTTTTTTGTTTATGAAAAAATGTTAGTATTCCAAATAAGAAGTACCCGATAATTGTCCGTAATATAATAAATTTAAAATTTTATATAATAATAACAAAATATAGAAAAAAAATAGTAATTTTTTGTTACATTTTTTATCAATATAGTTACAAACAATTTTAAATTTATTGTATAACAGACATTTTCTTAAGACATTTTCTCAGTCAATATACTGGAACACTTTGTTTATTAGACCAAAGATTCCTAATTGTGGAGGGATTTGGACTTGTGAAGGGATTTGGACTGATGGATTTATGGGAATGGGGAGGGACAAAGCTTTAATGAAAATTTTGATATTTCTTTCACTAACTAATATGTCACGTAAATCATTTTATTTTATAATCTTGGAAGATAGTAAATACCAATTAATAAACACGTTCTTATAGATATTATAAAACAATAGTTTGTATAAACACATATAGATAAACCATAAACAAAATATTGCTAATGGTTAATTCTCGAAAGTATTACTAGAAAGAGAAAAGGAAACCAAGTTTGGATCTATTTCCTTAAGCTTAAACGACTAGAAAGCTGGGACATAACATTAATTAGTGAATATTTTTATAAATTCCATAAGCTACATAGGGCAAGGGCAAAAAGTATATGTATGCGCAGACCATGTAATAGTATATAACTGATATATGAACATGCAATATGTTACCTTGGCACATTTAATATATGGAAGACCAAGGGAGGAAAATAATATTCTCGCATATTACTACTATTTACTAAATGGCAAGTGAAAAAGGAAAAATACCACTTGGATAAGAAACTCCAAGATCAGTAACATTACAATTGGAGTTTGTGATTCCTTCCGGCTGGGGAGACCTGAACCATAAGATAAGTGAGTGTTCTTTGAATAATTAATCATGATCCAATCAAAAAAATGAAATTAACAAAGGAATCTTAGCGAGTTTCCAATGGAAATCCTTATATCCCAGTTTGTATTGAACATAAAAAATGGTCAAATTCACTCAATTCTCTTCTAGCGTATCAATCATAATCGCTGTGGCAATTGGCCAGACTTCAAACTGAAAATTCCCAACTTCAAAATTTGTGATTGGCACGTATATGCACAGTCACTGCATTTGTCAATCTAGGTTCATTATATGGAAGAAAAAACACGAAAGGTGCTAAACAAAATTGAGCATACAGTGCACGCACATAACCACCAAGAAAAATGTACTTAAAACCAATAGTCTGAAAGCACTTTCATGTGCATAGGTGTTCTTTAATGCATTCGCAGGAATCTGATATTAAGAGACTCAAGTTTTGCTACCCCAAGTAACAAAGAAAATTGGAGAGAAAGTCAGCCACAGAAGGTCAGAGCCATTTCAACATACAGCAAGCCAGCTAAAAAATGTAGTCACAAAGTTTATATAACTACTTATAAGTTGTTGTTTAATAAAATACAAACAAACAACTCTCAAAGCTCATGCCACCAAGATTTAATTCACATTATGCCTTTTTTCTAAAAATTCCCTGCCTAATAATCATTCCCCTTGGCATAGGAGGGTCCTCGATATTTTCTCCTGACATAAACCTATTCGAAATAGATTAAAGGAAATTCTGTAGTGTGCCCTCTAAGCATGCGTCCAGACATGGAAAGATGGGTAAGGGTGCTCATTACGGCATTCATCTCTTAAGTCCAGAGTCTTATTTTCTATCAAATACTTGCATGCCTAATTGCGATACACCTAACATACCAAAAGAATCTATACCTTTAGGAACAGCAATTGGTGATTTGTTCATTCTCTATCTAAGAAACATAGATGTGGAAAGCAAACAAACTATACACTATGCAGAATACACCAACAAAACATAAGAACTATCAGAAATGATATGACATAACAAACCTTTAAGGTGAACCAGTCCACCATGAATCTTTGGGTACCATGACAATTAAGCGTTCTTCTCTTTCTCTGAAGGCTGAATATATAGATTGTTAGTTGCTACTACTAAGCATGGAAGTACAATAACAAGAAGTCAACAGTCTAAATGCTCATCAAGCTCAGTTCACTCATCCTCCTTTTGTTCCAATGGTCCCTAACAAAATATTTCCTTAATGCACCGAGTAAGAAAATGACTTTAAAATACACCCAATACATATGAACATATTATATCAACCAGCTATTCCTCTACTGCAAACCTTCCACTCAAATGCATAGGAATCAGAACAGAGATTTCTTAGTTCACACCTGTAAGAGCTGCTAGATCAGCAACTGTAATTTGGCGAGCATCCCGGTTGATTTAAGAGACGTAAATTTAGACATCTTTTTAAGCCACTGTCAATTACTAAAGTGAATGACAGATAAAAGCTCTCCGGATGAAATAACCCTAAAAGAAGGGGGGAAAATTAAAGGCAGCATCATGAAAAAAAAATGATGAATAATATCAATATATGAATACCAGCACACTGAAACAAAAATGGAGGGATAAAAAAAAAAAAGACAAATCAGCAGAGTACAAGCTTCACTCCCAGTGTTGGAATGGACACAAAAATGCAATTGTTGCACTCTTCAAACTCTCACTTCCCCATCCTAGTTTCATTTTCCTTTTGGATAAAGAAAGAAGAAACGGGAAAAAAAATTGGAGAACCAAGTGCAAGATTAATTGTTGCACAAAAGCTTTTCTTATGAATTTATTCACCTAATCACAGTTTCCTGTATATATATGCACTTGCAGCTACACACGTATGCATATTTGTTAAAATGCTCATGCATTACGAGTCAGACTAGTAAACAGTAAACGTTAACTGCGGATAGAGACTAACCAGAAAGATGGTGGAGCCCATTGCTTCCAACTTCAGTACCGTTCAGTACCGCACAACTCCAAGCTTCTGAGGGGAAGCCTGAAAGAGAATAATATGTGCAAATTAAGGATGTTCTTCAAAACCAAGTAAAATCATAAGCATAATTGTGGAGAAATTGTTTAAATCATCCCCATTGACTGAAAACCGTTGGAGATGTGAAGCACATTATCGAGAGTGTTAGCACCTGTGGCCGGTGCTTTAAAGATAAATTCATAAAAACTAGACTAAGAAAAGTAGCACGTAACATTCAAAAGACTTGAAGTAAAATGAAGGGCTTTGTACAACAATTAATCGATGATAACCTGGGCCTTCGTTTCAATAAACAGCCAGCATGTAGTAGTTATGCTCAAATCATCATTAAATTAAGCTCAAAACTTATCAAGGGGACCCAAGTTGCCCCACAAATGAAGATTTAGAATAATAGGACTGGATATGATTTCCACTATCACGCTACCATTATTCTTACTCAAGATACTCAACCCCATTATCAGTTTTGACTAGGCTAACTAGATCTCCTCTCTCCATTATTCCCTGTTGAAAGCTATAACATCATGACAAAATAAGAAAACAAAATTAGAGGAAAGCATGCTCAAGCCAAATCAGTGATGAAGTTATAAGCTAGTTTCCCCTTAATCTTGTCAAGAATTCCAACCTGGTTGACAAGTACTCGTACAGATGTTATTGCAGATTGCAATGCAGGCACATTAGCAATGTTGCTTAATACAAAGTTTATAATACCTGGCAAATTCTAAGCCCTTCAAGCTGCAAGAATCCAAGTTCAAGCCTTCCAAACTTCTTAAGCCCGGAAAATATAGTAACATGTGAAGAGTGACAGTAGGAAAGAGAAAAAAGAGCAAAGAGAAAATAAAGGAAAAAGAAACGGAGGAGGTAGATGGAATGACAACACAATTTAAAAAAATCTATACTTGCGCCTGTATTCATTGTGCAAAATGATAGCACTCATATGGTGCTGGGAGGAGCTGCAAAGATAAGAAATCATTCACAGCCATCCAATACGCTAGGATTTTGCCACAAAATCAACCACCGGCAAAGCTTTAGACCATTCTTTATACAACTAAGATCGACAGCTCCTACTTTGAGGTGATTACAGGAACATCGCTTAAGCTAAACTGGAAGATCAGCAACTACTCAAATAAACTGGGGACTAAAAATACAGAATCCGAAACTTGGAGAAGTTGAGACTGGTTCAACTACTTATGTATCACAAAATCACACAAAAGTCCCATTGTCAATATAATAATAGTGACATGATACCAGGCAGTAACATCAAAAAAGAGGATATATGCTTAAGGAGGTTTTCGCATATGGAGAATCATACCTACCACCATTTTTCAGAAGCAGAACTCCACATCCTTTGTGTATCTAGGGTGGGTGAAAAGAAAAACGGGAAACAGTCACTAGTCTTCAATAGTGTCTATTTACTCAATGGCAACTAAAGAGTGAGTGTGTGCATGAGAGGAGAGACAGATTGAATGCACCAAAATAAAAGGTGCTAAAAAATTAAGCATACTAATCACCAAGAAAAAAGTACTGAAAACCAATAACCTGAAAGATCTTTCATTTCCGTGTCTGTAATGCATTCGCAATATCTATATTAAGAGTCCGAAGTTCTGGTAAGCCTGGTAGAAAAAAAAGAAAACTCAACTGAAAGTCAGCCATTGATGGTCAGAGCCATTTCAACAGACAGCAAGCTGGCAAAAAGATGATCTCATGAAGTTTATATAACTGCTTAAAAGCTATTATAGAATAAAATATAAACAAACAATTATCAAAGCTCATGCCACCAAGATAAAATGCACATTATGCCTCTATTGTAGGAATTCCCCCACCCAATAATCATGACCCATTACCTGTAGATGAGTTTATGCCCGACTGTATTGTCTCCTAACATAGACCTATTTGAAATACAGAAATAGATTAAACAAATTTTTATAGTGTGCCCTCTATGCATGCATCCAGACATGCAAAAGAGGGTAAGCGTGGTCAGCAAGGTATTCTTCTCTTAAGTCCAAAATCCAAAATCTTGTTTTCTATCAACTAAGTGCATTCTTGAGACCCAAAAATTAAGTGCATTCCTACTTACAATATACCCTATAAACCAAAGGAATTTGAACCTTTAGGAACCGCAGTTAGTGATTTTTAAATGCATAGATTTGGAAATACACCAACAAAACACAAGAACTATGGGACATGAAATGACATAACAAACCTTTAAGGAGGACAAGTCTACCCTGAATCTTAGGGCACCTCTCCAAGTCCGACTTCTTTAAGTTAGCTGAGCTGGAAGAAGCACACATCCCTTTTGGAGTGACAGCATTGCTCTTCTTGGAACACATAACTCTCAACCTTGTAAGAACTAAATGACACGATCATGTGGTTATCCATTCATTATCAGTGCAGATCAGTTGGGGCTTACAGTACAATGCATTACACTGGCAACTGATCAGTTGGGGCGTATAGTACAACGCATTACACCAGCCATCAGGGTAACATCACATAGTACAAGTAGCAGACGTAAGAAGATTCAGATAATACTTACCTTTGTCAGTAAACAGAATTACCTTAAGTAATAGGCCCTTCAACCAGAACCCAACAACACAAAGAAGCGAACCCCATGTTATAGTGTTTCAGTTATTTGCTCCAAAATCAACAAAAGATGGTCTGCAAACTGTCTAAGTGTCTGATATTAATAATGTAGCCAAAATTTTTATCAGTGGAAGAATTGATATTACACACTTGATGATGCCAATACTATCATAGGAAAACATTTAAAATTGATGAATCACAGTACTTCAAAGGATGCGGGCAAAGAGAAAAGACTTAAAAAAAAATCACCTGAATACCGTCCTTGTTGGCCTTAAGATAGAAAATTAAAAAAAAATTCATGCATCAACCTATCAAGAAGTCATACCCCTTACTGTGGCAGGAACATGCTACTGAAAAAAATCTCTCTCTGAATGAAAGAGTGATGCCAAAAAAGATGAAATAATGATAGAACTTTAGCATTTAAGCAAAAAGAAAATTTTCAAGAGGAGAAACATTGAAGTACCACTAATGTGCTCCATTCCTCGTTCACAAACCTGGTTACAATAAGTGAATTTCATAGGTTCGTGATTTGAAAAATCTTTTAGAAAGCATAGCCCATTTCTGTGGTCTCAAAAACAGAATACAGAAAGAAAAGATGAACCTTGAGAAGAGATGACATCAACCAAATATCATTCACTCCTGGACATTCACCCAAATGATGTTCTGTCAACCAAAAAAAAAGGAACATTGTACAGTCCGATCTTCTAAGGAAGCTTCAAAGTAACTGCAAAGCTCAATCACTTGTAAGTGTCAGATTCAAATTTTATCAGTGAAATAAATTGCCTGACGTGCACAATCTCTAAAAGCTTCAATGTGAGGACACCAGTTCATAAAAAATTTGCAGGCTTATATCCTTCCGCAGGATCGAAAATTAGTGGCATCTGTTAACCTCCTCTCCCAAACAGCAAGTATAAAATTTGTGAAAATCCAAGGAAACAAATTTCAAACATGCTGGATAAAGGAAGTACCTCACATTTCTTGTAAATGCATAATTTGATGAGGGATGGGCAACTGCCTCCTCGGGGATGTTCAGCAACAGGTTGAGCAAATTATGCTCCCAACCATTTTGAACTTCCGCATTAGTGCACCTTCTGGAGACCCCTATTCGTATGCCATATTCAATAGCTTGTTGGATTCCCTTCTCGAGCAGATTACTCCAATTGAATGTCAATTTGCCAGTATATATTGATCCTATATATTAATCCTGTCAAATGAAAATAAGAAAGGTCTTGTGCTCCATCTTAAAACCAAAGCATGTGACATTAATCAAAAATTGTGCTGACGAAGAAAAGAATAAAATCAAGGTAGATTTTTAACTGCAGGGGAAAAAAAAAAAGAGGAGCAACTTAATCACCATCTATATTGTACCTCTTGCTGGACTGCAGTCTGCCAACACTTACACGCGTAATTAATGAATATTTTGAGAATTTGAAACTGTCATGTAATCTTAAATTTCAGCAATCAAAAGGAAGACAATATATATGATGTAAAATTGTGCTGTCCATACCTTAATACTACCAGAAATTATGCCTTCTCATAACACAAGTCCATGGTCAAAGTCAGACTACAAGGGAATAGAAGTTGAAAGCACACACCAGAGACATTGGAAAATAAGAGCTGGACTTGGACTAAAATATAAAATATTTTGCATACAAAACCAGGGAGTCATGTAACTACAATTTCAGAAACTCTTCTATAGAAACAAACCAGGCACTCAAGTAAATATGATAAAACAGACCGTCAAAGAAAAGCATTACAGCCCATAATCTAGAAATGTAGTCTAGTCCATTTTTAGACACATAATAGCCGAAAGGACTCAATAAAATATTATATCCTAGCCAAAAATACATGGCAATAAAGGTACAAAAGAGTAGCAAAATGTGCTTCAAAGGAAAAGTTAGCCAACTTTTGAAACCTTCATCAGACAGACTATTCATTGATTATTATCAGAAAAAGGTTTATTTTCACAAAGACAAAATATTTGATAATAAAACTCAAAGCCGCAAACAAAAGAAACTAAAAAACCAAGAAAAGCTTACTTCTTTACAAATCACAAAGAGAGGCGTTCAAGAATACACATACACATCCGAGTTGATCATAGAATAAACAATACCCAGAAAAGCATGTAGGGAAAGAGCCAAGATTCAAGACCATTTTCTCATATCAAGACTGGAAACTGCTATAACAAGAAAATATCCATTAATAAAAGATGAAACGTCATTAAAAAAAAAAAAAAAAAACCCCTATTTCCCAAGAAAACAAGACAACACAAAATACCAGGAAAACAGGGTTGAATTCAGTCTTCTACTATTCTATTTCCCACCACCAAAAAAATAAAACCTTCACTAAAAACCGTTAGATCAAAAGTAGCAGGAAAAAAAAATCTACAATACCAAGAAAAGATGCATTCTTTGGCACCCAAACGCAATAAAATCCAAGAAAATGCATACACATCCGAATTAATCACAAAAGTACCAACAAAACCCCTCAAATTATTTCACAGAGAAAAGATCAAGAAAAGAGTCATTAACAAAAAGTGAATGAAAGAGGAGAAGAGTAAGAAAGGCCAAAAAGTAAGATCCCATAAGCGATCAAAGATCAAAAAGAAAGAGTTTTTGGTTTTGATCAGTTGACAGAAATTAGGGAATCCATTGGCAAAGAAATTCCATCAATTGAGAGGGAAACAACGGACACAGAGATGACAGACAGAGAGAACAGAGACAGAGAGAGACAACTGAGAGAGAAAACGAAGAGAAAACTGAGAGAGAGCATCTGGGTAAAGAGGAAAGAGTGGCAGAGGTATTTATAGAAGTGTAGCCCAACAGTAATACAGGCCCTTGTGAGAGGAGAAATCTCTTGTCATAAGAGAAATCGTAGTGAGAGGGGAAATCCTTGTAGTATGAGAAATTCTTGCAACGGAGGAAAAGAGCCGTTAAAGTCCTGAATCTTATAATCCGATTTTTATTTATATTACTAATATGCAAATTTTTTTATTTTTTATTTGTGATTAATGAAACCGCCATGAAAAACATCATAATTAAATCATGTTGCCGTTTTGTTTATTAGATTTAGAACAAAGATTCTAATGTGAGAAGGGGTTTGGTATTTATGTCCTTTTTAGGGGAAGAAAGAACCATATAAATTAAACTATTGTTATTATTATTATTATGAATTATGATATATTGACCCCAAAAAAAATACATTTGTGTTCAAAATTGAGTCTCAATAGTTTTCTAATGGCTAGCTACGATTGAAATCTCGAAGGGAGGACGACAGCTCAATAAATACAAAATATTTAATCTCTCTCTAACTCTCATTATTATTTTAATTGTGCAAATATTATTTATTTATATTCATTATTGTTTATTATTGTGGTTGATCGTTTGGAGTTGGTAACGTAACTTTTTAATTCCAATTCATTCCCCTATTGTGCCGCTTGAGGGAACATTAATGTTGTCCTGTCAGTTTTAGCAGTGACAGTACTGTTCTTCTTGAAACACAGAACTCTTAACCTTGTAAGACTTAAATGACACAATCATGTGGTCACCCACTCATTATCAGTGCTGAGCAGCTGGGGACTGTGGTACAATGCATTGCACCGGCCATCTGCATTTGGAAGTACTCGAGTCAGAATGTAATTTGATTATCCAAAAGTGCGGTTAATAAATGCCTCCCTTGCTACCAAACCAAAGGCTCGCTTTTAAGTAATCAAATGCTCACTTCACTACATCAAGTAGTGGATAACAGAGCGGAATGCTTTTACCAAGTACAATTGCTTGCTTCTACGGAACAATGAATATTTGTCTTAATTCTATGTAAATACATTACAACAATTTGATACCCCACAAGAATTTCCCTGCATGCTTGTATTTCTAAACTGACAACTTTGCTTGTCTTTTAGATCTTTATTATTTAACTACTTGTAAAAAATTGTATTAAATCAACGACCATAGAATCTGACATCAAAAAGATTGGTAAACAGTAAACACTTACTAAAAGAGTGTGTTTTTTAGGAGATTACCACATAGCGAGGCTGGTAAAATATAAAATGCACGTAGCCTTATCTTTAACGATTACTTTACTACTTGAACTTATGACTTTCAAGTCACAATAGAATAACTTTACCGTTACGCTAAAACTCACCGTTTATAATAAACACTTACTATTAAAAAAGAAAATCTAAACACTTACATATTCTTGATCATGTGTTTCCTGTATGTTTATGTTGATCATTATTAAGCCCGGTCCGTGCATGCCTTAACAGCTTTTGTCTGCCTGGATCGATCGCCAAACCAGCAACATGGCCTGCTTCTCTTATGGACATTTGTAAAACAATCCAGATTGGGAAGAATGTTGTAATAAAAGAAAATGAACACTAAAGCAGATAAATGGTGCATATAACATTAGACGTGATAAACCATAGACATGACAGCAAATCCCAACAGCTAAAAGAATTAACCTGCAAAACTAGGCTTCCAGAATAGTCTATAATGCCTCCAGCTACATCTATACATTCCTGGTGCTCCTGCTATGAAGATTGCTCCGTGTATAATCACAAACCCATATTAACAAATCGGAAACAAAGGTCAAAATTCTCCAGATTAAGCCAATTACTCATAAGTTAAACACAGTTGGTTAGTCTACTTGGTGCTCTAATTGTGAAAGGATAGGCTTTTGCATACTTACATCTACTTACAAATGACACTTGTCAAAGGATATCATACTGGACAAAAGAGTTTATTCACCTATGCTTACTGTTGCTATGTTGACAATTTTATCAGCTCTTGCATATTTAAGCTTTATCAGCTGCCTAGTGCAGCTGGTCATCTGGCCTGGCCTAGTACCAGGGAGCCACCTCTTCCAAATCCCCCCTCCCTGGGCCGAGGCCCTCCTGTACACCCAAAAAAAAAAAAATTGAGATCATGATCAGATTTTAAGAAGGATTCTCAATCTCCTAGTGATCATTAAAGCATTGATGTAGTCTATGTCACACAATGGTCATTACTGAAATGCCAGCTAGTGGGGACGGCTGAAAGCCCGTCCAAGCCAACTCAAATGGACTAGATAGGATTATGAAAATCTTTATAAGAAATGCCAACTCTAAACAGATCTTGCTAAGCGCTAACCTTCAATTATATGAAACACTCACCAAGTTGATTTGGTACACTTTAGAGCCTTGAGCTCCATCATGGCAAAATTCAGTAGATTCAACAAACAAAGACTCTTGTCCTTTGACCTTCAATGCAAAAGTATTAAAAGGTGTTCGAAAAAACAGAAGACAAGATTGTGCGAAGCGGTTGATATAAACAAACTGTTGGCTTCTATTTTGTTAAATCTATTGCTTCTTTTAATATCATCAAATTTAGTTACCCTCTGCTCTCATTAAGTCATCAAAATTTACTAGTTTACTATATATGTGAGCAAAATGATCAAAAAATGGGTTGCTAAGCCACATACCTGAATATTGGAAAAAAAAAAATCATCTTCAATGCATACTTCACCACATTGGGTATTCCATCATAGCATGGTTTCAAGCTACATGCTTTAAGTACAGTGTCCAGCATCCGGTAACCAGTTCTCTCCAAATCATCTCAGCACCTCTTTAGTAATGTTGTCTTCACAATGGTGCACAATAAGTCACATGTCCAAAAACTCGAACCACCTGATGAATATTAGACAAAAAGCCCAGCAAATTTAATGTAGCCAATCCTACCCCAAGCATAATTCTCAAAAATGGATCTTCCCCACAGAAATCTCCTGTAGAAGGAAACTATGCTCGTAAGGTAGTTGTTCACTCAGGGTACCATATCTATTTTTTCCTAAAAAAGTAGAGGTAAACTAGTATGTAAATTAAATTTGCATTCATTTGGCTTATTAGCTAAAAAAAGCAGGACAATGGAGTATTAAGCAAGCATTCAGGGGAAAGTTCTGGTTGTTTGAAGCACCACAGACCCTCCAACAAGAGAACATTAGACCAAAACTAATCAAAGTAATAATGAATCATATACGGTCATCATGAATATCTCTGTTTCCAGTTCTTCCTACCAACAGTTGTAATATGTGCTCAATATGACTTACCAGCACACACCAACCCGTAAACACACCTTCCTTTAACTTCCACCGGCTGGTAGCAAGCAGCAGATAATGATGTACAATAAGGTCAAAGCGGTCATAACACCTAAGGCTAGTAAGAAAATCAGAAACTAAGCACAACATCATTCCTCTGTCTACACAAGATAGGTTCACACAAATAAAATAAATAAGCAAAACTGAATCCTGAGAACTAAAGTTAAAAGTAACAACAAAGAGTAATAGGATAGTCCTGCAAGAACTTTCAATTTGGGGAAGTTGGAAAGCTAAATTACACAACCAAGAACATGGTTTGAGGAGAAATTCGCAAAAATTCAACCATATTTAGGGGGAAAAAAGCAATCCACCTGATCCACGAAATCAAAATTCATGAACTTCACATCTTCCCCAATGCCAATTTTTTTCTAACATGCACTACAAAAAAATTCATTGTATGGTGTAGATCACATGTGGTATGTGGATGAAAATTTTATTTTTTCTAATACATCTACAAATCAAACCTCTTCTTTAGATCTTGTGTACTGTTCTCACAATAAGAGGTATATTATCAACATCATGGAAAGCTAGCACAGCAAAATAAACATTGCATGGGTTAAACCAGCTCTATGTCTGCACCATAGAAACCAAAACACAACAGTCATAGTTGCACTTTCAGGCTACCTTTACAAGTTGGGAGCTGAAACTCAGCAAAAAGTAATGACACAGAAAAAGGAAAATATAGAAATGTCTTTTTACTAATATGCTAGGCAGTACCCTGGTGAATGAATTGGAAAGCTACAATAAAAGTAGTTCTTGGAAATATGACATCAGACAACCCTATTTCATAAGAGCAATGGTACAAAAAGAGCCTTGTAGTCAGTTTTAACCAAAAAAAAAAAAAAAGGTATCAAGAAAGGAGTACTCTAAGGCCCTAGAACAGCACACCAAGGGAAACTAATCAACCAACTAAGCAATAAAAGATATGTTGAATGCATATCTCTTGTAGAATCAACAATGAAGCATATATCCATTGAATTGAAGATCATATTTGAATGTGCATTTTTCTTAATTTGAATATCAGAAGTAAAGATTAATCTCAACCTAATAATACCAGTTTTACCTACTTTACTTGCCTTAATATTTCAAATAATGTTGTATAAAAAACCTCTGCAAAGCTGAAAAATGATAAAAGCCTTTAAAATGAAATCATTACCCAAAGTAAAAATATATATACAAAGTACGACAACACCTAAAAAATATGCACTTTGGCCAAAACAAGAAGCTCGTGAATTTAATTGATCACTTGCGTATCCCAAACCAAAACAGTCCCTCTTTAGCCTGTTTATATTTTTTTTTCACCTTCATCCCATCTTAATGACTTTTAGATAGTGCAAAGGGTTTTCTATAATTCTACTCCTTTGTTGCTTTCCCCCTATCTCCTTACATCTTCTCCTCTTCTGGAAAATTAACTTATTTTGTCATCCATTTCATTATGCCTTTTTTATTCAGCATTATCGAGAAGGACAGTTGCTTTTCTTCATAATTGAAGATTTTAAAGCTCAATCACTTCTAAGAACATCAAGTTCAAAATTATCGATCAAAGACGTCACCTGAAGTTCACAATCTCTAAAACCTTCAAGGGAAGAATCAGTAAGACAATAAGAGGATACCAATTCATCAAAGATTTGCCGACTTATATCCCTTGGCAGAATCAAAAATTAACTGTATCTGTCAACCTCCTATCACAGATTGTGAGGATAAAAATTGTGCAAATCCAAGGAAAGAACAAACAAATTGCAAACATGCTGGAAAAAGAAAATAACTCACATATCTCGCTTTTGCATAATGCTGCGAGGCTGCCTCCTCACAGATGGTTTGCAACATGTCGAGTGAATGTTCTCAACCATTTGAAACTTCCACTTTCAGTGAACCTTCCAATGACCCCCACTAGTATGCCATGCATGCTCAACAGCTTGTTGGTCACTCTCCCTAGAGCAAATTATTCCTATTGAATGTCATTTCGCCAGTGATATATTGATCTCAACAAATGAAGATAAGAATGGTCTTGTGCTCCATTTTGAAACAAAAGCATGTGACATTAATCACAAATCATTCTGACAAAGAAAGGAATAACATCAAGGAAGATTTACAATTGCGGAGAAGAGAAAAATAGCAACTTGATTATCATCTACGTCTTATCGGACAGCAATCTACCAAAACTAACAAGCCTAATTAATAAAATGTTGAGAACTTGAAACTGTAATGCAACTGAAATTTCAGCAATCAAAAGAAAGACAATATCCATGATGTAAAATTGTGTTGTCCATACCTCAATAGCACCAGAAACTATGCCTTGTCACCACACAGGTCCATGGTCAAAGTCAGACTACAAGGACACATAAGTTGAATACACAAAAAAAAGAGATTAGAAAATGACAGCTGGACTTTGAGTAAAACATAAAATATTTTGCAAACAAAATAGGTACTCATATCCCTACAAATGCATAAACTCTTCTACCTAGGCATTGTTTAAAACTGTAAAACAAATTAGATCCTACAGAAAATCAAAGAAGGTATTAGAGCCCGTAATCTAGAAATGTAGTCTACTCCATTTTTAGACGTATGATAGCTGCATGGACTCATTAAAATATTATATGTCAGTAGAATATACATGGCAATCAACATACAAAGAAGTAGCAAAATGTGCTTCAAAGGAACTTTCGTTGAAGCATTCATCAGATCATTCATTGATTATTATCAGCAAAACCTCCCCACACTGTAATACCCATCCAGTTCTCAATAGAACAGAGGTAAGAAGAAAAACAGTAATAACAGGCTAAATTCACTCTACTGATCATTCATCAAATTTCTTATTAAAAATCAAGGCTAGAAACAAAGGAAACTACAATACCCATATAAGATTTATTTGCAAAAAATCTATTAGCTAAGAAAACTGTGGTTTTGTGTCTTGAATTGTAAAGTCTTATTGGTCAAATTTGGATGGCTAACTCCTACAATATTGAAGACATTGATCATGTGTTAAATGTTTATTTTTCAATGTTAGATTTGGTCTTATTTGGTTAGCTAACCAACTTTGAATTGGAAATTCAAAGTTTGATAAGTTTGACAAGTTTGAATAAGATTTGGAGAATGGCCTAATTGTTGACTTTTTGTGCTTGAAGATTTAGTATATATATGTGTTGGCATCTTCATTTGTTTGGAGTGGGCAACCGAGAGGGATTGAGGGATTAAGATCAAGATTTGTTCTTTTATTATTTTAAGTCCTGTATTCTCGTGTTTTGTTATTTGGTGTATGTGAGGTTTTGAATTTATTGTTACAAAAGGAGTGAGTGTCAATTTGAGTGTATCGGGCTTTTGGGTATTGTGAGCTTTTAGAGTGACACTGTAATATCTCTCATTTGTTTTGTTAATGAATATTCCCTGCGTGTCTTCGCCCGTGGAGGTAGGCAATAAGCCGAACCACGTAACTCTGTGAGTCCATTTATCCTTTTCTTTAAGCCTTCTCTATTTTGTTGCGTCTATTTTTTGCGCTTCCGCTGCGCATCTGCACAACAAAAACAAAATAAAATTAAATACCAAAAAAAAGGGGCGAAATTCAAACTATTTCTCACAAAAACAACATATTCGATAATTAACGTTACAGTTAGAAACAAAAGAAATTAAAATACCAAGAAAAGATTCAATCTTTTGAGCCCACAAACAAAAGGGGATAAGAAAAACACAAACACATCCGAATTATTCACAATAGTAGCAAAAAATATCCATAAATTTTTCACAAAGAAAAGATACCCAGAAATTCAGTTTTCTGAGAAAAAAAACTCAAAAATTAAGAAAAAGATTCATGAATGAAACGTGAAACGTTTTACTAAAACACCATATTCTCCAAGAAAACAACAAAACCAGAATACAAAGAAAACGGGGTCTTCTATTCACCCCTTCCCCCCCCCCCCCCCCCCCCACCCCAACCCCTCACCAACCAAAAGGAAAAAAATCTTTAATAAAACATCATTAAAAATCAAAACTAGAACAAAAGGGGGGAAAAAAAGAGCAGAACTGAAGTACCAAGAAAAAAAAAACACAAATGAAAGGTTTCAAGAAAACCCGTACACAATACACTGTCAGAAGACCAAAACAAAGTGGCAAAAAAAGGGGAAAAAAAAAATCCCAGAAAGGCATACCGTAAATTGCTATCTTTTCCTGTTAGACCTTCCAGGTTCTCGGGTTCAAAAGAAAGACAAGAACACTGGAATCATGCCTCGCAATTCATAAGCTATCAAAATCACAACCGGTGAAGAAAAAAATGACCGTTGGAGGTAAGAAAGACCAAAAAGAAAGAGTCTTTTAGATGAGATCAGATGACACTGGCAAAGAAACTCTATGAACTGAGAGAAAGGATTGGCTTACACAGCGATTGGGTATCATAAATCCTCGTTAGAAAGGGGAATCAAATCCTTGTAACGAGAGAAATCCTTACACTCAGTAAGCATAACTTTTAAAATTAGATCGATTATTAAATCAGTGAGAATATTAGATTAATGGTTTAGCGATCTAATAAAAAATTAGAGAGGATTAATTTTAATTTAATAAAATAATAATAATTATTTATTATTTATTATTTTTTTAATAACAAACAATAAAAATAATCATAAAAAAATAAAATATGAGTTTACTTACATCTAAAATAAAATTAAAATACAATATATTTAAAATAATTTTTTAATTAAATGAATTAATAGAGTATAAATATGAAAAATAAAATATTATAGAACTATTAATAAAACATTCATATTTAAAAATAAAATATCATAAAATCAACATATAATCTAAAAATTTTATATTTATCATTAATATAAATAAGCGTGATTTACTCTTATTTTAAATCAAATTAAAGAAACAAAATAAGACGGGGTCGTTTTAGAGAAATAACTCGGGTGACTCGGGTATTGGTTCACTAATTTTTCTGTCCGACCAGCCAATTCACCAGTTTTCGAGTTATCAGTTCAAGCAGTTTTCGAGTGATTCATTTTTTGCCCCAATTTTATGATAAAATAGGATCGATCCGACTTTCGATTCACTAGTTTTTCAGTCTGACCGATCAGATCAGTCTGATTTTCAAAATTATGCTTGTAAGAGAGGCAAAGAGCCCTTAGTCCTAAAAAAATCGAAAATTTATGATAATTTAAAAAATTAAATTGAATTGAATCAAAGTTTTATTTAATTAAATTAATTTTATATTTAATTAATCGAACCAAATAAAAATTAAAATTTTTAATTCAGTTTCAATTTCTAATATTAAAAAATCGTAGTTAACTAACCGAATTAAATTGAAATATTAATAAAAAAATATTACTAATACAACAATTATAAATAAAATATTATTATATATCAAATAATTACTTATTTAATTTTTATATATAATAATAGTTATAATTTTTTAAAATATATATATCAAAAATATTTTTTTACATTTACATTGTAATTTTAAATTATTTTATTATTAAATTAAGTTAATTGAATAATTAATTGAAACTGAATTGAAATTTTTAGTTAACCGAATTTTCAGTTTAGGAACAATTTTTAATTTTGTATAATTGAAAATTTTAATTCAAAAATAGTTATACTAATTCAATTCAATTAATCGAACCGTGAATACTCTATTTAATCCTTTTAGAAGAGAAATTTCAATGGAAACTTTGAAATTTCTTTTACTAACTAATATGTGAGGTAAATAATTTTTATTTTTTAACGTGTCTCCGCAGTCTGCCAAAATGAATAATTTTTACTCGTTGTGGGTATTGACCCTCGGGACAATAAGGAACCTGGGTTTTATCGTGTTTGAAATTAAAGAAGAAGAATGAAGAATGAAGAATGAAGAATGAAAACTTAAAAAAGAATAACACAGCAAGGGCAGAAGAAGGAGCTTAAAATATGTGGATCTTGATTGGAATTTTAGAGAAGCAAACAAATTTTATTTATTTTTTTCTTTTTTTGGGTGAAAAAATAAGATAACTGGAGTGATACTCGATAATCTCATCAAAAAAATTGTATCTCTATCATAATAATATAAATAATTTGAATGATTATAAAAGAGTGTGTACTCAAAAGACACCTAAGTTTAATCCTCCAACACATCCCAATGCACCTAAATCCAACACCTCAAAATTGCTTGAACTTAAAGACTTTAAAATCAACACATTTGATGTATTACCATTAAATCACACACGTCGGTGGTAGCAAACAGAGTTTCTACAAATAAGCCGCCCAGTGGATTCGATTGTTGCTACATGATGGTGGGGGCTCTTTTGAAATAAGAAAAAGTTTGATATTCATGCATTAATAGTTATACTCAGTATATATATTATGACAATTTTATTTATTTTTACAATAAAATTGATAAAATATTATACAAGAAATTAACACATATTTTTTGTCACAAAAATAATAAATATTATTATAAAAATAATCAAATTCATCATAAAAAATATATTATATATATATATCATTTAAATACCGTCGTCGTGTGTGCACCACTGAACTCTTTGGAACAGGTCATTGGTCAATTCAAATAGGATAGACACGAACTTCTTTCATAAGTCAGGACAGGCCCGGCCCGGTTCTTTCGTCCGTGGACCCTAATATTCTTGATTTTTTAAATAAAAAAGTACCCCAGGCCCAGGATCCAACCGACTTTTATTCCTCTGTATTCTACAAAAAGCATATATTGGAAGACGACAAAAATAATTTGGGCCACCAAAAATCACTTGTCTTCTGAAACTCTGTAATTTCTCGTGCAGGCTTCTCACAGTGAGTGGACCGCCACTTCAGCAGCCGTCCTAAACTAATGGGCCAATCCATCAAAACAAAGCTTCTAACTAATGTGGTCTTCTCTTGTATAATTTCTGGCCTAATGGATTATTGAACTTGCCTAGGCCCAAATTTATGCAGCTTGACCATTGACAGTCAATGTCAAGTCAAAGTCAGCGTCAACGTCAAAAAGACGAAAAAAGTTGATTTTACCTGCCACCACCTTTTGCCACCACGCGCAGAAGTATAAAACACGAATGAAACAAAGTGGGAAGACTTTGGTGTTTGATTGAGACGGTTAATTGCAGGAACAGCCGAACAACACGTACACATTCTCAACCAGTAGTGGAAATACGTTGTGGATATATTGTTTTTTTTTTTTCTCGTTGCTTTTTCCACTGACACGGGACCCTTCCATCAATAATATCTAAATGAAATTTTTAAGGAAAAAATATATTATGAATATATTACTCATTATATCTCTGTAAGTTAAAATTGTTTATCAGATCGTTGCATCTCAACAGTCAACCCCATAGGAAATCCGAGCATTCATGGAAACGGGGGAGGTTCTACTGCTAAAGATCAGAAAGATTGCCAAAGTAAAACTAAACGGTATACTCATTCTTGTTTCAATCGTAACGAGCACGAAACTTTTTGTTTAGGGTGAGTTGCACCAAGAGAGATTTGAATCTGAGTAGTCAATGTAAAATATACATTAATTTATCGCTAAATTACTACTTTTAAGATAAATTTTGTTGGGATTTTAGACACATAGGTAGAAGTATTAAAATGTGAACCACCCGAAAAAAATATGTCATGAACTTGACCTAAAAATAGATTAATCTGAAATAACCAGAATCTAGAATGACCCGAAAATTTTGAGCCAAATTTAAACCTTACCTAAATGACTCGTATGACAAGAAATTTTTTTCTTAAGAGAAAAAAATAAAGTAAAAAGATTATAGTATATGAATCATATATTTTATATTATAAAAAGTATAGATTTTATTATTTTCGATATACATCTTAATTATAAACTATTTTTGATATATTTTGAGATTTTTTTTATGAATTTTTAAATTTTATTTTGAATTTTTAAAATTTTTTAAAAAAATTTCTTGAATTGTTTTTGATTACATGACTTTCTTTGATTTTTAAGAATTTTTCACAAATATTTTTAAATTTCTTAAATTTCCAAATTTTTTAAATAAAAAATATTACATCACTATTTTGATGACCTTGCCAATCTCCCAAGTAAGCCCAATCAGATACAAATTCAAATTCAAAGTAACCTAATTTAAAATGATCTGAAGATAACTTGACCGATAAATAACCTCATTCAAAATAAAGTGAATTTGAGATGACCTAATACAGATAACTCATTTTAATATCTCTACACATACGTGGCAGAAACAATATCCAATTTTAAAGGTCCACGTACGAGGGGTTTTGCATCTACACGATTTAATAAAAATAAAAATATAATCAATATAAAGCATACAGAAAAAAAAAAGCACATAGAGAGAGATTCGGCAAATTCTGTTTTTAATAATAAAAAAAATTATCGCAAATATATCAGCCATTAAATCAATAGATTGAGTCAAGAATAATTATGTTTGTTGTTTCACGTTCAATCACCTCTAAGGGGTAGACTCACCACGCGAATACTATTAAACCTAACGAACTTTCTTGGCACTTGACCATAGTATTAATGAGTCATGAATCTGTAACCATGCCGCTGTATAATTTCATTTATTCAAGGCAAGCCACAGCACAAGGATTTGAATCTAAATTGTTGCGGAAGAAGATACTTTAAATTATTACTAAACTACCATATCGAATGATAATATATAGTAAATTCTTAATAACAACTATAAAGGAAATCACCATAATTTATTATGAGAATAAAATATTTATACAAGTGTTTATACTAAGGTTTACTTATAATTTATTTAAAAATTTTAATTTGACTCATTTTTATTAGTATATTTATTTATGTTCTTTTAATACAATATAAGTGAATTTTATATGAAATAAAGAATAATAAAATAAAAATTATATTTTATAAGATAATAAATAAAATACACTTATACAATAAAATAAATAAAAATAACAAACACATCTCACCTATGTTCAAATTCCTTGTACAGCTCTCTAAGAGCTCTAACTATAACAAAATACCCAAACATCAATCAGACGGATCAGGGACTCTATTCCGAGAAGATAAAAAAACAAGAGAGATTGATCTGGAATCTGGAGGCTGGACTCTGTTGAGTCTATTCACAGATCACAAAAATCCTGCCACCGAAGAAAAAAAAAAAATCTGATTGATGTTACCCATCACAAACAGTCAAAATCAAGGTCCAAAGAACGAAAAAAAAAAAAAGAAAAAAAAAGAAAAAAGTTGTTGTTACCTACCGCTACCAGTTGCCATGCTGACCAAGTAACCAATTCTCCAGGAGTAAATATCGTACAACAAGGGCACATTATAAACTGGAAGTGGAAATCTGTTGCAGAAATAATATTCAATTTTAAACGTGCACGATTTAATAGAAATTCACTATTCTTTTCAATTTTTCTAATCCTTCGTGATAAACAAATACTCTAGCAATTCATCAAAGAATTCTCTCTTTTCATATCTTTTTGACGTTGAAGTTCTTTTTTTTTTCTTTCATTTTTTTAGAAAAAAAAGGGTTCCTCTCCCAAATTCTTTTCAAGGAAACTTTTGATTTTTCCAGCTAAAATGGTAATAAAAATATTCGATTACATAAAAAAAAACCATAAAGTTAATAAAATTCAAAGACTTAAAGGGGTGACCATGGTTAAAACACAAATAAAGTAAGTCTGAAAGACTCAATAAAAACAAAGATTACCTAATAATAAAATTATCTAAAATTTCGTTTCCTAATATTCAAACTAGACCTAAAAATCACATTTGAAATCATAAAGATATATTTCCAAACTCAACTGCAAGATAATGTTTACAAATAAATTATAGATTAGATAAAAATAATAATCATCAATTTCTGCAAATCTTGTAAGTACATAATTAAGATAAGTATTTGTACACAAAAAAGTTCACTTGATTCAGTAAATTCTTGTTGATGTCTAAAGAGAGAGGCACCGTTTTTTTATTATGAGAGCAAAATAATTATACAAATATTTAGAATGAGATTGACCCATAACTCATCCAATCCCAGATTTCTTATACACCCCTCTCAGTGACCACAACTATGACAAAATACTTGTCAATATAGGAGATATCACTCAGACGAAGAATAACAAGAGACATTACCCAAAGAAGGACGGATCAAGTTCTAAAGGTGTGAACTCCATTCCAAAATCACAACCATCAGGCCAAAAAGAGAAAAAAAAAATCGACTGAAAGAAAAGAAAACAAAAAAAAAAAATCGTTACTTCACTTTTTCTTTTTTCTTTTTACCTTTTTTGGTCTAAAAAATTATTTGTCTTCTACATACACTCTTGTTTTTTTTTTTTCTTGTGCAGGCTTCTAAGTGAGTGGACCTGGAGCATCCCTGCTAACTAATGGGCCAATTCACCGAAAGAAAGCTTCTAACTGATGTGGTTTTCCATAGCATTTTTTGGATTGTTGAGCTTGTCCAGGCCCAAATTTATGCAACTTGACCCTAAACAATCAAGGTCAAGTCAATGTCAACGTCAACGTCAAAAAGAAAAAAAGTTAATGTTACCTGCCGGTCGCCAGACGGCCAGACCAATTTTCCACGAGAAAGCACGAATGAATGTAGTGGGAGGACTTGGATGTCTGATTAAGACGGTCAACACGACACATTCTAATTCTTTGTAGATTAAGACTAATTAATCATTCTTTTAGTGTATGGGACTGATACCCTCTCCAAAGATTCCTAGAAGTATTTTAGTTTAAATATGAAGCTAGCTTCTTCATTTACTATATACAGTCTGCAATAAATTATTAATTCAAAATATGATCATAACGATTAGTAACAACAATGTCTCAAAAATTCTAAGGTAAAAATGATATAGGTTACTTTAGAAAGGATTTTTTATTTTTGTAAAATTATAATTTGCAGTTGACAGCTCTTAAACAACTTGATGATTTATAAAATTTTACCTCTTCGAATAATGATATAAATTTCAAAGAAATTAATAATAAAATATTTTTATGCATAGTCTGTAGTTATAATTCTCCTACAGGAGAAAACTAATTAAAGTTTTAATTTTTACTTATATTGAAGTTAGGTTAATTTCACTTATATTTTAAATTAATCAAATTAGAAATTTCTTAATTTTTTTCCTTCTTGTTTTTCCCACAATCATGGGACCTAGGGATGGATCCAATGACAAAAAATAAAAATAAGAATAAAAATAACTAAAATAATAAAAAAATAAAATACATGTTCACATTGAGATTTACATAATTGGACAAATTTGTCGCGTGCAAAGAGTAGAGTCATCGCTTTTTGCTACGAGAATAAAATTGTTGCATAAAGAGTGTTTACATTGGGAGATCAACTCATAATTTACCCAATCTACCGCTGTCAACCTAAGAGCTACATCCAGGAACAAGAGCAACGGCCCCTAACTTGCTTTCTTTTTTTCAGGAAATTACGGCTCCTGACTTGACTCCTTCTGTTTCTCGGCCCCCTCTTAGCTCGCTCTTCTCTCTCTCACACAGACGGACGCTCTTTACTTCAATATAAATTAAGATCAGAAACATCGGGCCGAAGAGAAAAACAATTCCACCAAAGAAAAAGGGCAAAAAAAAAAAAAAAAAAAGCATAATGATCACTTTGCTTTTTCCTTTCTTTTCTCTTTTTTAATTTGTCGGCCACAATTTGTCCTTTTTTTTTTTTTTTTATTTAGAGGGGTCAAGTCCAGACCCCACCTCCTCGGTCTCCGTCTATATATAGAAGAGGCCCGAAATGATTTCAATGGCAACAAATTAATACATATTAGTTAGTAGCAAGAGAGGTGCTGGTAACATACAATACAAAATGATGGTAGTAGCTATGAATATGAATATGAGGTCATGGATGTCAGTGGTGACATTAGTAATTTTGTTATTGGAGCAATGGGGGAGTCTGTGTCACGGTTGCTGGGAGGACGAAAGAAATGCTCTTCTGCAAATCATGTCGGCCTTCAATCATCCACGTCCAAGTTACGTCCCCAAATCTAGTTGGGGGATAGATGATGTTGATTGTTGTAATCGGAAGAGAGTCGGCTGCAATGAAACAACAAAGCGAGTCACCAAACTTTATCTCGAGTATATGATGGATCCGGATTCTAAAGGGTGGTATCTAAATGCTTCTTTATTTCTTCCTTTCAAAGATCTAAATATTCTTGGCTTAACGGGGAACCAAATACTTGGTTGTATTGAGAATGAAGGTTCACTTTCTACAGCTCTTATTATATTCATTTCTTAATCACAATATAAGATGGATTCTTTTTATTATTATTATGTTTTTTTAAATAAAAAAAAGAAACTCATAAATAAGATGATATACTTTATATATATCATTTATTGTGATATAATATTATATACTTTTCTTATGCAGGTTTCGAGAAGTTATCAAATCTTGCTAATTTGGAAGAGCTCGATTTAGATTTTAATAAGTTTAATAATAGTATCATGTCATCTTTACGTAGCCTTTCATCTTTGAAAATGTTGAGTTTATACCAAAACAAACTTAATGGAGTTATCGACATGCAAGGTGAGACTCTCAGTAATCTCGTCTTTTTTCAAAGACTTTTACTTTTATTAACGTATATATGACAGGCAAATTAAATAGAACAAACTTAGCACTTCATTCCATGTATTTGGATCTATTTACCAACAAATCAACATAAAAAACTGTATAAGGTATTTCATTTTGGCCCTAGTTTTTTATTTTTTCAACATTTATATGCTAACAATAACAGTTATAATGTCTGAATACCTATCAATTAATAAGACAAATATTCCCCCTTTAATAAATAACTTTGTCCATGATTGGATATAGAGAGTCAGCCAAACACACTGAATGAAAATTGAAAAACAACTCAAATAGAGCTTGATGAGAAAGTTTACTTACACTAATCTATCAAATTGAGTAAGATTTTTTTCCTGCCTTATTGCCTGTCTTGAGGAGCAGAGCAAATCAAGCCCAGAGTCTAAAAGTCTTCAGGAAAACTAAGAACAATTTGTGGAGAAACCAAGTTAAGAATCAATAAGAAAAAGAAAAAGTTGAAAGAAAGAAAGAAAGAGCGAAAACCACAAGCCAAAGATGACCAGTGAGATGGGGAGAGGTCGAAATAATGACTTTGAATTGTTGATTGCTTCCATTTTTGTATCCTTTCCCAAATTAAAAAACCCAAAATGAAAGAATAATTTGAAGTGAAGCTTTCAAATTGCAAGGAAAAATCTCTTGCAAAAGGATGGCAAGGAGCCCCCTCAAGCCCTATCCTTGGTTTTAATTAGGAGTTTATTGTGATTTATGAGTCCTTACAAGATTTGTTAAAAAATTATTGATGATATTATTTATTTATTTATTTATTTTGGTTATATAGGAGGCCAAAATGATAGACAGAGAAAACAGAGTAATAAAACTAAAATATTTTCATAAAAGAGTCATATATGATTATAAGATTTGTGATATTATTTTTATCTGTCTTCTTAAAGATAGTTTTTGACATTTTATAAGTGATTTAATGGACTGACAAGAAGAGATTATATCTCTTCCCTCACATGGTACATCATTGCATGCTGTCAGATTTGAATCATCTAGCGAGCTTGGAGTATTTAGATTTAGGAAGCAATGAAATTGAAGGCTTCAAATCCTTTCGAGGTACGAATACTTATTACTTTGTTCAAATATCGTGCATGCTAAGAGAAGTGATTCTCATATGCCAATTGCCAATGAATTAATTTTGCTGCCTTCGATTAAGAACAATCTATTCGGATTTGAGCTGCTCGGTACACGATGAACAGCGGCTGAAAGTTAGGAATTATACCTTTTACGTAAAGCACAAAACTTTTCCTGCTACTATTTCATTCTATAGGATATTGTACATTGAAAATTACTACCTAGTTCCCTAAAAGAAAAAAAAAAAAATGCTATGCCCATCGACTCTTCCTCTCGCCCATTGGTACTTTTCATTGTCGGTTGTATCGAAAAGCAAATATTTTCAGCTGCGGAAGTCATTTTTTCAGGTGATGATGAAGAAGTGCTGAGGTTAAGCAACTTGAAAGAACTTCGTCTTTCTAATAATAGCTTGGACAACAGCATTTTGTCATCCCTCAAAAGCCTTTCATCTCTTAAGAGGTTATTTCTTGGTTACAACCGCTTTAAAGGATCAATAAATATGACAGGTTATATATCTATTTTTTGTATTTTATTTTTCTTTATTGAGAAATTGAGGGATATCTGTATACATAATTCAATTGTACATGGCAAATGTTAAGTTTTATTATTATTTTTTGGTTTCAATTCCTTGTTTCCAGAATTGAATGCTCTAAGCCAATTGGAGACGTTGAGTCTAAGCGGAAATGAGATCGCTAGATTTATGGCTGCAGAAGGTATAAATCCAATTTTTTTTTATTTATTTATATAATTCCTATCTTAATCCATTGCCACAAGACCACAACTAGGCCTTCCTCGGCCCAAGTTTCTTGGATCAATTTTTTGTTTTTTAATCCAGGCCATAGAATCTATACTATAGATTCTATAGTAACATCTCTTTAAACAAATGCAAAGAATTAATGACAAAAGAAAAAATCAATTTGAATTTCACTCTTAGTTTTCACTAATAAATCTCTAATGTCTCTTCAGATTAATTTTAAATTTTGCATTCATTATTCTTGGCATTGTTCTTAAATTTTTCAAAATGCAAGGTCATTGCAGTACTTGTAATCATAATAGACAGAATATAATCTTTCAAAATTTTGTACCTCATTCATGTATAATGCTTTTAAGGCCTAGAATATACTAGACAATGCTTTTAAGGCCTCGAATATACTAGACAATACTTTTAATGCCTCGAATATACTAGACAATGCTATAATATTCTTCATTTTCCCTTATCATATAAAAATGTGGGATCTCACATTCCATATTGAACCTTTGATCATTTTAGTGATAATGTTGTCTCTTTGGTTTATGTTTCGGCAAACCATGGAATTTTCAAGGCCTAATCCTTTCAACCTAGAAAAGCTAAATGGTTCCTCCCAAGGTTTGACTATGGGTGGTTGGGATATATAAAAGGTTAGGAAAATAGCGTATGATTCAAATTACAACGAACAAATTTAATTGAAAATTTATTTAACACAATCCCACAAATTAAGTTAAAATATCACTTAAACGATTAAAGCAAAAAAAAAAAAAAAAGTGTTTTCTGCTCATGAGATTAGGAGTCAGTCACCTATATCAGATATATTTCTTTATCTTATCTGAAAAAGGGATCATATTCTATTTCTTTTGGCATTAGCAGAAAATAAGAGTTTGAACAACATAAGTGAGCTTTGGCTTCAAGAAATCAATACAAATGCAAGCCACGTGCTGGAACTACAATCACTTCTTGGATCATTCCCTAACCTTAAGGCCCTTGACTTAAGATACAGCAATCTACGAGGAACATCGTTTGCTCAAGGTAGCTGCTGTTAATCTTCCGAAAAGCTGACATTTATTAACTTCTAATTCTTGCTTCATGATTGTGCTTCATTTCATATAGTTAATTATTATATTTCTTAATTTGCAACTACTTCTTCAATAGGGTCCCACCATATGAACAATGTGGAAGAGCTGAAACTAGATTATTCTTCTGTGGATGAAAATTTCGTTCAAAGCCTTGGGGCACTGGTTTCTCTTGAATCTTTGTCCATGCGACGGTCGAATGGTTCCCTACTTGTTCAAGGTAAATTCCAATACTTGCTTTTTATTTATTTATTTAAATTTGCTGGTATCACAATTTTGCTTATGTTGGACCGCTCATTGCGGACATCAATCAAGCACTAAGGCCGCAAAGCAATGATGCTTATACTAAGAGATTTTGAGAGCCCCGTCTCATAAACCCCTTCAAATATAATGGATTTCAATAGGCAAATGTTATTTTCATAGATAAACAAGAAAAGGTAAATTTAGCTTCTCCAATCCTTTACATATTCTTCAACAATTGCTTTCTGTTCGGTAAATGCAAATTTAGGTTGACAATTTTGTGAATTTTATCAACTTGGATCGCGATAGTCCACATTAGTAGTCCTCTGTTATACCAACATGTAGGTAATGTGACAATTCAGGTAGACACACAAAATTTTTTCTTTTCTTTTCAGATTTTGAATTTTTAAAATTTTCTAATTGAGAATAATCAGCTATCAAATTTTTTAAATTGGAGTAACAACCCAAAAGGTCTTTAAAATCAATTTGATCTTTAGAAAGTAAATCGAAAAAGAAATATTACAAAAATATAATCTTAGCGCAAAAATTTTTATAATTTTTTTTGATTTATCATATTTTAACTTTTAAATTATGGACTAATTCAATGATATAATTTACAACAAAGTATTGAAATGAATTTTTTAAAAGCATTTTATGCTATACATATATTTTAAAATGTAAATAAATTTACTTATTTTTGCTCTTCATTATGTACATCTAAAGATTAAAAAAGAAAACAATTTTGAAATTGTTTTGACTTATAACTCAAATTGACAAAATTTGAACTTCGCGACTCAAATTGAAAAAGTTTCAAAAGATTATAACCCAAGTTGACAATAAAAAAAATGTGCCCACCCAAATTGCCATGACACCTACCGTGTGAGCATCAATAAAAGAATAGCAATGTTTGGACTATCTATTAACCTAAATTGATTGTATTTTACTAGTTTGTAATCTAAATTGACCAAAGTTAAAACAGTGCAATTCAAATTAACAAAATTAAAAAAATTAGAAACCTGAATTCCTATTATTCCCAAATTTGTCAATTAAGTGGTCATGTACACCCATTTGGAATTCCATCTTAACTATCTAAGTTTCTTATTACCAAACAATTTTCAGGTTTATGCAAACTAAACCAGCTTCAAGAACTAGATATCAGCGAAAATAATCTCAACGGTACCTTGCCCTCATGCATAGCTAATTGGACATTTCTTCGACAATTAGATCTTTCATACAATCACTTCCAGATTCCAATGACACTCAGTCCATTCTTCAACCATACGAAACTGGATTCCTTGCATGCTGAAGGAAATAATATATTTTTGGAAACAGAGCAACAGAGTTTGGTCCCAAAATTCCAGTTAGCTGCACTCTCCTTGTCTAGTTATGGATATGGTGGAAGGTTTCCCAAATTCCTTTTCTACCAGCACAAACTGCAATACTTTCATCTCTCGGACATCCAAATGAGCGAAGGATTTCCATATTGGTTGTTAGAGAACAACACGGATTTGCGTGCACTCTTCTTGGTCAATAGTTCTCTTTCAGGCCAATTCCGCTTGCCACATCATTCTCGTACGAGTTTAATGAATTTGGACATTTCTGAGAACTACTTACGTGGCTATGTTCCAGCGCAAATTGGAGCACATTTTCCAAACCTAGAGCTTTTAAACATGTCAGGAAACGGTGTCAATGGGAGCATCCCTCCTTCTCTTGGTAATATGAGCTCAATTCAGTACTTAGACTTATCCAATAATCAATTATCAGGAAAGGTGCCTGGGCAGTTGGCCACTTCTTGTTTAAGGTTAGAAATGCTCGTGCTCTCAAATAATAGTTTGCAAGGCCAAATCTTCCCAAGAAATTGGCAGTTGCATAACTTGCTTTCATTGCAGATGGATGACAATTTCTTTACTGGAACTATCCCGGACAATTTATATAATAGTTCATCATTAAGAATCTTGAAGCTCAGTCACAATAATCTGCAAGGGACACTTCCCGATTGGATAGGAAATATGTCTGCACTTCAAGTTTTGGATCTTTCAGAAAATAATATCTTCGGAAGCCTACCGCCAAACTTCCCTTTGGGCATAATACAAGTTTACTTGTCTAAGAATCGATTGCAGGGGTCATTGGAAAATGCATTCTATAACAGTTCCAGTCTGGTGGCATTGGATCTTAGACATAATTATTTTACAGGCAACATTCCAAAATGGGTTGAAACACTGTCTAACCTGAGGTATTTGCTACTGAGCAATAATAACTTTGAAGGTGAAATTCCTATTCAGTTGTGCAACTTGGACGGATTAGGCTTAATAGATTTTTCACACAACTACCTATTAGGTCATATTCCCTCTTGCCTAAGATCTGGAAGCACTTGGAATATAACAAATAGCTTTCGAAGCCTTATCATAAGTTATGGACTTTGGGGTAGAATGAGTGATAGAGACTTGGGCTTTATTGTTAATTCTCCATTTGAACTACACGTCCACTTTACTGAAAAAAGTATTTCTTATTTTTACAAAGGAAGACCCCTCATATACATGACTGGAGTTGATCTTTCTCACAATAATTTGAAAGGAAAGATTCCACCAGAACATGGAATCCTTAGCATTATTAAGGTGCTAAACTTATCCCACAATGACTTGATAGGGCCAATCCCACCGACTCTTTCAAACTTGACAGCAGTTGAGAGTTTAGATCTTTCATACAATAATTTAGATGGAAAAATTCCTCCTCAGTTTACTCAACTTCACTAATTAACTGTTTTCACCGTAGCACACAATAACTTATCTGGAAAGACTCCAGACATGATTGCACAATTTGCAACTTTTGACAACAGTAGCTATGAGGACAATCATTTCCTGTGTGGACCGCCACTGACAAAAACTTGTAATGGACATCCGTCACCTCCATTATTGCCCAAGAATTCAGGTGAGCACGAAGAAGAAACTAGATTAATAGACATGGATGCATTTTATGCAAGCTTTCTAGCATCTTATAGCGTAGTGCTGCTGGGAATGGCCACAGTTCTCTACATAAACCCAAATTGGCGACGAGTATGGTTTCACTTTGTGGAGTTATGCACCAACAAATGTTATTATTTTATTGTGGACAATCTTCCTATGTTATCCAAGTACAGAGCTTCACAGCTTTGTGTCTAGTCTAGATGATGTTTGTGTATGCATTTCTCCTTTCTGTATTTATTGGATATTGTATTTAATAAACCATCCTTCGATAGATGATGGATTATACGATCTAAGAGTTATATCTATGGACTGTAAATAAGGCTCTCTACATTGTTCAGCATAACTCACTCAACTCCGTTTAATTGGAATTTGATTAAAATTTTGAACATGTGACGTGGAGGTCACAAGAAATACTCTTTGACAAAAGAAAAGAAAGGACAGGAGTTGATACAAACAGGCACAAGCTATTGACTTCTATTTTTTTAAATCTATTGCTTCTCTAAATATCATCAAATTTAATAATCCTCTGTTATCATTATGTCTTCAAAATTTACTAGGTAATTATAGCCACATATCTGAAGATAAAAAAGATAATTTCATGTTCAAGGCATACCTCAACACCATTGGTACCTCCATCATAGAATGGTTTCAAGCTGACAATACGCTTTAAGTACGGCGTCCAGCATCCAATAGCCAGATCTATCCTAATTATCTTACCACCTCTTTAGTAATCTTGTTTTCTCAACGGTGCAGAATATGTCGTATGACCAAAAACTCAACACAACGTAATGGTTATTACATAAACAGCCCAATGAATTTGATCTAGCCGGTGCCTCAAGCATACTTCTCAAAAATGATTCTTCACCGAAGCAATCTCTTCCGTACAAAGAAAATGTGCTTGTAAGCTACTTGTTCACTCCTTGTACCAAAGCCAATTTTTGCTAATAGAGCAAGCATAGACCAGGATGTATAAATTTGCATTCATCGAGCTAATTAGCTACAAAAGCAGGACAATAGATTACTGCACATGCATTCAGCGGTTTCCTGGCTGTATGAAGCACCACAAACCCTTCCACAAGATAACAATATGATCGGACCAAAACTAATAAAAATTACAATGCACAAGATATGATCGTCCTGAAGATTTCGGTTCGCAGTTGTTCCTATAAAACATTATACCGTATACTCAATGTAACTTACCAACACAATCCAACCAGGTGGAAAACACACACACCTCCTTTAACTTCCACCAGCTGGCTGCAAGCAGCAGATAATAATGTACAATAAGGTCAAATCAATCATAACAACTAAGGCTGGTAAGAAAATCAGTATCTAAGCATGGCATCATTCCTCTGTCTACAAAAGATAATGTTCATGCAAAAAAAGAACTAAAGTTAAAAGCAACAACAAAGAGGAATAGGATGGTCCGGCAAGAACTATCAATTTGGGGACGTTGGGAAGCTTAATTATTGAACCAAGAATGTTTTTTGAGGTGAAATTCAAAAACTTTAACCGAAAATTACCAACTTCACATCTTCCCTAATGCCGATTATTTTCTCACATGCACCACGAAAAAAGTTCATTTTATGGAGCAGATCGCGTGTAGTACATGGGTGAAAATTTTTTCTTTTCTAGTATCTACAAGCCAAACGAGATCTCGTGCACTGTTCTCACAATAACAGGCATATTATCAATATCGTGGAAAGCTGGCACAGGAAATTAAACATTGCCATGGAGAGTAAAACACAGCAGTCATAGTTGCACATCTAGAGAAACTAATCAATCAATCCCCGAGCAATATAAGAATTGTTGGGTGCACTCGTAAAACAAATGTTCTAGCAAAAGCATACATCTATTGAATTAAAAATCACAATTGAATATGCATTTCCCTTAATTTGAATATCAGATGTAAAGATTAGTATCACCCAAATGACACCAGTTTTACCTACTTTAGTTGCTTAAGTATTTCAAATAGTATAGTGTAAAAAACCACTACAAAGCCGGGAAACAATAAAAGACTCCAAAATGGCTTCTTTGCCCAAAATAAACACTTAATATACAAAGTCACCTAAAACATATGCGTTTTGGCCAAGACGAGGCGCTCGTGAATTTAATTGATCACCTGGATATCAAACACAATCCCATTTTAGCCTGTCTAAACTTTTTTCACCTACATCCACCATTAACGATTTTTAGATAGCGCAAAGGGTTTTCTATAAATCAATTTCATTGTTGCTTTCCCTCCCTCTCCTTCTGTCTTCTCTTTCTCTAGAAAATTTTTCAAACACAATCCCATTTTAGCCTGTCTATACTTTTTTCACCTACATCCACCATTAATGATTTTTAGATAGCGCAAAGGGTTTTCTATAAATCAATTTCATTGTTGCTTTCCCTCCCTCTCCTTATGTCTTCTCTTTCTCTAGAAAATTTATTTATTGTCTTCTATTTTATTATGCATTTGTTCCAGTATTAGCAAGAACAACAAGAACAATTGTTTTTCTTGATAATTGTAGATTTTAAAGCAAGAAAAATAACAAAGTGGTAAAAGATGGTCGCAAAACATCTTTTACTCTGTGCACAACTACCCTAGCATGACATTGAATGAAAGCAGATTGAAAGGAGAAGCACTGAACTTTCTATGAGGCCAAGAAGAAAATTGCAGCATATGTGCTAATAAATATGCTAGGAAACATTGAGAGGGAAGCCAATGTTCAGAAACAATTTAACTGGAAGCATAATACCATGTTAAAGGAATATTCAACACAACACCATGAAGTAGTGATTCCAAAAATTTATACGAAACCTGTAAAACAACTAAGGGATGATCGTATCCAGCATCCACCACATACCCTGCATATAGAAAGTCCCAACAGCCAAAATTTTTAATTACGAAGAAAAATATGGTTTTAAAAAATGTAATCTTTCATAAGCAGAGTTAATGAGGACGATCTACACAGGCATTAAACATATAGAGGCTGTTAAGCTCAAAACTAAAGTTTATGCCAGGTCACCAAAATTGACGAGTGAAACGGAATATTCATTTCCACTTTGCTTAAACATTTGATTAATTTTCCAAAGTCAAGCTAGAAACTTAATGTAATTAGATGCTTATATATGAAGCACTGTGATTTTTCACATCATCAAACTTTTATGAAACTGCTTCACCTTGTCATCCATGTTATTTATTGTAGCATCTCGAATTCATTAATTTTAGATAAATAGAAAAAAAACACACCCCTTATCAATTTGCAAACTTCCAAAATAGATTGGAAGTAGATTCTGGACAAGTTTCCCAAAACATGAGTTTTCATGTAGGCCTTAAGTCACATGAACTACCTCACGATTGAAGATTTAAGATAATAAAAATGGATATTGTTTCCACTATTGTTCTTTGATTCCTAGGACTCTTTAAACATTTCCTATCAGATAGATAACAAACAAATATATAAGCGTCACAAAATTCAATGGCAATGTCATCTCTGATCCTCACAAACTTCAGTTCACTCCAACCGAAGTTACTCAACTCTATCATCTACTATGAGTTGGCTAATTAGATCCCCTCTCTCCGTTATTACCTGTTCAAAGCTCTAACATCATGACAAAATAAAAGGCAAAATTAGGGGGAAAAGGAAAGTAACTAGACAGCAGCTAATGCCATGGTCAACAAGACACAAGCCAGTCGCCCCCTAATCTTGTCAAGAGTTTCGACCTAGTGGACAAGTAATCATACACAAGGTGTTTCAAATGGCAATGCAGGCACAAAGCAACATCCTTGAATATGAAATTTGGAATACTTGTCAAATTACTAAGCTCTTCATCTCCAAGCTTGGAAGAATCGAAGTTAAGCTCTCCAAATTTCTTAAGCCTGGAAACAATAGTAACCTGTAAAGGGTGACAGTGGGAAAGAAAAAATAGAGGAAAAAGAGAAGGAGGAAGAAGATGGAATGACAAAACAATTTAACAAAATCTATCCTTGTCCCTGTTATCAATGTGCAAAATGATAGCACTTATGGGTGAAGGGAGGAGACGCTAACATAGGAAATCATTTACTAATACTTTTAGGATTTGGCTACAAAATCAATCCCTGGCAAAGCTTCAGATGATTCTTTGGACAACCAAGACTGAAATATCCTACTTTGAGGTGATTATGAAATATGGCTTAATGTTGAAGAAGTTGGAGCTGCTGGTGGCTTTCCAAAATTAACAGCTATTTCTTTTTGGTTTTTTTTCCTTTCGTCTTTTTTTTTTTTCACTTCCCTTCTAAACACAAGTGTTAGTTAACTTTTTTGCTGGACAGGTTTTACGCTTTAAATTAGCTAGCTTTACTTGTTAACTTGTGGTTGTATTTAAATGAGTTTAAATTTGAAACATAAAGTTTGAATTTGTATTCAAATTTGAAAGTTACTTTTGTAACTAGCTGCTGTAATTTTCCGATTTCAACTTTTGAAATTAGTAATGTATATGATATATATTATTAAAAATTGAAACAAGATAATCAATGAGAATTATATATGCTTTAACTCTTCAGGTCCCAAAACTCTCGTTCTCTTCTCCTAAAATCTGGCAAAGTTGAGTAAGACAATCTCTGAAGGCTTAAGGAAAGGATGAGTAAGACAATGCAATAGGTTGAACAAATGATGTTCTCAACCATTCCAAAGTTCCACGTTTTGTGTACCTTCTGGAGACCCTTACTCTTCTGCCATATTCAACAGCTTGTTGGCCTCTCTTCCTAGAAAAAATTCCTCCCATCGGATGTCACTCTTTGGCAGTGAAACATTGATCTCGTCGATACGGATGGCCTTGTTCTGTAGCTTGAAACCAAAGCATGTGGCATTTATCATAAATTATCCTGACAGAAAGGAATAACATCAAGGAATGTTTTTAATTGAGAGGGACAAAAATAGAGCAACATAATTGTTATCTGTACAGTACCTCATAACGAACTGCAGTCTGCCAATATTACCAATTTTAATTAATGAAATTTTTGAGAACTTAAACCTGTGATGTAATTTAAATTTCACCAATCAAAGGAAACGCAATACCTATGACGTAAAATTTAGCTTTCCATACTTCAATCTTTATGATCCACAAACTGAAGGTTCAAGTGAGCACCCAAGTAGTAAACAGTTATGTGTCTACACACAGTACAACAAAAATTTAAAAAAACAAAAAACAAAAAACCCGGGGAAGGACTTAGAGATTTATGTCCTTTCTTCCCATATCAAAACTAAAAACTAAAATACCGAGAAAATATTCATCCATAGAACATGAAGCGTCATTAAAGGAACCTACTTCCCAGGAAAACAATACATTCCAAAATACCAGGGAAACAGGGTTAAATTCACTCTTCTATTTTCCTCCCCCCAAAAAAAAGAATCTTCAATAACAATCGTTAACCAAAAAAAACAAAAAAGTAGCAGGAAAAGAAACTGAAATACCAAGAAAAGATTCATTGCTTGGACCTAAAAACAGAAGGGCTTCAAGAAAACATACACATCTGAATGATCACAAAAGTAGCAGCAAAAGCAATAAATTTTCACACAGATAAGAAAAGACCCAGAGATTCAGTTTTCTAAGTGGAAAAGAGAAAAAAAAAAAAACTAAAAACAAGAGAAACTAAAATTTCAAGAAAAGATTCATCAATAAAACGTGAAATATTATCAAAACGACAAAACATCATATTTTCCAAGAAAACAAAGTTGTATTAGGCCTTCGATTTTCCCCCACAAAAAGAAAAAACTCTAAGCAAGCATTATTAAAAGATCAAAACAAGAACATTAAAAAAAAAAAAAAAGAAAATGAAACAAAGTGGCGAGAAAAGGAAACTCATAAGAGCATAGACGGAAAGACCCGCAAATTGAAATCTTTGCCCGGTAGACCTCTCAATTTCTCTGCGACAAAGTAGAGAATAAGAGTATCATGTCTCGCATGCCCGTAAAGCCATCACAGCCTGAGAAGAAAAGATGACCGTTAAAAAGGTAAGAAAGACCAAAAGGAAAGAGTCTTTGAATGAGATCAGTAGACAATGAGAGATTTTTTAATCCATTGGCAAAGAAATTCTATCGACTAAGAGAGAGCATTAAGAGCATTGGGGTTAAGCGGAGAAACAAAAAGAGATACATATAATATATATTAGAGAGGTGGGAAGGTGGTATAGAAATTCTTGTAAAAGAGGGAATTCCTTGTAAGAGAGGTTGAGTAGTCTCCATGTCAATGCTGGCTTTTTTGTTTATGAAAAAATGTTAGTATTCCAAATAAGAAGTACCCGATAATTGTCCGTAATATAATAAATTTAAAATTTTATATAATAATAACAAAATATAGAAAAAAAATAGTAATTTTTTGTTACATTTTTTATCAATATAGTTACAAAAAATTTTAAATTTATTGTATAACAGACATTTTCTTAAGACATTTTCTCAGTCAATATACTGGAACACTTTGTTTATTAGACCAAAGATTCCTAATTGTGGAGGGATTTGGACTTGTGAAGGGATTTGGACTGATGGATTTATGGGAATGGGGAGGGACAAAGCTTTAATGAAAATTTTGATATTTCTTTCACTAACTAATATGTCACGTAAATCATTTTATTTTATAATCTTGGAAGATAGTAAATACCAATTAATAAACACGTTCTTATAGATATTATAAAACAATAGTTTGTATAAACACATATAGATAAACCATAAACAAAATATTGCTAATGGTTAATTCTCGAAAGTATTACTAGAAAGAGAAAAGGAAACCAAGTTTGCATCTATTTCCTTAAGCTTAAACGACTAGAAAGCTGGGACATAACATTAATTAGTGAATATTTTTATAAATTCCATAAGCTACATAGGGCAAGGGCAAAAAGTATATGTATGCGCAGACCATGTAATAGTATATAACTGATATATGAACATGCAATATGTTACCTTGGCACATTTAATATATGGAAGACCAAGGGAGGAAAATAATATTCTCGCATATTACTACTATTTACTAAATGGCAAGTGAAAAAGGAAAAATACCACTTGGATAAGAAACTCCAAGATCAGTAACATTACAATTGGAGTTTGTGATTCCTTCCGGCTGGGGAGACCTGAACCATAAGATAAGTGAGTGTTCTTTGAATAATTAATCATGATCCAATCAAAAAAATGAAATTAACAAAGGAATCTTAGCGAGTTTCCAATGGAAATCCTTATATCCCAGTTTGTATTGAACATAAAAAATGGTCAAATTCACTCAATTCTCTTCTAGCGTATCAATCATAATCGCTGTGGCAATTGGCCAGACTTCAAACTGAAAATTCCCAACTTCAAAATTTGTGATTGGCACGTATATGCACAGTCACTGCATTTGTCAATCTAGGTTCATTATATGGAAGAAAAAACACGAAAGGTGCTAAACAAAATTGAGCATACAGTGCACGCACATAACCACCAAGAAAAATGTACTTAAAACCAATAGTCTGAAAGCACTTTCATGTGCATAGGTGTTCTTTAATGCATTCGCAGGAATCTGATATTAAGAGACTCAAGTTTTGCTACCCCAAGTAACAAAGAAAATTGGAGAGAAAGTCAGCCACAGAAGGTCAGAGCCATTTCAACATACAGCAAGCCAGCTAAAAAATGTAGTCACAAAGTTTATATAACTACTTATAAGTTGTTGTTTAATAAAATACAAACAAACAACTCTCAAAGCTCATGCCACCAAGATTTAATTCACATTATGCCTTTTTTCTAAAAATTCCCTGCCTAATAATCATTCCCCTTGGCATAGGAGGGTCCTCGATATTTTCTCCTGACATAAACCTATTCGAAATAGATTAAAGGAAATTCTGTAGTGTGCCCTCTAAGCATGCGTCCAGACATGGAAAGATGGGTAAGGGTGCTCATTACGGCATTCATCTCTTAAGTCCAGAGTCTTATTTTCTATCAAATACTTGCATGCCTAATTGCGATACACCTAACATACCAAAAGAATCTATACCTTTAGGAACAGCAATTGGTGATTTGTTCATTCTCTATCTAAGAAACATAGATGTGGAAAGCAAACAAACTATACACTATGCAGAATACACCAACAAAACATAAGAACTATCAGAAATGATATGACATAACAAACCTTTAAGGTGAACCAGTCCACCATGAATCTTTGGGTACCATGACAATTAAGCGTTCTTCTCTTTCTCTGAAGGCTGAATATATAGATTGTTAGTTGCTACTACTAAGCATGGAAGTACAATAACAAGAAGTCAACAGTCTAAATGCTCATCAAGCTCAGTTCACTCATCCTCCTTTTGTTCCAATGGTCCCTAACAAAATATTTCCTTAATGCACCGAGTAAGAAAATGACTTTAAAATACACCCAATACATATGAACATATTATATCAACCAGCTATTCCTCTACTGCAAACCTTCCACTCAAATGCATAGGAATCAGAACAGAGATTTCTTAGTTCACACCTGTAAGAGCTGCTAGATCAGCAACTGTAATTTGGCGAGCATCCCGGTTGATTTAAGAGACGTAAATTTAGACATCTTTTTAAGCCACTGTCAATTACTAAAGTTGTTAGAGACAGAAAGTTTGTTAGGGATGGAAATCTCATATTGATTGGCATAATCCCATAATCAATGGGATCAAGCATTATCCCATAATCAGTGGGATCAGGATTATCCCATAATTAGTGGGATGTGGATTTTTTTCCCTATGTATATCTACCCTGCTGTATAGGATTGATGTATATATACCCTAGGAAATATAGCAGAAAAGTGAAGGGTTTTTTTTCACATAATCATTTTAGTTTTAACATGGTATCAGAGCTATTCCTTTGAAAAGTCTGAAAAATTCTGCTGCCTTCATTGTTTTTCTCTTTTGCTGCCTTCATTGCTAATCTCTTTTGGTGCCTTCATTGCCATCCCTCTCCTACCTAGAGATGTCATCATCAACTACTGTTGTCACACCTTCCAAGGAGGAAGAATCGTCTACAATGACCACTCCAATTAATGTTGTTCCATTCAGTCCTAATGGAGAACTTCAAAGTATGAACTCCTTTTACCGTCTTGACGGAACAAACTACTTACAATGGAGTCAGATTGTTAGAACTTTTCTCAAGGGAAAGGGAAAGATAAATCATCTCACTGAAGTGAGTCCAAATGTTGAAGATCCTAGGTTTAAAACCTGGGATGAGGAAGACTCCATGATCATGTCATGGTTATGGAACTCAATGAAGCCAGAAGTCAGCCGAAATGTCATGTTCCTTCATTCTGCAAAGGCAATATGGGAGACACTCCAGCAAACTTATTCAAAAAAGAAGGATATTGCACTTGTTTATGAACTGAAAGTGCAGGTTGCTGCTACAAAACAAGGGACTATGTCTATCACAGATTACTACAATAAAATGACAGGTTTGTGGCTTGAGATAGATCATTACAGAGATGTGAAGATGACATGTAAGGATGATGTTGAGACTTACCAAGAAGTGCTGGAACATGATCGAGTCTTTGAGTTCCTAGCAGGCCTAAATGCTGAGTATGATCAAATCCGAGTACAAGTCCTCGGAAAGGATCCAATCCCATCACTTCGTGAGATTTTCTCTATTGTTCAAGCTGAGGAAAGCAGAAGGGGTGTTATGTTAGAGCCCCAATCATCTGAAGCTGCTGCCATGGTGTCCCGGAGGGCAGGAGATGGTAAGAATACCAAACCAAGTGATAATGGCAGACCTGATCCAAAGAAACAATCCAACAAGGATGTGCTATGGTGCACCTTTTGTAATAAGCCGCGTCATACTCGGGAAAATTGCTTCAAGTTATATGGCAAAGCTCACGTCTTGGCCAGGAATGGGGGCTTTAAGGGGCTGGCAAATCTTTCTACCAAAGAAGGGGCTGCTTCAGAGTATAACTCGCAGACCAAGGAAGAACCCAGCAAGTTCAACAAGGAAGAGGTGGAAAGATTGAGACAATTGCTGGAATCTCTTGATAAACCATCCATGTCTTGTTCTCTTGCCAAATCTGGTATGTGTTTGTTGACTAAATCCTTTAAAGCTTCAAATACTACCGATCTAAACTCATGGGTCCTTGATTCGGGTGCAACCGATCACATGACGCATAGTGCTACCAATCTTAACCCTTATAAACATGTTTCTGGAAACCAAAAAATCAAAGTGGCAGATGGGTCTCCTATTGTCATTGCTGGCCAGGGAAGTCTCCATCTAACTCCTTATGTTTCCCTTAAAAATGTCTTGCACATTCCAAACTTGTCCACCAATTTAATATCTATACACAAAATTGCCAAAGAACTACATTGTAAAATAACCTTCTTTGCCTCTCATTGTGTTTTTCAGGACCTAATCTCGGGGAAGATGATTGGATATGCTAGAGAACGTGATGGACTATACTATCTTGAAAACTTGCAAGGTTGTGGAATAAAGGGAGACCAAACCACCAAATGTCTTTCATCCACCACTTGTCTAGCATCCTCAAATAAGGCTCAGATTTGGACTCACCATCTCCGACTAGGACATCCTCCTTTTCTTTTGTTACAACACATGTTTCCTTTGTTATTTAAAAATGTTGCTGTGTCTGCTTTTCAGTGTGATATCTGTCAGTTTGCTAAGCATCGTCGTGTTTCCCTCCCCACAAATTCAATAAAGAGCAGTAGACCTTTCTCTCTCATTCATTCTGATATATGGGGACCCTCTAGAATTCCTAATGTCAATGGAGCACGTTGGTTTGTTTCATTCATTGATGACTGTACTCGTACTACATGGCTTTTCCTCATGAAAGATAAATCTGATCTTAGTATCATTCTTCCTCAATTTCATAAAATGATCGGCACCCAATTTGGGGAAAAAATTCGAAAATTTCGATCAGACAATGCCAAAGATTACTTCAATCAAGGCATTTCTCAATTTTTCAAAAAGGAAGGAATCATTCATGAGTCTTCTTGTGTAGAAACACCTCAAGAAAATGGTGTTGCCGAACGAAAAAATCGTCATCTATTAGAAGTCACTCGTGCTCTCTTGTTCCAATCCAATGTCCCTAAGTTTCTGTGGGCTGAAGCAGTCCTTACAGCTGCCCATCTCATTAACCGACTCCCCTCCAAAATCTTAGAAAATCATAGTCCATTATCTCTCTTGTGTCAACATTTTCCAGAATCTATTTCTAATAGAAGTCTCTCTCCAAAAGTGTTTGGGTGTGTTGCTTATCTTCATATCCATAAAACAAATCGCTCAAAATTTGACCCTCGTGCAAAGAAATGTGTGTTTGTTGGTTATTCCTCTACCCAAAAAGGTTACAAATGCTATGATCCAACCACCCGACGAGTCATTGTCTCGATGGATGTTACTTTTCATGAAAATGTTCCCTTTTACACTCCCACTCATCTTCAGGGGGAGACAGTATTGAAGGAAGATGCATATTCTGGTGGAATTACCTTTCTTGGTGATTACCTATGTCCTTCTAGCTATCCTTTGAATCCCGCACCATCAGTCCAGACTCATGAAACTGAAATCAACAAACCACCCAAGGAAAATCCTCAAGTCAACCCTGCTGAAACTCAACCAGAAACTAAATCAAATGCTAACCCACTCATGGATTCTCTTATGTTTGAGCCTACTTCAAGCCCTCCAAATGAAATGGAAACCATCCCAACCAAAAATCATGAATCAGGTGCCCCTATAAAGCCACAACTGAAGCAATATTCAAGAAGAGTACAGCCCTCACAAGTGTCAAAGCAAGTCCAAGAATCTGACTTGAGTATAGGTAATGAAAACATTGTGACTTTACCTAGATTGAATGCTGATAATCCTGTTACTTGTGATGAACAGCCCATCCCAGAAAAAGAACTTGATCTTCCTATAGCCTTGAGAAAAGGAATTAGAAAATGCACACAACATCCCATATCCAATTTCATTTCCTTACATCGTCTGTCCACCCAACATAGAAGCTTTATCTCAACCTTGAATTCTTATGAGATTCCAAAAACAGTAAATGAAGCTTTAAAGGATCAGAATTGGACACATGCAATGGAGGAGGAGATGGGGGCATTGAAGAAAAACAAGACATGGGACATTGTTGAGCGCCCAAAAGGTAAGCGAGCAGTTGGTTGCAAATGGGTATACACAGTAAAATTTAATGCAGATGGAACGCTTGAGAGGTATAAGGCAAGGCTGGTTGCAAAGGGATATACACAAACCTATGGAGTTGACTACCAAGAGACTTTTGCTCCAGTAGCAAAGATGAACACGGTGAGGATTTTACTATCACTAGCAGCTCACTTTGAATGGGAACTCCAACAATTTGATGTGAAGAATGCGTTCCTTCATGGAGATTTGGAAGAAGAGGTGTACATGGAGCCCCCACCAGGATTTGACAAAGAATTTGGGTTTAATAAAGTCTGCAGGCTGAATAAAGCCTTGTATGGCCTAAAACAATCACCAAGAGCATGGTTTGGAAGGTTTACCAAGGCTATGGTGGGATTTGGCTATAAACAAAGTCAGGGTGATCATACGTTATTTATTAAACACTCAAAGGAAGGCAAAGTCACCATTCTATTGGTGTATGTTGACGATATTATAGTTTCTGGCAGTGATGAAGAGGAGAAGAAGGAGCTTAAAGCAAAGTTAGCTCAAGAGTTTGAAGTGAAAGAATTGGGGAAATTGAGATACTTCCTCGGAATCGAGGTGGCTTACTCCAAGCAAGGAATTTTTGTGTCTCAACGGAAATACATATTAGATTTGCTTAAGGAGACAGGTACTTTGGGAAGCAAGGCAGCAAGCACTCCCATTGATCCTAATCATAAACTAGGCCGAGAAGATGAAGGGGAACCTGTTGATAAAGGGCGCTATCAAAGACTAGTTGGAAGGTTGATCTACCTTTCACATACACGGCCCGACATTGCTTATGCCGTGAGTGTGATTAGTCAACACATGCATGATCCAAAAGAAGCACATCTACGGGCTGTTCATCGAGTCCTACAATATTTGAAGGCTACTCCAGGAAAGGGGATTTTATTTCAAAAAAGGAATGAACTTTCAGTTGAAGCCTACACTGATGCAGACTATGCAGGATCCCTAATAGATAGAAGGTCAACATCTGGCTATTGTACTTTTATTGCTGGAAACTTAGTCACTTGGCGAAGTAAGAAGCAGAATGTGGTTGCTAGATCAAGTGCTGAGGCAGAATTTCGAGCTATGGCACATGGAATTTGTGAGCTTCTATGGCTCAACATCATTTTGAAGGATTTGGGGATTAAAGTGGACAGACCAATGAGGCTGTATTGTGACAATAAATCAGCCATAAGCATAGCTCATAACCCCGTTCAACATGATCGCACTAAACATATTGAAGTTGACAGACATTTTATCAAGGAAAAGTTAGATAGTGGACTCATCACAACTCCTTATGTGTCATCTGGGAACCAACTAGCTGATGTTTTGACTAAAGGACTGCCTATATCACGATTTCAAGAAATCACGAGCAACCTGGGAATGGATGACATCCATTCACCAGCTTGAGGGGGAGTGTTAGAGACAGAAAGTTTGTTAGGGATGGAAATCTCATATTGATTGGCATAATCCCATAATCAATGGGATCAAGCATTATCCCATACTCAGTGGGATCAGGATTATCCCATAATTAGTGGGATGTGGATTTTTTTCCTTATGTATATCTACCCTGCTGTATAGGATTGATGTATATATACCCTAGGAAATATAGCAGAAAAGTGAAGGGTTTTTTTTCACATAATCATTTTAGTTTTAACAAAAGTGAATGACAGATAAAAGCTCTCCGGATGAAATAACCCTAAAAGAAGGGGGGAAAATTAAAGGCAGCATCATAAAAAAAAAATGATGAATAATATCAATATACGAATACCAGGACACTGAAACAAAAATGGAGGGATAAAAAAAAAAAAGACAAATCAGCAGAGTACAAGCTTCACTCCCAGTGTTGGAATGGACACAAAAATGCAATTGTTGCACTCTTCAAACTCTCACTTCCCCATCCTAGTTTCATTTTCCTTTTGGATAAAGAAAGAAGAAACGGGAAAAAAAAATTGGAGAACCAAGTGCAAGATTAATTGTTGCACAAAAGCTTTTCTTATGAATTTATTCACCTAATCACAGTTTCCTGTATATATATGCACTTGCAGCTACACACGTATGCATATTTGTTAAAATGCTCATGCATTACGAGTCAGACTAGTAAACAGTAAACGTTAACTGCGGATAGAGACTAACCAGAAAGATGGTGGAGCCCATTGCTTCCAACTTCAGTACCGTTCAGTACCGCACAACTCCAAGCTTCTGAGGGGAAGCCTGAAAGAGAATAATATGTGCAAATTAAGGATGTTCTTCAAAACCAAGTAAAATCATAAGCATAATTGTGGAGAAATTGTTTAAATCATCCCCATTGACTGAAAACCGTTGGAGATGTGAAGCACATTATCGAGAGTGTTAGCACCTGTGGCCGGTGCTTTAAAGATAAATTCATAAAAACTAGACTAAGAAAAGTAGCACGTAACATTCAAAAGACTTGAAGTAAAATGAAGGGCTTTGTACAACAATTAATCGATGATAACCTGGGCCTTCGTTTCAATAAACAGCCAGCATGTAGTAGTTATGCTCAAATCATCATTAAATTAAGCTCAAAACTTATCAAGGGGACCCAAGTTGCCCCACAAATGAAGATTTAGAATAATAGGACTGGATATGATTTCCACTATCACGCTACCATTATTCTTACTCAAGATACTCAACCCCATTATCAGTTTTGACTAGGCTAACTAGATCTCCTCTCTCCATTATTCCCTGTTGAAAGCTATAACATCATGACAAAATAAGAAAACAAAATTAGAGGAAAGCATGCTCAAGCCAAATCAGTGATGAAGTTATAAGCTAGTTTCCCCTTAATCTTGTCAAGAATTCCAACCCGGTTGACAAGTACTCGTACAGATGTTATTGCAGATTGCAATGCAGGCACATTAGCAATGTTGCTTAATACAAAGTTTATAATACCTGGCAAATTCTAAGCCCTTCAAGCTGCAAGAATCCAAGTTCAAGCCTTCCAAACTTCTTAAGCCCGGAAAATATAGTAACATGTGAAGGGTGACAGTAGGAAAGAGAAAAAAGAGCAAAGAGAAAATAAAGGAAAAAGAAACGGAGGAGGTAGATGGAATGACAACACAATTTAAAAAAATCTATACTTGCGCCTGTATTCATTGTGCAAAATGATAGCACTCATATGGTGCTGGGAGGAGGTGCAAAGATAAGAAATCATTCACAGCCATCCAATACGCTAGGATTTTGCCACAAAATCAACCACCGGCAAAGCTTTAGACCATTCTTTATACAACTAAGATCGACAGCTCCTACTTTGAGGTGATTACAGGAACATCGCTTAAGCTAAACTGGAAGATCAGCAACTACTCAAATAAACTGGGGACTAAAAATACAGAATCCGAAACTTGGAGAAGTTGAGACTGATTCAACTACTTATGTATCACAAAATCACACAAAAGTCCCATTGTCAATATAATAATAGTGACATGATACCAGGCAGTAACATCAAAAAAGAGGATATATGCTTAAGGAGGTTTTCGCATATGGAGAATCATACCTACCACCATTTTTCAGAAGCAGAACTCCACATCCTTTGTGTATCTAGGGTGGGTGAAAAGAAAAACGGGAAACAGTCACTAGTCTTCAATAGTGTCTATTTACTCAATGGCAACTAAAGAGTGAGTGTGTGCATGAGAGAGAGAGAGAGAGAGAGGAGAGACAGATTGAATGCACCAAAATAAAAGGTGCTAAAAAATTAAGCATACTAATCACCAAGAAAAAAGTACTGAAAACCAATAACCTGAAAGATCTTTCATTTCCGTGTCTGTAATGCATTCGCAATATCTATATTAAGAGTCCGAAGTTCTGTTAAGCCTGGTAGAAAAAAAAGAAAACTCAACTGAAAGTCAGCCATTGATGGTCAGAGCCATTTCAACAGACAGCAAGCTGGCAAAAAGATGATCTCATGAAGTTTATATAACTGCTTAAAAGCTATTATAGAATAAAATATAAACAAACAATTATCAAAGCTCATGCCACCAAGATAAAATGCACATTATGCCTCTATTGTAGGAATTCCCCCACCCAATAATCATGACCCATTACCTGTAGATGAGTTTATGCCCGACTGTATTGTCTCCTAACATAGACCTATTTGAAATACAGAAATAGATTAAACAAATTTTTATAGTGTGCCCTCTATGCATGCATCCAGACATGCAAAAGAGGGTAAGCGTGGTCAGCAAGGTATTCTTCTCTTAAGTCCAAAATCCAAAATCTTGTTTTCTATCAACTAAGTGCATTCTTGAGACCCAAAAATTAAGTGCATTCCTACTTACAATATACCCTATAAACCAAAGGAATTTGAACCTTTAGGAACCGCAGTTAGTGATTTTTAAATGCATAGATTTGGAAATACACCAACAAAACACAAGAACTATGGGACATGAAATGACATAACAAACCTTTAAGGAGGACAAGTCTACCCTGAATCTTAGGGCACCTCTCCAAGTCCGACTTCTTTAAGTTAGCTGAGCTGGAAGAAGCACACATCCCTTTTGGAGTGACAGCATTGCTCTTCTTGGAACACATAACTCTCAACCTTGTAAGAACTAAATGACACGATCATGTGGTTATCCATTCATTATCAGTGCAGATCAGTTGGGGCTTACAGTACAATGCATTACACTGGCAACTGATCAGTTGGGGCGTATAGTACAACGCATTACACCAGCCATCAGGGTAACATCACATGTAGCAGACGTAAGAAGATTCAGATAATACTTACCTTTGTCAGTAAACAGAATTACCTTAAGTAATAGGCCCTTCAACCAGAACCCAACAACACAAAGAAGCGAACCCCATGTTATAGTGTTTCAGTTATTTGCTCCAAAATCAACAAAAGATGGTCTGCAAACTGTCTAAGTGTCTGATATTAATAATGTAGCCAAAATTTTTATCAGTGGAAGAATTGATATTACACACTTGATGATGCCAACACTATCATAGGAAAACATTTAAAATTGATGAATCACAGTACTTCAAAGGATGCGGGCAAAGAGAAAAGACTTAAAAAAAAATCACCTGAATACCGTCCTTGTTGGCCTTAAGATAGAAAATTAAAAAAAAATTCATGCATCAACCTATCAAGAAGTCATACCCCTTACTGTGGCAGGAACATGCTACTGAAAAAAATCTCTCTCTGAATGAAAGAGTGATGCCAAAAAAGATGAAATAATGATAGAACTTTAGCATTTAAGCAAAAAGAAAATTTTCAAGAGGAGAAACATTGAAGTACCACTAATGTGCTCCATTCCTCGTTCACAAACCTGGTTACAATAAGTGAATTTCATAGGTTCGTGATTTGAAAAATCTTTTAGAAAGCATAGCCCATTTCTGTGGTCTCAAAAACAGAATACAGAAAGAAAAGATGAACCTTGAGAAGAGATGACATCAACCAAATATCATTCACTCCTGGACATTCACCCAAATGATGTTCTGTCAACCAAAAAAAATGGAACATTGTACAGTCCGATCTTCTAAGGAAGCTTCAAAGTAACTGCAAAGCTCAATCACTTGTAAGTGTCAGATTCAAATTTTATCAGTGAAATAAATTGCCTGACGTGCACAATCTCTAAAAGCTTCAATGTGAGGATACCAGTTCATAAAAATTTGCAGGCTTATATCCTTCCACAGGATCGAAAATTAGTGGCATCTGTTAACCTCCTCTCCCAAACAGCAAGTATAAAATTTGTGAAAATCCAAGGAAACAAATTTCAAACATGCTGGATAAAGGAAGTACCTCACATTTCTTGTAAATGCATAATTTGATGAGGGATGGGCAACTGCCTCCTCGGGGATGTTCAGCAACAGGTTGAGCAAATTATGCTCCCAACCATTTTGAACTTCCGCATTAGTGCACCTTCTGGAGACCCCTATTCGTATGCCATATTCAATAGCTTGTTGGATTCCCTTCTCGAGCAGATTACTCCAATTGAATGTCAATTTGCCAGTATATATTAATCCTGTCAAATGAAAATAACAAAAGGTCTTGTGCTCCATCTTAAAACCAAAGCATGTGACATTAATCAAAAATTGTGCTGACGAAGAAAAGAATAAAATCAAGGTAGATTTTTAACTGCAGGGAAAAAAAAAAAAGAGGAGCAACTTAATCACCATCTATATTGTACCTCTTGCTGGACTGCAGTCTGCCAACACTTACACGCGTAATTAATGAATATTTTGAGAATTTGAAACTGTCATGTAATCTTAAATTTCAGCAATCAAAAGGAAGACAATATATATGATGTAAAATTGTGCTGTCCATACCTTAATACTACCAGAAATTATGCCTTCTCATAACACAAGTCCATGGTCAAAGTCAGACTACAAGGGAATAGAAGTTGAAAGCACACACCAGAGACATTGGAAAATAAGAGCTGGACTTGGACTAAAATATAAAATATTTTGCATACAAAACCAGGGAGTCATGTAACTACAATTTCAGAAACTCTTCTACAGAAACAAACCAGGCACTCAAGTAAATATGATAAAACAGACCGTCAAAGAAAAGCATTACAGCCCATAATCTAGAAATGTAGTCTAGTCCATTTTTAGACACATAATAGCCGAAAGGACTCAATAAAATATTATATCCTAGCCAAAAATACATGGCAATAAAGGTACAAAAGAGTAGCAAAATGTGCTTCAAAGGAAAAGTTAGCCAACTTTTGAAACCTTCATCAGACAGACTATTCATTGATTATTATCAGAAAAAGGTTTATTTTCACAAAGACAAAATATTTGATAATAAAACTCAAAGCCGCAAACAAAAGAAACTTAAAAACCAAGAAAAGCTTACTTCTTTACAAATCACAAAGAGAGGCGTTCAAGAATACACATACACATCCGAGTTGATCATAGAATAAACAATACCCAGAAAAGCATGTAGGGAAAGAGCCAAGATTCAAGACCATTTTCTCATATCAAGACTGGAAACTGCTATAACAAGAAAATATCCATTAATAAAAGATGAAACGTCATTAAAAAAAAAAAAAAAAACCCCTATTTCCCAAGAAAACAAGACAACACAAAATACCAGGAAAACAGGGTTGAATTCAGTCTTCTACTATTCTATTTCCCACCACCAAAAAAAGAAAACCTTCACTAAAAACCGTTAGATCAAAAGTAGCAGGAAAAAAAAATCTACAATACCAAGAAAAGATGCATTCTTTGGCACCCAAACGCAATAAAATCCAAGAAAATGCATACACATCCGAATTAATCACAAAAGTACCAACAAAACCCCTCAAATTATTTCACAGAGAAAAGATCAAGAAAAGAGTCATTAACAAAAAGTGAATGAAAGAGGAGAAGAGTAAGAAAGACCAAAAAGTAAGATCCCATAAGCGATCAAAGATCAAAAAGAAAGAGTCTTTGGTTTTGATCAGTTGACAGAAATTAGAGAATCCATTGGCAAAGAAATTCCATCAATTGAGAAGGAAACAACAGACGCAGAGATGACAGACAGAGAGAACAGAGACAGAGAGAGACAACTGAGAGAGAAAACGAAGAGAAAATTAAGAAAAAACTCAGAGTGAGCATCTGGGTAAAGAGGAAAGAGTGGCAGAGGTATTTATAGACGTGTAGCCCAACAGTAATACAGGCCCTTTTGAGAGGAGAAATCTCTTGTCATAAGAGAAATCGTAGTGAGAGGGGAAATCCTGGTAGTATGAGAAATTCTTGCAACGGAGGAAAAGAGCCGTTAAAGTCCTGAATCTTATAATCCGATTTTTATTTATATTACTAATATGCAAATTTTTTTATTTTTTATTTGTGATTAATGAAACCGCCATGAAAAACATCATAATTAAATCATGTTGCCGTTTTGTTTATTAGATTTAGAACAAAGATTCTAATGTGAGAAGGGGTTTGGTATTTATGTCCTTTTTAGGGGAAGAAAGAACCATATAAATTAAACTATTGTTATTATTATTATTATGAATTATGATATATTGACCCCAAAAAAAATACATTTGTGTTCAAAATTGAGTCTCAATAATTTTCTAATGGCTAGCTACGATTGAAATCTCGAAGGGAGGACGACAGCTCAATAAATACAAAATATTTAATCTCTCTCTAACTCTCATTATTATTTTAATTGTGCAAATATTATTTATTTATATTCATTATTGTTTATTATTGTGGTTGATCGTTTGGAGTTGGTAACGTAACTTTTTAATTCCAATTCGTTCCCCTATTGTGCCGCTTGAGGGAACATTAATGTTGTCCTGTCAGTTTCAGCAGTGACAGTACTGTTCTTCTTGAAACACAGAACTCTTAACCTTGTAAGACTTAAATGACACAATCATGTGGTCACCCACTCATTATCAGTGCTGAGCAGCTGGGGACTGTGGTACAATGCATTGCACCGGCCATCTGCATTTGGAAGTACTCGAGTCAGAATGTAATTTGATTATCCAAAAGTGCGGTTAATAAATGCCTCCCTTGCTACCAAACCAAAGGCTCGCTTTTAAGTAATCAAAGGCACACTTCACTACATCAAGTAGTGGATAACAGAGCCGAATGCTTTTCCCAAATACAATTGCTTGCTTCTACGGAACAATGAATATTTGTCTCAATTCCATGTAAATACATTACAACAATTTGACACCCTACAAGAATTTCCCTACATGCTTGTATTTATAAATTTGACAACTTTGCTTGTCTTTAAGATCTTTATTATTTAACTACTTGTAAAAAATTGTGTTATATCAACCACCATAGAATCTGACATCAAAAAAATAATAAACAGCAAACACTTACTAAAAGAGTGTGTTTCTTAGGAGATTACCACATAGCGAGGCTGGTAAAATATAAAATGTACGTACCCTTATCTTCAACGATTACTTTGCTACTTGAACTTATGACTTTCAAGTCACAATAGAATAACTTTATCATTACGCTAAAATTCACCGTTTATAGTAAACACTTACTATTAAAAAAGAAAATCTAAACACTTACAAATTCTTGATCAGGTGTTTCCTGTATGTTTATGTTGATCATTATTAAGCCCGGTCCGTGCATGCCTTAACAGCTTTTGTCTGCCTGGATCGATCGCCAAAACAGCAACATGGCCTGCTTCTCTTATGGACATTTGTAAAACAATCCAGATTGGGAAGAATGTTGTAATAAAAGAAAATGAGTACTAAAGCAGATAAATGGTGCATATAACATTAGACGTGATAAACCACAGACATGACAGCAAATCCCAACAGCCAAAAAAATTAACTTGCAAAACTAGGCTTCCAGAATAGTCTATAATGCCTCCAGCTACATCTATACGTTCCTGGTGCTCCTGCTATGAAGATTGCTCCCTGTATAATCACAAACCCCTATTAACAAATCAGAAACAAAGGTCAAAATTCTCCAGATTAAGCCAATTACTCATAAGTTAAACACAGTTGGTTAGTCTACTTGGTGCTCTAATTGTGAAAGGATAGGCTTTTGCATACTTACATCTACTTACAAATGACACTTGTCAAAGGATATCATACTGGACAAAAGAGTTTATTCACCTATGCTTACTGTTGCTATGTTGACAATTTTATCAGCTCTTGCATATTTAAGCTTTATCAGCTGCCTAGTGCAGCTGGTCATCTGGCCTGGCCTAGTACCAGGGAACCACCTCTTCCAAATCCCCCCTCCCTGGGCCGAGGCCCTCCTGTACACCAAAAAAAAAAAAAAATTGAGATCATGATCAGATTTTAAGAAGGATTCTCAATCTCCTAGTGATCATTAAAGCATTGATGTAGTCTATGTCACACAATGGTCATTACTGAAATGCCAGCTAGTGGGGACGGCTGAAAGCCCGTCCAAGCCAACTCAAATGGACTAGATAGGATTATGAAAATCTTTATAAGAAATGCCAACTCTAAACAGATCTTGCTAAGCGCTAACCTTCAATTATATGAAACACTCACCAGGTTGATTTGGTACACTTTAGAGCCTTGAGCTCCATCATGGCAAAGTTCAGTAGGTTCAACAAACAAAGACTCTTGTCCTTTGACCTTCAATGAAAAAGTATTAAAAGGTGTTCGAAAAAACAGAAGACAAGATTGTGCGAAGCGGTTGATATAAACAAACTGTTGGCTTCTATTTTGTTAAATCTATTGCTTCTTTTAATATCATCAAATTTAGTTACCCTCTGCTCTCATTAAGTCATCAAAATTTACTAGTTTACTATATATGTGAGCAAAATGATCAAAAAATGGGTTGCTAAGCCACATACCTGAATATGGGAAAAAAAAAATCATCTTCAATGCATACTTCACCACATTTGGTATTCCATCATAGCATGGTTTCAAGCTACATGCTTTAAGTACAGTGTCCAGCATCCGGTAACCAGTTCTCTCCAAATCATCTCAGCACCTCTTTAGTAATGTTGTCTTCACAATGGTGCACAATAAGTCACATGTCCAAAAACTCGAACCACCTGATGAATATTAGATAAAAAGCCCAGCAAATTTAATGTAGCCAATCCTACCCCAAGCATAATTCTCAAAAATGGATCTTCCCCACAGAAATCTCCTGTAGAAAGAAACTATGCTCGTAAGGTAGTTGTTCACTCAGGGTACCATATCTATTTTTTCCTAAAAAAGTAGAGGTAAACTAGTATGTAAATTAAATTTGCATTCATTTGGCTTATTAGCTAAAAAAAGCAGGACAATGGAGTATTAAGCAAGCATTCAGGGGAAAGTTCTAGTTGTTTGAAGCACCACAAACCCTCCAACAAGAGAACATTAGACCAAAACTAATCAAAGTAATAATGAATCATATACGGTCATCATGAAGATCTCTGTTTCCAGTTCTTCCTACCAACAGTTGTAATATGTGCTCAATATGACTTACCAGCACACACCAACCCGTAAACACACCTTCCTTTAACTTCCACCGGCTGGTAGCAAGCAGCAGATAATGATGTACAATAAGGTCAAAGCGGTCATAACACCTAAGGCTAGTAAGAAAATCAGAAATTAAGCACAACAGCATTCCTCTGTCTACACAAGATAGGTTCACACAAATAAAATAAATAAGCAAAACTGAATCCTGAGAACTAAAGTTAAAAGTAACAACAAAGAGTAATAGGATTGTCCTGCAAGAACTTTCAATTTGGGGAAGTTGGAAAGCTAAATTACACAACCAAGAACATGGTTTGAGGAGAAATTCACAAAAATTCAACCATATTTAGGGGGAAAAAAGCAATCCACCTGATCCACGAAATCAAAATTCATGAACTTCACATCTTCCCCAATGCCAATTTTTTTCTAACATGCACTACAAAAAAATTCATTGTATGGTGTAGATCACATGTGGTATGTGGATGAAAATTTTATTTTTTCTAATACATCTACAAATCAAACCTCTTCTTTAGATCTTGTGTACTGTTCTCACAATAAGAGGTATATTATCAACATCATGGAAAGCTAGCACAGCAAAATAAACATTGCATGGGTTAAACCAGCTCTATGTCTGCACCATAGAAACCAAAAGACAACAGTCATAGTTGCACTTTCAGGCTACCTTTACAAGTTGGGAGCTGAAACTCAGCAAAAAGTAATGACACAGAAAAAGGAAACTATAGAAATGTCTTTTTACTAATATGCTGGGCAGTACCCTGGTGAATGAATTGGAAAGCTACAATAAAAGTAGTTCTTGGAAATATGACATCAGACAACCCTATTTCATAAGAGCAATGGTACAAAAAGAGCCTTGTAGTCAGTTTTAACCAAAAAAAAAGGTATCAAGAAAGGAGTACTCTAAGGCCCTAGAACAGCACACCAAGGGAAACTAATCAACCAACTAAGCAATAAAAGATATGTTGAATGCATATCTCTTGTAGAATCAACAATGAAGCATATATCCATTGAATTGAAGATCATATTTGAATGTGCATTTTTCTTAATTTGAATATCAGAAGTAAAGATTAATCTCAACCTAATAATACCAGTTTTACCTACTTTACTTGCCTTAATATTTCAAATAATGTTGTATAAAAAACCTCTGCAAAGCTGAAAAATGATAAAAGCCTTTAAAGGGATACTACTGGCCAACCATGGTACGTGATTCAATTGAATTTGCTAAAACCTGTCAAGCTTGTCAATTTCATACGAATTACATACATCAACCACCGGAGCCACTGCATCCAACTGTCTCATCCTGGCCCTTTGAAACTTGGGGTCTCGACTTAGTGGGGCCCTTGCCAAAGTCATCCCTAGGTCACCTGTACATCCTCGCAGCAACCGACTACTTCTCAAAATGGGCTGAAGCCATTCCACTTAGAGAGGTAAAGAATGAGCATGCTGCCAATTTCATTCGGACTCAGCTGATCTATCGCTATGGAGTCTCTCGATTCATCATCACTGATAATGGTAAGCAATTCTACAACAGCTTGATTGACAAGCTCTGCGAGAAATTCAAGTTCAAGTAGTACAAGTCATCCATGTACAATGCTCCAGCAAATGGCTTGACCGAAGCATTCAACAAGACCTTATGCAACCTGTTGCGGAAGGTAGTCTCTAAATCCAAAAGAGATTGGCATGACAGAATTCCGAAGGCATTATGGGCGCATCGTACAACTTACCGGACTCCAACACAGGCGACGCCATACTCACTTGTCTACGGTGTCGAAGCAATACTGCCGTTGGAAACACAGATTCCATTTCTGCGCATGGCGGTTCTGGAAGGACTCACACAGGAGGAGAATGCTCGCCTACGTCTGGAAGAGTTAGAAGCTCTCGATGAAAGGAGGCTTGAAGCACAACAGTAACTTGAGTGCTACCAAGCTCGGCTCACCAACACATTCAACCGCAGGGTCCGCCCTCGATCTTTTCAAGTTGGAGACCTTGTTCTTGCAGTTCGACGGCCCATCAACATGAAGCATCGGTCTGGTGACAAACTTACTTCCAAATGGGACGGACCATACTTAGTGCCAGAAGCCTACACTCACAACGCTTACATGCTTTCAGACCAAAAAGGCGTCCGAATCGGCCCAATCAATGGTAAATTTTTGAAACAGTATTATGTGTAAATATGTTCAAAAAGAAAAAAAAAACCTCAAAAAAAAATTCAAAAAAAAAATCAAAAAAATCAAAAAGAAAAAAAAAATTCGGAAGTCCCGATCTGAAAGTCCAAGCAAAAATCCAAGCCCAAACACTTGAGCCCAAATCAGAAAACTCAAGCCCGAACCCAAAAATCAAAATCCAAACACTCAACCCAAATCCAAAAGTCCAAGTCTAGAAGCCCAAACATTCGACCCAAATCCAATCCAAAACCCAAAACCCAAAAATTCCAAATTCCAGACACAGTACAGAACTCAAGTTCAAAATCCAATCCAACTCCTGGCCCGCATGAGTATAAACTGTGAACGGCCCAAAAATATAAAAGCGACGGAGGGTTTGAGTCTGAAACTCAGCATCAGTCTCAACCGATCTTCACCACATACCAAGACTTTTGCTCCTCTGCCACAAGAAAGATGGAACTAGTTGCAGAACCTCAAGACAAGGGAGAAGAAAGGTCACCCCGCACAAGGTGGCAACCGACCATGGCACAATTGCAAATTTTGAAGGAAGTCTTCCACAACAATGGAGGTATTATTCCTAATGCATCTCAAATTTACCAACTTGTCTCACGATTGCGCCCGCTCAGGGCAATCGAAGGAAAAAATGTGTTTTATTGGTTCTAGAATCGGAGAAGCAGGAAGAAACCAGCACTGAGAACTGCTTTTTCCAAAGAACAGTCTGTCGTTCCGATAGTAGTTCCCACTGGTACAGCTTCGCCCTCAAATAAAGTAGGTCCGAGTTCTTCCACTGCAATGGTCTCTTCACGGTATGTTCGCCGTAGCCCATGGGAGCATGCATGCTGGTCCTGGTGGTCTTACGGAGTCAGCCAAGAATTCATCCCTCCTAGGTACTTAAGTCTAAGAGGAATTTTTCTAGCAGAAAGGAGTCATTCCGGCGAAATTTTGCCTCTCTCTTTCCAGAATATTCCGGCAGCATCAACCAGCCGGAAAGCGACGTCAACATCATCGGCCCACCAGACGAGGCCGAGCTTGACTTGGAGCTGCGCCTTGGGCCCCTCTAGGACGGCCGACAAGATAAGGTGCAACGACTTTGGCAGCACACGGTAACGACTTCAGCAGCACACGGCAACGACTTCTGCAACACACGGTAACGACTTTCGTCACACGCGTCAGCCGCTGCCTCTTTTGTCTCTTATGCAGGAAAGGGACGTGGACGACCCTACTCTATTCTGCGTACCTTATTTTTGACTTTTCAAAAAAAAAAAAAAAACTTTATCGTATATATATATATATTTTGCATTCCCGAGTTGTAATACTCACCCCTCAGCTCTTCTTTCTCAAAAGAAAATGGCTAGTCTCTGCACTTGTCTCAGGAAGTTCTTCGATCAAGAAGTTGGAGGCGCACGAGCTAAGAAAAGAAGGAGTAGTCTTCCTCGAGGGATCCCTAAAAGCCCTCGAAACTCAGTCTCCAACGCCATCGGTGTCATGGAGTTCTAACTACTCTCCTTAGTTCACATCTACCACAGAGGGATGAGAAGCTGCAATCATCCTAATCTTCCTTTGGATGCGGCGACGTACAGGGAAGTTCCAACTACTCTCCTTACGTCGGAGCAGACTTGGGAATCATCACTACAGTCAGTCTCTCTGTGTGCCGGTTTTGAAGTTCCAAAGTGCTGGGCCTTCCTCTTGGGGAGGTTCAAGTTCTTTACCTACCAGATCATCCTCACCAGAGTTTTGGAACTTCAAAAAACCTTTACCAGCCTTTGCGAGCTATGGAAGCTCGAATGCACCTCGAGCCAAAGCTTCAATTTCTATATTGGCTGGGCTGCTAACTTTCTCAAGATCGTATCGGATTCCTATTGCGATCCAACAACAGCAGACATATTCAAAGATAGAAGACTCCAAAATTCAATGTTCATCAGGACGTTTCCAAATTTCAAACTAGACTTCAAGACTCGGTTCGAATCATTTCTGTAAAATTCTTCCTTACCGACCATTGAAGTGGGGACATTTGTAAACAAATAAATTTTAAAAATAATAATAATAATAATAATATGGTTGGCAGCCGCCAACCTTGAAGTCAAGGTTGGCAGCTGCCAACCTAATTAAATGCCACCAACCAAATGGTTGGTGGCAGGCAGGTGGGGGAGGCCTATAAATTGGCCTCCCCAATTGAAAGAGAAGAGCAGCGAAGCGCGCAGAAAAAAGAAAGCGAAGAAAAAAAGGAAAAAAAAGAGAGAAAGCAGGCGAAAAAAAAAAGAAAAAAAAAGAGAGAGAGATAGCACAAAAAAAAATTGTGTATTCTGTGATATATTTTTAACTCTTTTGAGAAAGATATCTTAGGTGCAAAGTAAAAAAAAAAGTACTATTTCCGTTTCTAAAGTTATTTTAGATTTATATTCTCCGATCGTTTCAAATCTGGATCTGTGAGAATATAGATCTAAAACATATCAAAATATTACAAATCCGGCTGAGATTAAGTCTCATACAGCCCTCAGTAAAATCCAGGCAACTTATCCGAGAACAAGTCCCTTCGACCATCGGTGAAATTAAGCCAAATCAGCTCCGATCTGGTCTCTGCGCTCCTTAACCGTAGTCTAAACGTCCAAATCAGATCCAAATTCAGTCTACCCAATTCAAGAAAAAGTTGTAGAATTTATTTCTATCAAGATCAAGTTTGTACAGCACTTGACGGAATAAAAAAAAGAACACTAATCGGAGGATCTACGGAGATCGACCCCACGTAAATTTTCTTTTATTTTTAAATTTTTATTTGTAATTTATTTTTTGTATTTTCGAGTTTAATTCTTTCAGACTCAAAATTTACCCGTTACAACAACAAAACCAGAATACAAAGAAAACGGGGTCTTCTATTCACCCCTTCCCCCCCCTTTCACCAACCAAAAGGAAAAAAATCTTTAATAAAACATCATTAAAAATCAAAACTAGAACAAAAGGGGTAAAAAAAGAGCAGAACTGAAGTACCAAGAAAAAAAAAAAAAACCACAAATGAAAGGTTTCAAGAAAACCCGTACACAATACACTGTCAGAAGACCAAAACAAAGTGGCAAAAAAAGGGGGAAAAAAAAATCCCAGAAAGGCATACCGTAAATTGCTATCTTTTCCTGTTAGACCTTCCAGGTTCTCGGGTTCAAAAGAAAGACAAGAACACTGGAATCATGCCTCGCAATTCATAAGCTATCAAAATCACAACCGGTGAAGAAAAAAATGACCGTTGGAGGTAAGAAAGACCAAAAAGAAAGAGTCTTTTAGATGAGATCAGATGACACTGGCAAAGAAACTCTATGAACTGAGAGAAAGGATTGGTTTACACAGCGATTGGGTATCATAAATCCTCGTTAGAAAGGGAAATCAAATCCTTGTAACGAGAGAAATCCTTACACTCAGTAAGCATAACTTTTAAAAGTAGACCGATTATTAAATCAGGGAGAATATTAGATTAATGGTTTAGCGATCTAATTAAAAAATTAGAGATGGTTAATTTTAGTTTAATAAAATAATAATAAATATTTATAATTAATTATTTTTTAATAACAAACAATAAGAATAATTATAAAAAAATAAAATATGAGTTTACTTACATCTAAAATAAAATTAAAATACAAGATATTTAAAATAATTTTTTAATTAAATGAATTAATAGAGTATAAATATGAAAAATAAAATATTATATAACTATTAATAAAACATTCATGTCTAAAAATAAAATATCATAAAATCAACATATAATTTAAAAATTTTATATTTATCATTAATATAAATAAGTGTGATTTACTCTTATTTTAAATCAAATTAAAGAAACCAAATAAGACGGGGTCGTTTTAGAGAAATAACTCGGGTGACTAAGGTATTGGTTCACTAATTTTTCTGTCCGACCAGCCGATTCACCAGTTTTCGAGTTATCAGTTCAAGCAGTTTTCGAGTGATTCATTTTTTGCCCCAATTTTATGATAAAATAGGATCGATCCGACCTTCGATTCACCAATTTTTCAGTCTAACCGATCGGATCGGTCTGGTTTTCAAAATTATGCTTGTAAGAGAGGCAAAGAGCCCTTAGTCCTAAAAAAATCGAAAATTTATGATAATTTAAAAAATTAAATTGAATTGAATCAAATTTTTATTTAATTGAATTAATTTTATATTTAATTAATCGAACCAAATAAAAATTAAAATTTTTAATTCAGTTTCAATTTCTAATATTAAAAAATCGTAGTTAACTAACCGAATTAAATTGAAATATTAATAAAAGAATATTACTAATACAACAATTATAAATAAAAAATTATTATATATCAAATAATTACTTATTTAATTTATATATATAATAATAGTTATAATTTTTTAAAATATATATATCAAAAATATTTTTTTACATTTACATTGTAATTTTAAATTATTTTATTATTAAATTCAATTAATTGAATAATTAATTGAAATTGAATTGAAATTTTTAGTTGACCAATTTTAAGTTTATGAACAATTTTTAATTTTGTATAATCAAAAATTTTAATTCAAAAATAATTATACTAATTCAATTCAATTCAATTAACCGAACCGTGAATACTCTATTTAATCCTTTTAGAAGAGAAATTTCAATGGAAACTTTGAAATTTCTTTTACTAACTAATATGTGAAGTAAATAATTTTTATTTTTTAACGTGTCTCCGCAGTCTGCCAAAATGAATAATTTTTACTCGTTGTGGGTATTGACCCTCAGGACAATAAGGAACCTGGGTTTTATCGTGTATGAAATTAAAGAAGAAGAATGAAGAATGAAGAATGAAAACTTAAAAAAGAATAACACAACAAGGGCAGAAGAACGAGCTTAAAATATGTGAATCTTGATTGGAATTTTAAAGAAGCAAACAAATTTTATTTATTTTTTTCATTTTTTGGGTGAAAAAATAAGATAATTGGAGTGATACTCGATAATCTCGTCAAAAAAATTATGTTTCTATTATAATAATATAAATAATTTGAATAATTATGATAGAGTGTGTACTCAAAAGACACCTAAATTTAGTCCTCCAACACATCCCAATGCACTTAAATCCAAGACCTCAAAATTGCTTGAACTTAAAAGACTTTAAAATCAACACATTTGATGTATTACCATTAAATCACACACGTCGGTGGTAGCAAACAGAGTTTCTACAAATAAGCCGCCCAGTGGATTCGACTGTTGCTACATGATGGTGGGGGCTCTTTTGAAATAAGAAAAAGTTTGACATTCATACATTAATAGTTATACTCAGTATATATATTGTGATAACTTTATTCATTTTTATAATAAAATTGATAAAATATTATACAAGAAATTAACACATATTTTTTGTCACAAAAATAATAAATATTGTTATAAAAATAATCAAATTCATCAAAAAAATATATTTTATATATAAATCATTTAAATACCGTAGTCGTGTGTGCACCAAACTGAACTCTTTGAAACAGGTCATTGGTCAATTCAAATAGGATAGACACGAACTTCTTTCATAAGTCAGGACAGGCCCGGCCCGGCTCTTTCGTCCGTGGACCTTAATATTCTTGATTTTTTAAATAAAAAAGTACCCCAGGCCCTGGATCCAACCGACTTTTATTCCTCTGTATTCTCACAGTGAGTGGACCGCCACTTCAGCAGCCAGTCCTAAACTAATGGGCCAATCCATCAAAACAAAGCTTCTAACTAATGTGGTCTTCTCTTGTATAATTTCTGGCCTAATGGATTATTGAACTTGCCTAGGCCCAAATTTATGCAGCTTGACCATTGACAGTCAATGTCAAGTCAAAGTCAGCGTCAACGTCAAAAAGACGAAAAAAGTTGATTTTACCTGCCACCACCTTTTGCCACCACGCGCAGAAGTATAAAACACGAATGAAACAAAGTGGGAAGACTTTGGTGTTTGATTGAGACGGTTAATTGCAGGAACAGCCGAACAACACGTACACATTCTCAACCAGTAGTGGAAATACGTTGTGGATATATTGTTTTTTTTTTTTCTCGTTGCTTTTTCCACTGACACGGGACCCTTCCATCAATAATATCTAAATGAAATTTTTAAGGAAAAAATATATTATGAATATATTACTCATTATATCTCTGTAAGTTAAAATTGTTTATCAGATCGTTGCATCTCAACAGTCAACCCCATAGGAAATCCGAGCATTCATGGAAACGGGGGAGGTTCTACTGCTAAAGATCAGAAAGATTGCCAAAGTAAAACTAAACGGTATACTCATTCTTGTTTCAATCGTAACGAGCACGAAACTTTTTATTTAGGGTGAGTTGCACCAGGAGAGATTTGAATCTGAGTAGTTAATGTAAAATATACATTAATTTATCACTAAATTACTACCTTTAAGATAAATTTTGTTGGGATTTTAGACACATAGGTAGAAGTATTAAAATGTGAACCACCCGAAAAAAATATGACATGAACTTGACCTAAAATTGATTAATCTGAAATGACCTAAATCTAAAATGGCCCGAAAAATTTGAGCTAAATCTAAACCTTACCTGAATGACTCGTATGACAAGAAAATTTTTTCTTAAGAGAAAAAAATAAAGTAAAAAGATTATATTATATGAATCATATATTTTATATTATAAAAAGTATAGATTTTATTGTTTTCGATAGACATTTTAATTATAAATTATTTTTCATATATTTTGAGATTGTTTTATGAATTTTTAAATTTTATTTTGAGTTTTTAAAATTTTTTAAAAAATTTTTTGAATTGTTTTTGATTACATGATTTTTTTTTATTTTTAAGAATTTTTCACAAATATTTTTAAATTTCTTAAATTTCTAAATTTTTTAAATAAAAAATATTACATCACTATTTTGATGACCTTGCCAATCTCCCAAGTAAGCCCAACCAGATACAAATTCAAATTCAAAGTAACACAATCTAAAATGATTTAAAGATAACTTTAACAAATAAATAATCCTATTCAAAATAAAGTGAATTTGAGATGACGTAATACAGATAACTCATTTTAATATCTCTACACATACGTGGCAGAAACAATATCCAATTTTAAAGGTCCACGTACGAGGGGTTTTGCATCTACACGATTTAATAGAAATAAAATATAATCAATATAAAGCATACAGGAAAAAAAAAATGCACATAGAGAGAGATTCGGCAAATTCTGCTTTTAATAATAAAGAAATTTATCGCAAATATATCCGCCATTAAATCAATAGATTGAGTCAAGAATAATTCTGTTTGTTGTTTCACATTCAATCACCTCTAAGGATAGACTCACCATGCGAATACTATTAAACCCAATGAACTTTCTTGGTACTTGACCATAGTATTAATGAATCATGAATCTGTAACCACGCCGCTGTATAATCTCATTTATTCAAGGCAAGCCACAGCAGAAGGACTTGAATTTAAATTATTGCGGAAGAAGATACGTTAAATTATTACTAAACTACCATATCAAATGATGATATTCAGTAAATTCTTAATAACAACTACAACGTAAGTCGCCGTAATTTATTATGAGAATAAAATATTTATACAAGTGTTTATAGTTATACTAAGGTTTACCTATAATTTATCTAAAAATTTTAATTTGACTCATTTTTATTAGTATATTTATTTATGTTCTTTTAATACAATATAAGTGAGTTTTATATGAAATAAAGAATAATAAAATAAAAATTATATTTTATAAGATAATAAATAAAATACACTTATACAATAAAATAAATAAAAATAACAAACACATCTCACTTATGTTCAAATTCATTGTACATCTCTCTAAGAGCTCTAACTATAACAAAATACCCAAACATCAATCAGACGGATCAGGGACTCTATTCCGAGAAGATAAAAAAACAAGAGAGATTGATCTGGAATCTGGAGGCTGGACTCTGTTGAGTCTATTCACAGATCACAAAAATCCTGCCACCGAAGAAAAAAAAAAAATCTGATTGATGTTACCCATCACAAACAGTCAAAATCAAGGTCCAAAGAACGAAAAAAAAAAAAAGAAAAAAAAAGAAAAAAGTTGTTGTTACCTACCGCTACCAGTTGCCATGCTGACCAAGTAACCAATTCTCCAGGAGTAAATATCGTACAACAAGGGCACATTATAAACTGGAAGTGGAAATCTGTTGCAGAAATAATATTCAATTTTAAACGTGCACGATTTAATAGAAATTCACTATTCTTTTCAATTTTTCTAATCCTTCGTGATAAACAAATACTCTAGCAATTCATCAAAGAATTCTCTCTTTTCATATCTTTTTGACGTTGAAGTTCTTTTTTTTTTCTTTCATTTTTTTAGAAAAAAAAGGGTTCCTCTCCCAAATTCTTTTCAAGGAAACTTTTGATTTTTCCAGCTAAAATGGTAATAAAAATATTCGATTACATAAAAAAAAACCATAAAGTTAATAAAATTCAAAGACTTAAAGGGGTGACCATGGTTAAAACACAAATAAAGTAAGTCTGAAAGACTCAATAAAAACAAAGATTACCTAATAATAAAATTATCTAAAATTTCGTTTCCTAATATTCAAACTAGACCTAAAAATCACATTTGAAATCATAAAGATATATTTCCAAACTCAACTGCAAGATAATGTTTACAAATAAATTATAGATTAGATAAAAATAATAATCATCAATTTCTGCAAATCTTGTAAGTACATAATTAAGATAAGTATTTGTACACAAAAAAGTTCACTTGATTCAGTAAATTCTTGTTGATGTCTAAAGAGAGAGGCACCGTTTTTTTATTATGAGAGCAAAATAATTATACAAATATTTAGAATGAGATTGACCCATAACTCATCCAATCCCAGATTTCTTATACACCCCTCTCAGTGACCACAACTATGACAAAATACTTGTCAATATAGGAGATATCACTCAGACGAAGAATAACAAGAGACATTACCCAAAGAAGGACGGATCAAGTTCTAAAGGTGTGAACTCCATTCCAAAATCACAACCATCAGGCCAAAAAGAGAAAAAAAAAATCGACTGAAAGAAAAGAAAACAAAAAAAAAAAATCGTTACTTCACTTTTTCTTTTTTCTTTTTACCTTTTTTGGTCTAAAAAATTATTTGTCTTCTACATACACTCTTGTTTTTTTTTTTTCTTGTGCAGGCTTCTAAGTGAGTGGACCTGGAGCATCCCTGCTAACTAATGGGCCAATTCACCGAAAGAAAGCTTCTAACTGATGTGGTTTTCCATAGCATTTTTTGGATTGTTGAGCTTGTCCAGGCCCAAATTTATGCAACTTGACCCTAAACAATCAAGGTCAAGTCAATGTCAACGTCAACGTCAAAAAGAAAAAAAGTTAATGTTACCTGCCGGTCGCCAGACGGCCAGACCAATTTTCCACGAGAAAGCACGAATGAATGTAGTGGGAGGACTTGGATGTCTGATTAAGACGGTCAACACGACACATTCTAATTCTTTGTAGATTAAGACTAATTAATCATTCTTTTAGTGTATGGGACTGATACCCTCTCCAAAGATTCCTAGAAGTATTTTAGTTTAAATATGAAGCTAGCTTCTTCATTTACTATATACAGTCTGCAATAAATTACTAATTCAAAATATGATCATAACGATTAGTAACAACAATGTCTCAAAAATTCTAAGGTAAAAATGATATAGGTTACTTTAGAAAGGATTTTTTATTTTTGTAAAATTATAATTTGCAGTTGACAGCTCTTAAACAACTTGATGATTTATAAAATTTTAACTCTTCGAATAATGATATAAATTTCAAAGAAATTAATAATAAAATATTTTTATGCATAGTCTGTAGTTATAATTCTCCTACAGGAGAAAACTAATTAAAGTTTTAATTTTTACTTATATTGAAGTTAGATTAATTTCACTTATATTTTAAATTAATCAAATTAGAAATTTCTTAATTTTTTTCCTTCTTGTTTTTCCCACAATCATGGGACCTAGGGATGGATCCAATGACAAAAAATAAAAATAAGAATAAAAATAACTAAAATAATAAAAAAATAAAATACATGTTCACATTGAGATTTACATAATTGGACAAATTTGTCGCGTGCAAAGAGTAGAGTCATCGCTTTTTGCTACGAGAATAAAATTGTTGCATAAAGAGTGTTTACATTGGGAGATCAACTCATAATTTACCCAATCTACCGCTGTCAACCTAAGAGCTACATCCAGGAACAAGAGCAACGGCCCCTAACTTGCTTTCTTTTTTTCAGGAAATTACGGCTCCTGACTTGACTCCTTCTGTTTCTCGGCCCCCTCTTAGCTCGCTCTTCTCTCTCTCACACAGACGGACGCTCTTTACTTCAATATAAATTAAGATCAGAAACATCGGGCCGAAGAGAAAAACAATTCCACCAAAGAAAAAGGGCAAAAAAAAAAAAAAAAAAGCATAATGATCACTTTGCTTTTTCCTTTCTTTTCTCTTTTTTAATTTGTCGGCCACAATTTGTCCTTTTTTTTTTTAATTTTATTTAGAGGGGTCAAGTCCAGACCCCACCTCCTCGGTCTCCGTCTATATATAGAAGAGGCCCGAAATGATTTCAATGGCAACAAATTAATACATATTAGTTAGTAGCAAGAGAGGTGCTGGTAACATACAATACAAAATGATGGTAGTAGCTATGAATATGAATATGAGGTCATGGATGTCAGTGGTGACATTAGTAATTTTGTTATTGGAGCAATGGGGGAGTCTGTGTCACGGTTGCTGGGAGGACGAAAGAAATGCTCTTCTGCAAATCATGTCGGCCTTCAATCATCCACGTCCAAGTTACGTCCCCAAATCTAGTTGGGGGATAGATGATGTTGATTGTTGTAATCGGAAGAGAGTCGGCTGCAATGAAACAACAAAGCGAGTCACCAAACTTTATCTCGAGTATATGATGGATCCGGATTCTAAAGGGTGGTATCTAAATGCTTCTTTATTTCTTTCTTTCAAAGATCTAAATATTCTTGGCTTAACGGGGAACCAAATACTTGGTTGTATTGAGAATGAAGGTTCACTTTCTACAGCTCTTATTATATTCATTTCTTAATCACAATATAAGATGGATTCTTTTTATTATTATTATGTTTTTTTAAATAAAAAAAGGAAACTCATAAATAAGATGATATACTTTATATATATCATTTATTGTGATATAATATTATATACTTTTCTTATGCAGGTTTCGAGAAGTTATCAAATCTTGCTAATTTGGAAGAGCTCGATTTAGATTTTAATAAGTTTAATAATAGTATCATGTCATCTTTACGTAGCCTTTCATCTTTGAAAATGTTGAGTTTATACCAAAACAAACTTAATGGAGTTATCGACATGCAAGGTGAGACTCTCAGTAATCTCGTCTTTTTTCAAAGACTTTTACTTTTATTAACGTATATATGACAGGCAAATTAAATAGAACAAACTTAGCACTTCATTCCATGTATTTGGATCTATTTACCAACAAATCAACATAAAAAACTGTATAAGGTATTTCATTTTGGCCCTAGTTTTTTATTTTTTCAACATTTATATGCTAACAATAACAGTTATAATGTCTGAATACCTATCAATTAATAAGACAAATATTCCCCCTTTAATAAATAACTTTGTCCATGATTGGATATAGAGAGTCAGCCAAACACACTGAATGAAAATTGAAAAACAACTCAAATAGAGCTTGATGAGAAAGTTTACTTACACTAATCTATCAAATTGAGTAAGATTTTTTTCCTGCCTTATTGCCTGTCTTGAGGAGCAGAGCAAATCAAGCCCAGAGTCTAAAAGTCTTCAGGAAAACTAAGAACAATTTGTGGAGAAACCAAGTTAAGAATCAATAAGAAAAAGAAAAAGTTGAAAGAAAGAAAGAAAGAGCGAAAACCACAAGCCAAAGATGACCAGTGAGATGGGGAGAGGTCGAAATAATGACTTTGAATTGTTGATTGCTTCCATTTTTGTATCCTTTCCCAAATTAAAAAACCCAAAATGAAAGAATAATTTGAAGTGAAGCTTTCAAATTGCAAGGAAAAATCTCTTGCAAAAGGATGGCAAGGAGCCCCCTCAAGCCCTATCCTTGGTTTTAATTAGGAGTTTATTGTGATTTATGAGTCCTTACAAGATTTGTTAAAAAATTATTGATGATATTATTTATTTATTTATTTATTTTGGTTATATAGGAGGCCAAAATGATAGACAGAGAAAACAGAGTAATAAAACTAAAATATTTTCATAAAAGAGTCATATATGATTATAAGATTTGTGATATTATTTTTATCTGTCTTCTTAAAGATAGTTTTTGACATTTTATAAGTGATTTAATGGACTGACAAGAAGAGATTATATCTCTTCCCTCACATGGTACATCATTGCATGCTGTCAGATTTGAATCATCTAGCGAGCTTGGAGTATTTAGATTTAGGAAGCAATGAAATTGAAGGCTTCAAATCCTTTCGAGGTACGAATACTTATTACTTTGTTCAAATATCGTGCATGCTAAGAGAAGTGATTCTCATATGCCAATTGCCAATGAATTAATTTTGCTGCCTTCGATTAAGAACAATCTATTCGGATTTGAGCTGCTCGGTACACGATGAACAGCGGCTGAAAGTTAGGAATTATACCTTTTACGTAAAGCACAAAACTTTTCCTGCTACTATTTCATTCTATAGGATATTGTACATTGAAAATTACTACCTAGTTCCCTAAAAGAAAAAAAAAAAAATGCTATGCCCATCGACTCTTCCTCTCGCCCATTGGTACTTTTCATTGTCGGTTGTATCGAAAAGCAAATATTTTCAGCTGCGGAAGTCATTTTTTCAGGTGATGATGAAGAAGTGCTGAGGTTAAGCAACTTGAAAGAACTTCGTCTTTCTAATAATAGCTTGGACAACAGCATTTTGTCATCCCTCAAAAGCCTTTCATCTCTTAAGAGGTTATTTCTTGGTTACAACCGCTTTAAAGGATCAATAAATATGACAGGTTATATATCTATTTTTTGTATTTTATTTTTCTTTATTGAGAAATGGAGGGATATCTGTATACATGATTCAATTGTACATGGCAAATGTTAAGTTTTATTATTATTTTTTGGTTTCAATTCCTTGTTTCCAGAATTGAATGCTCTAAGCCAATTGGAGACGTTGAGTCTAAGCGGAAATGAGATCGCTAGATTTATGGCTGCAGAAGGTATAAATCCATTTTTTTTTTATTTATTTATATAATTCCTATCTTAATCCATTGCCACAAGACCACAACTAGGCCTTCCTCGGCCCAAGTTTCTTGGATCAATTTTTTGTTTTTTAATCCAGGCCATAGAATCTATACTATAGATTCTATAGTAACATCTCTTTAAACAAATGCAAAGAATTAATGACAAAAGAAAAAATCAATTTGAATTTCACTCTTAGTTTTCACTAATAAATCTCTAATGTCTCTTCAGATTAATTTTAAATTTTGCATTCATTATTCTTGGCATTGTTCTTAAATTTTTCAAAATGCAAGGTCATTGCAGTACTTGTAATCATAATAGACAGAATATAATCTTTCAAAATTTTGTACCTCATTCATGTATAATGCTTTTAAGGCCTAGAATATACTAGACAATGCTTTTAAGGCCTCGAATATACTAGACAATACTTTTAATGCCTCGAATATACTAGACAATGCTATAATATTCTTCATTTTCCCTTATCATATAAAAATGTAGGATCTCACATTCCATATTAATCCTTTGATCATTTTAGTGATAATGTTGTCTCTTTGGTTTATGTTTCCGCAAACCATGGAATTTTCAAGGCCTAATCCTTTCAACCTAGAAAAGCTAAATGGTTATTCCCAAGGTTTGACTATGGGTGGTTGGGATATATAAAAGGTTAGGAAAATGGCGTATGATTCAAATTACAACGAATAAATTTAATTGAAAGTTTATTTAATACAGTCCTGCAAACTAAGTTAAAATATCACTTAAACGATTAAAGCAAAAAAAAAAGAAAAGTACTTTTTGCTCATGAGATTAGGAGTCAGTCACCTATATCAGATATATTTCTTTATCTTATCTGAAAAAGGAATCATATTCTATTTCTTTTGGCATTAGCAGAAAATAAGAGTTTGAACAAGATAAGTGAGCTTTGGCTTCAAGAAATCAATACAAACGCAAGCCACGTCCTGGAACTACAATCACTTCTTGGATCATTCCCTAACCTTAAGGCCCTTGACTAAAGATACAACAATCTACGAGGAACATCGTTTGCTCAAGGTAGCTGCTGTTAATCTTCCGAAAAGCTGACATTTATTAACTTCTAATTCTTGCTTCATGATTGTGCTTCATTTCATATAGTTAATTATTATATTTCTTAATTTGCAACCACTTCTTCAATAGGGTCCCACCATATGAACAATGTGGAAGAGCTGAAACTAGATTATTCTTCTGTGGATGAAAATTTCGTTCAAAGCCTTGGGGCACTGGTTTCTCTTGAATCTTTGTCCATGCGACGGTCGAATGGTTCCCTACTTGTTCAAGGTAAATTCCAATACTTGCTTTTTATTTATTTATTTAAATTTGCTGGTATCACAATTTTGCTTATGTTGGACCGCTCATTGCGGACATCAATCAAGCACTAAGGCCGCAAAGCAATGATGCTTATACTAAGAGATTTTGAGAGCCCCGTCTCATAAACCCCTTCAAATATAATGGATTTCAATAGGCAACTGTTATTTTCATAGATAAACAAGAAAAGGTAAATTTAGCTTCTCCAATCCTTTACATATTCTTCAACAATTGCTTTCTGTTCGGTAAATGCAAATTTAGGTTGACAATTTTGTGAATTTTATCAACTTGGATCGCGATAGTCCACATTAGTAGTCCTCTGTTATACCAACATGTAGGTAATGTGACAATTCAGGTAGACACACAAAATTTTTTCTTTTCTTTTCAGATTTTGAATTTTTAAAATTTTCTAATTGAGAATAATCAGCTATCAAATTTTTTAAATTGGAGTAACAACCCAAAAGGTCTTTAAAATCAATTTGATCTTTAGAAAGTAAATTGAAAAAGAAATATTACAAAAATATAATCTTAGCGCAAAAATTTTTATAATTTTTTTTGATTTATCATATTTTAACTTTTAAATTATGGACTAATTCAATGATATAATTTACAACAAAGTATTGAAATGAATTTTTGAAAAGCATTTTATGCTATACATATATTTTAAAATGTAAATAAATTTACTTATTTTTGCTCTTCATTATGTACATCTAAAGATTAAAAAAGAAAACAATTTTGAAATTGTTTTGACTTATAACTCAAATTGACAAAATTTGAACTTCGCGACTCAAATTGAAAAAGTTTCAAAAGATTATAACCCAAGTTGACAATAAAAAAAAAGTGCCCACCCAAATTGCCATGACACCTACCGTGTGAGCATCAATAAAAGAATAGCAATGTTTGGACTATCTATTAACCTAAATTGATTGTATTTTACTAGTTTGTAATCTAAATTGACCAAAGTCAAAACATTGCAATTCAAATTAACAAAATTAAAAAAATTAGAAACCTGAATTCCTATTATTCCCAAATTTGTCAATTAAGTGGTCATGTACACCCATTTGGAATTCCATCTTAACTATCTAAGTTTCTTATTACCAAATAATTTTCAGGTTTATGCAAACTAAACCAGCTTCAAGAACTAGATATCAGCGAAAGTAATCTCAACGGTACCTTGCCCTCATGCATAGCTAATTGGACATTTCTTCGACAATTAGATCTTTCATACAATCACTTCCAGATTCCAATGACACTCAGTCCATTCTTCAACCATACGAAACTGGATTCCTTGCATGCTGAAGGAAATAATATATTTTTGGAAACAGAGCAACAGAGTTTGGTCCCAAAATTCCAGTTAGCTGCACTCTCCTTGTCTAGTTATGGATATGGTGGAAGGTTTCCCAAATTCCTTTTCTACCAGCACAAACTGCAATACTTTCATCTCTCGGACAGCCAAATGAGCGAAGGATTTCCATATTGGTTGTTAGAGAACAACACGGATTTGCGTGCACTCTTCTTGGTCAATAGTTCTCTTTCAGGCCAATTCCGCTTGCCACATCATTCTCATACGAGTTTAATGACTTTGGACATTTCTGAGAACTACTTACGTGGCTATGTTCCAGCGCAAATTGGAGGACATTTTCCAAACTTAGAGCTTTTAAACATGTCAGGAAACGGTTTCAATGGGAGCATCCCTCCTTCTCTTGGTAATATGAGCTTAATTCAATACTTAGACTTATCCAATAATCAATTATCAGGAGAGGTGCCTGAGCAGCTAGCCACTTCTTGTTTGATGTTAAAAATGCTCGTGCTCTCAAACAATAGTTTGCAAGGCCAAATCTTCCCAAGAAATTGGTGGTTGCAAGACTTGGTTTTATTACAAATGGATGGCAATCACTTTATTGGAACCATCCCGGACAGTTTATATAATAGTTCCTCATTGACAATCTTGAAGCTCGGTCACAATAATCTGCAGGGGACACTTCCTCGCTGGATAGGAAATATGTCTACACTTCAAGTTTTGGACCTTTCAGAAAATAATCTCTCTGGAAGCCTGCCGCCATACTTCCCTTCAGGTATAATACAAGTTTATATGTCTAAGAATAGATTGCAAGGGCCATTGGAAAATGCATTCTATAAGAGCTCCAGTTTGGTGGTGTTGGATCTTAGATATAATTATCTTACAGGCAGCATTCCAAAATGGGTCGAAACACTGCCTAACCTGAGGTATTTACTGCTGGGTAATAACAAATTTGAAGGAGAAATTCCTATTCAGTTGTGTCATTTGGACAAATTAGGCTTAATAGATTTTTCACACAACTACCTATCGGGTCATATTCCTCCTTGCCTGAGATTTGGAAACTCTTGGGATATAACAGATAACTTTCCGAGCCTTTATATAATTTATGAAAATGGTGGAAGCAATGTTAAAAATTTGGGCTCTGGAGTCAACTCTCCTTTTGAAATGCATGTGCAGTTTACCATTAAGGGTTTTTCTTATTTTTATAAAGGAAGACCCCTCTTATACATAACTGGAATCGATCTTTCTCATAATAATTTCAAAGGAAAGATTCCACTAGAACTCGGAAGCCTTAACATTATGAAGGTGCTAAACCTATCCCGCAACAACCTGACAGGGTCAATCCCACAGACTCTTTCAAACTTGAAGGAAGTTGAGAGTTTAGATCTTTCGTACAACAATTTGGATGGAAAAATTCCTCTTCAACTTACTCAACTTTGCCAACTAGCTGTTTTTACTGTAGCACACAATAATTTATCTGGAAAGACTCCAGACATGGTTGCACAATTTGCAACTTTTAACGATAGTAGCTATGAGGCCAATCCTTTTTTGTGTGGACCACCACTAAAAAAAAGTTGTGATAGACATCCATCACCTCCGTCACTGCCCAAGAATTCAGGTGAGCTCAAAGAAGAAACTGGATGGATAGACATGGATACGTTTTATGCAAGCTTTATAGGATCTTACAGCATGGTGCTATTGGGAATGGCCGCAATTCTATACATAAACCCACACTGGCGACGAGCGTGGCTCCAATTTGTAGAGTTATGCATCAACAACTGTTACTATTTTATTGCGGACAATCTTCCTATACCGTCCAAGTACAGAGCTTCACAGCCTTGTATCTAGTCTAGATATTGTTTGTGTGTGCATTTCTCCTGTTGGTATTTATTGGATATTGCATTTAATAAATCGTCCTTCGGTTGATGTTGGAATATACGATCCGAGAGTTTTCTACATGGATTATGAATAAGGCTCTCTACATTGTTCAGCATAACTCATTCAACTCAGTTAAATAAAAACTTGATTAAAATAGTGAACGTATGACGTGGAGGACACGAGAAACAATCTCTTTGTTAAAAGAAAGGCAAGAGACAACGTTTATATAGCCCTTCTAGACTCCACAATAGCAAGAGCTTTTTCTTTAAGTTATGAGCATAATTTACCATGGTAATGACAGAAAACAGTGCATCATTTCTTTGCAACTATTTTTTGAGCAATTAAAAGAGACAACTTCATTAAACAAGTTAATTTAAAGTGGTAATAAAGTCACAATACAGTCCATCGAACGACATATAATAGTTATTTATTTTTTTTATTTTTTTAAATTTTTATTATCCGATAACTTAATTATATTATTTTGTTACTGTTACTAAGTATTACTCTTAAAAAAAATACACATGAAATGGTTGGGGAAATTAATATTTTGCACAATACAAATTACCTTTACAAATGTTACATTTGAAGAGATGATGACTCTCTGGATTAATTGTGAGACACAAGCAAGCTTAGACCCTGTAAGCCCTACACAAGTTTGTTTTTTTGTTTTTTCCGCCGTGCACGAACGGTACGCGCCAACGTTGTGGAAAACAATCTCCTCCCAGCTCTTTCTACTTGATATGGAGATTTTTTTTTTTTTAAATCAAACAAAAAAGTTAAAAGTATCCTAAGAAGTTAGTCACTGCTTCTATGGATTTACACCAAAGATCATCTGTTATTATTATTATAAAGAGGACTACCACCTTTCCGGTTATGGAATAGCATGAACTTCTCAGGGGAGACTAAAGTTGTCAGGATTGAGATTTTACTTAAGATTATTTTGGAAATGTCAAGATCGAATTGTAAGATCGGATTGTAGAATCGTAAAATTCTACCAAAATCAATAAAAAAAAAGTTAAAAATAACAATAGAAATGTAATTTTAAAATTTTAAACATTTCATAAATTTTTTATATTAAAATTCAAGTATAAACAATCTCATATATATATATATATTTAAACAACAATCAAAATATTAATCGCACATAAATCAGTCAAGACAATTTATATTCAAGACAAATTCACACTTTCAAAATTCACATATAACAGAAATAAAGTCACAAAGCTTTTGCGTAAAGATGAACTTCCCGCCAGCAGCAATAATGAATTTATAAGATTAGTAATATTAAGTAGGGAAGCAAATAAATTCTCATTAGTCTTTGACAGTACCAAAATCTTTTTATTATGAGATTCTTGGTAAGAACAATAAAATATTGGGGTTAGATAAATTCTTTTATGTGGTTTTTTTTGTTTTGATAGCTATAATGCATTAATTTAATAATTATAAGAATAAAATTATAATTTTTTCTGTAAATTTTGATTGATAATAAATCAAAAATGAGTATAATGAAAATTTTTAATATTATATTTCATTGTATTATAATTAAAAAATATTTTATATTTACATTTTCATAGTTGTTAACAAATACTCTTCCAAGTATTTTATCATTAAATTTTTTCGATATAATTTTTTTAATTATATTTTCTAATCATTTAGTATAGTTGAAATAACAAAATTATGACTAATTTGATAATTTTTATTAAAACAAATGATTATAAATGACATATTTACTAATTAATTAATTTTTAAAACTATTTTTTAAAAATTAAAAAAATCATACATTTTTTATCTTACCCCGATTCTATCAACGCTTCTACACGATTCTATACGATCTCGCGATCTTACCTGATCCTACCAAAAAACGATTTTTTATACGATTTGAATCGTTAGAAGAATGTATAATCGTAGAATCGTGCGATCCTACGATCTGGATCGCGATTTTAATAATTATGGAGGAGACTGGCCCACCAACCACCAGGCCCCACTTTGGATAGTCACTTGATATGGATAGCATCAATAAATAATTATAAGGTGCACCATTAACAAATCATCTAAACCTTGAACAGGTGGAATAATATGAATTCACCATTATGCCATCCCACTTACAAAGGAAGAAGATTGGTTGACTTAAGCTAAAAATGCTCATCCCTGATCAAGTATTCTAGCCATACCAGATGTCTTGAATTTGGGCTTCGGAAAGTTTCATTCCTTCATTACCAATAATACCCAACAAGAACCTTCTCCATGATGAAGAGTTCCAATGCCTCGAGATTGAAAATGACGCCCACTTTCATATTCATCTGTCCAAGGAAAGAAAAAGTCAAGGCCATTTAAGCACACAACAGATTTAGTTTCAAACAGTGTCTATTACCTGGTGAGGAACTAACGTACCTGCATAACGGGCTAGCTCTCCTACTCGCCATTCCAACAAGACAGACAGCCAAGGATAAATAACATCTGAGTCTCAGAGACCAGAGTTTTATGTCATGGAATTCAGATAATTCTAGTCAAGAAACTCTTTTGGCTTAGCTAAAACAGGTTACAAGGACACAAGGTTAATGCAGTGGATTAAAAAAAAACAAGAGGACTTGCTCTAAATTCATGAAACCAATCTGACCAGACAATGACGCAGGTACAAAAGCTGTATCACTTTTTTAAATTTTTGAACAGCTTCAAATTTATCATTCATAGCATCCTGAACAAAACCGAGTATACCCAAACTCAGAACACCCAAAACCAAGTACAAAGATGACCACAGGAGATGGAACAACACTGCTAAACCTCTGCCAGTTTCTACATGACAGCATGCCCGATATAACACTAACCTCATACACTCATCAGGCGCCCCTGTTTTTTTAACATCTTAAGACCTTTTTATTCATGTTATCCGAAAGATAAAAAGACACCAAAAAGAAAACCAAAACAGTAGAGCAGTTTCATCAGAAAATGAAGCACAATTGTCCTGCTAAGTACCCGAATCTGCACTAGAACAACAGCTCAAAATTTCAGGAAACATCCATTTGCCAAAACAGCCCCCGACTCCTGCCATCAACACAACAAAACTGAAGCAAATTCATCATGAAGACCAACAGCTCCTCAAAGTCAATACAGGCGAGCAGCGAACTTGTATACAACTCATCAAATCTGCAGCTCCTACCCCATGACAGTACCCCCAAAGCAGTTGCAACAAAATGAGAAACAACAATGTGTCCTGAAAAAACCAGAATAGCCCCTACAAAAAATGCAGTAAAGCTCAATTTGTGAGAAGTACAACAGTTCCTATCAGCGTCTCAGTGGATCCCGGTTACCCCAAAATCACAGCAACTCCAAAAGGAACACAATATAGGGGCAATTTCCAATCTGCCAATATCCCCACAACTGTGCACGCACATAGAAATATGTAAAAGTGGGCGGACAATCTCGTGCCGGCATGACACGCGCATAGCAAAAACTAATCTGAGGGACAATTTGACCAAGTAAGATATGAGCAGTAAAAATAATTTTGCTCTATGTAAACTGTTCTTGTACTAATCTAGAGATTTTGGCATGAACGGAGATTCCACAAACTTAGTGACCAGGACTTTCAAACAAAATGTTTTAGGAAATGTTCATCAAGTTTGTTTTGTAAGAACCAAACAATCATGTACAACTAACCACAAATTCACTATTGCAGACAATAGTTTTTTGACATCCGTTTACAAGTACTAAAGTTAAAGTGTAAATAGATTATCTAGAAGTGTGGTTTGCAAAAGCCACCCCCACCCCCCCCCGGGCAACCCCCTCCAGAAAGCTAATATAAGTAATCAAAGGCCCAAGGCACCACTCAAGTACTGGACAGCATAGCAGAGTACTTTTACCAAAAAGAACTGCTTGCTTCTATGTAATAATGAATATTAGTCTTTTTAATTCCAAGTGCAAAACCTCAACGATTCCCAATTGTACAAAAATTCCTTTACATGCATGTATATCCAAATCAGCCTACTTTATTTGTTTTTTATTTTATTTTTCAGATGTTCGTAATTCAACTACTCATAAAAAATTGTGTTAAATAAACCACTCTAAAATTTGACATCAAAGAGATGGTAAACACTTACTAAAAAGTGTGTCCAATGCCACACAATGAGGTCCGAAAAAAATCAAAAGTACGTAATCTTATCGTGATTTCAAATAGTACTTTTGCAACTTGAATTTATGGTTTTCAAGTCACAAAAGGGTAACTTTCTTATTACTACAAGGATCGCCTTCGTGGTAAATAATCGTTCCAAAAAAGGAAAAGTCTTAGAGAACACAAATCCCGAAAATGCAGATGGCCACAAAAACATTTTATAGTAAATGCAAAAACATTACATGCTACATGGATAAAATCTTTTACTTGTTATATAAAACATTTAGCATAAAATCTTTTACATGGCCATTTGAGTCCACAAAATACTGTTGCCGTAAAATCGGGTACTACAAAAAATGATAAACACTTACAATTTCAAGACCAGATGTTGCATGTATGTTTATCTTGATCATTAGGAAGCCTTAGCTGTGCATGTCTTCCCAGCATTTGTTTGCTTGGATGGATCTCCAAAACAACAACTTGACATGCTTCTCTAATCGAAATTTGTAAAACAATCCAGATTATGGAAAGATAAAAGAAGAATGCTCTAATAAAAGAAAATGAGTAATAAAACTGATATGATGGTGCATGTAACATTTGATGTGATGAACAAACATTGGCGTGTGGGCAGCAAATCCCAACAACAAAAAGAATTAACCTGCAAAATAAGGCTTCCAGAATAGCTCTTGCTATAGAGATCTCTTCTTGGATGATCATGAACCCATATCAATACAATTAGAATACAAGGTGAAAATTCTCCAATTTAAGCCAACTTATCATAAGTCAAACAGAGTTGGTTAGGTTATTTGTTTTTTTTTTTTTCTATCAGCCAAAATATATTTTATTCCAAACTCCAAAAAGAAACACCTGCAACCCCAGAAGATACATACAGAAGGACCCCGGCAATGAGCCGTCCCCCTTGCATGTTGGGAGGCATGAAAACCAGATTCATACATGAAGAACCACTCCCAAAGTCCCCTAAATGGCCACAAACATTATTCAAGCACCCTTGGATCTATAGAAAGTTTCTGCAAACCTACAGCAATACAAACAGCAACTATATAATTAAAAGGAGACAGCAGTCCAAAAATTTGTAGCACATTTTTGATTTAGTAAACTCACAGCAAATGCATCGCTGCATGTCAAGAAAAAGGACTCTGAAGGACAAGTAGCAGCCAATTAGGTGTGAAGGGTATAAGGACAGGCTTCTGCAGAGTCGCATCTACTTCAAAATGACAGTTGTCAAAGGAAAACATATTGGACAAGAGAGTTTATTCACCTATGCTTACTGTTGCTATGATAACAATTTTATCAGCTTTTATGCATTTCAAGGAAATTGAGCGATCAGATAATTACAGAGATTCTGAATTCCCCAGTTAACTTAACAGCAGTGACTTAGGCTAGTGGCATAACTGTCATTATTGGAAGATTAGCTATTGGACTAGATAAAATTATGAAAAGATTCTTGACAAACTCCAACTCTAAATAGAATTATCCAGCTAAGTGCTAACCTTCAATTACATGAGACACTCACCAAGGTGACTCGACACTATTCAAAGCCTCGAGTTCCATCATGACAAAGTCCAGTAGGTTCAACTACGAACACTCATCCTTTGAGATTTAATGTGAAAGCATTAAAAGGTGGCCAAAACAACAGAAGAAAAATTTAGCGAATTAAGGGGTTGATATGAACAAGGCACAAGCTATTGGCTTCTATTTGTTAAATATATTGCTTCTCTAAATATCATCAAACTTAAGTACCCTTTGTTCTCATTAAGTCTTGAAAATTTACTAGGTTACTGTATATGGAAACAGAATGATCAAAAAATGGGCAGCTAAACCACATATCTGAACATAGAAAAGATAATGTCATGGTCAAGGTATACCTCACCACCATTCATACCTCCATCGTAGAATAGTTTCAAGCTAACAACATGTTTCAAGTAAATAGCATTCAGTAGTCCTAATCATCTCAGTGCCTCTTTAGTAATGATGTTTTAACAAAGGTGCAGAATAAGTCACATTTCCAAAACTCGACACCATGTCATGGATATTAGCTAAATAGCCAACGAATTTGATTTAGCCAATCCCACCTTATGCATAATCCTCAAAAATTGTTCTTCACTGGTGCAATCTCTTCTGTACAAAGGAAGCATGCTTGTATGCTAATTTTTCACTCATTGTACAATATCAAATTTTTCCTTAAGGAGTAAGCATAAACTGGGATGCAAATTAAATTTGCATTTATTTGGCTTATTAGCTAAAAAAGTAGCAAAAAAAATTACCAGGTATCCATGTAGGGGTAACTTCCTGGTTGTCTGAAGCACCACAAACCCTTCCACAAGATAGCATCATCATGAAGATTTTGATTATTAGTTGTTCCTATTAATAATTATACTATGTGCTCAATATGACTTATCAGCACATCTCAACCAAGCGGTAAACACACCTCCTTTAACTTCTAGCAGCTGGCTGCAAGTGGCAGATAATAACATACAAAAAAGTCAAACTGGTCATAACACCTAAGGCTGTTAAGAAAATAAGTAACTAAGCATAACAATGACAATATCAAAAAACTACTGAAAATTACAATGCACACAATACCATCATCATGAAGATTCCAATTATCAAGTGTTCCAATTATCAATTACACTAGTTGCTTAATATGACTCCCAACACGTCTCAACTAGGTGGTAGACACACCTCTAACTTCCACCAGCTGGCAGCAAGTAGTAGATAATGATATACAATAAGGACAAAGCAGTCATAACACCTAAGGCAGGTAAGAAAATAAGCAATAAGCATAACATCATTCCTCTATCTACGCAAGATATGTTAGTACAAATAAAAGAAATAGCCAAAACTGAATCCTGAGACAAAAGTTAAAAGCATCAACAAAAAGTAAAGGATAATTCTGCAAGAAACTTCAATTTGGGGATGTTGGATAGCTAAATTGTACAACCAAGAAAATCGTTTGAGGTGAAATTCACAAAAAGTTAAACCATATTGAGGAAAATAAGGCAATCCATCCTGCCCATGGAATCGAAAATTACTGACTTCACATCTTCCCCAATGCCAATTCTTTTCCCACATGCACTACAAAAAAATTCATTGTATAGTGCAGATTGCCTGTGGTACATGGACAGAATTTTTTTTTTATTAACAAATCTGCAAGTTTAACCTCTTCTTTAGATCTTGAAGAGCTAGCACAGCAATAAGAGTTGTATTATCTACGTTGTGCAGAGCTAGCACAGAAAAATAAACATTGCATAGCTAGCACAGAAAAATAAACATGGCATAGATTAAACATACTTTAGATCTGCACCAAGGAGACTAAAAGAAAACAGTCCTACTTGCACTTTCAGAATGCACAATTCAACAATAGAGGGCTAACTTTACAAGTTGGGCACCGAAACTTAGCCAAAATGATAAAATCAAAAAGTAATCACAGAGAAAAGGAGAATATAGAAATGTCCTTGTACCAATATGCTAGGACAGTGCCCTAGTGAATGAAGTGGAAAATTTGCAATAAAAGGACTTTTTAGCAATTCTGCCATCAGATAACCATAGTTAACATGTGGGATGGTACTAGATGTAAAAAAACGATTAAAGCCATGTTGTCATCAGTCTTAACAAAAAAAAAAAAAAAATTGTCAAGAAAGGAGTACTCTAGGGCCTTAGAACAGCAGATCAAGGGAAACTAATCAATCAATCCCTCAGCAATAAAAGATATGATGGGTACATCTCTTGTGAGATCAACAATCAATATTCTAGTCACAGTATAAAACATTTGAATTAAATTTCACATTTGAACAGGCATTTCCCTTAATTTGAAAATCAGAAGTAAAGATTAGTATCAACCCAATAATACCAGTTTTACATACTGTACTTCCTTAGTATTTTCAAAAAATACAGTATAAAAATTCTCTACAAAGTTAAAAAAATTATAAAAGACTCCAAAATGACATCTTTACTCAAAATAAACACTTGTATACAAAGTATGAGAGCACCCAAAAAATGTACATTTTGGCTATAACAAGAGACGCACATGAATTTCATGGATCACCTGGATATATGTTTTGTCCCTTCTAGCCTCACTCTCTCTCTGTTTTTTTAGCTAAGCCATTCCTAATGATTTTTAAGATGGTACAAAGGGTTTTCTATAAAATTAGTCCCTTGCTGCTTTCACTCCATCTCCTCACGGGTTCTCTTTCTCTGGAAAATTAAATTGTTTGGTCATCCATCTTGTTATATGCGCTTGTTGAACTTCAAGGCCTTACTTCTACCGTTGTTCTTCCTTTTGGTCGTAGATATCAAAGCACCAAAAATAACAAGGCAGTAAAAGGTGGTCGTAAAATATTTTCTAGTCTGCAAATGCAACTGTCTTGCCATTGACATTGGATGAAAGTAGATTGAAAAGAGAGATGAGAAAAAAATACAGCCCATGTGATAATGGTTCTATACTAGGGAACATTGAGAGGGAAGCCAATGATTAGAAACAATTAAACAACAAGCATGATACTGTGTTAAAGGGATGTTCAACACAACATCATGAAGTACTAATTCCAAAAAGTTTAAATAAGACATGCAAAACAGGTGAGGGATTGGTGATATGCAGCGTCCACCACGTATCCTGCACAGAAAAAGTCTCAACAGCCAAAATTTTTAATTAAGAAGAAACATATGCTTTCAGAAATGTAATCTTTTGTCAGAAGAATTCATGACAACCCAAAAGAAAATTTAGAAAGGCCTTTAAAATCTAGAGTTGTTAAGCTATACAATTACCAAACCTCAAAACTAAAGTTTATGCCAGATCACCAACATTGACCAGTGAAACGACATATTCAATTCCACTTTGCTTGAACATCCGGATTAATTTCCAAATTCCAGCTAGAAACTTAAAATTATTTAGATTATTATGCATAAAGTATTGCGATTTTCCACAACATTAAACTTTTGTGTCACCTTATCATCCATGTTATGCACAGGTACTCATTGTAGCATCTCTGTTCCATTGGTTTTAGATGAGCAGAAAATAATGCCCCCCTATCAGTATACAAACTTCCAAACAGATTTGAGGAAAATTCTAGGGACAAGTTCCCCAAAACATGAGTTTTCATGTAGGTCTTAAAGTCATAAAATTATGTACAAATCAACGGTTGAGAGCAAGGATCTTATTGACAAATAGATGAAAGAAGCTACCTGAAGTTGGGGACACAAAAAACACGGTGTCATAGCTGCCTGACATGCAAAAGGAGCAGTATCCGAAACCTGTTCAAAGGAGTTGGAGAACACGCCTGATGTTTGAGGAATTGTTGACCTCAATGAGTTCTGCAGCACTATCTTTTCAAGCATAGAAACATTCTTTGCATCTTTAGAATCTAAGAACAGGAAAAATTCAGTACTTTTGCAACGCCTCAGAATAGATGATCTCTTTTACTACCATTGCACCACAAAGGCATCTCGGCCTACTCATCAAAACCATAATGTTATGAGTCACTAATGAGAAATAAGAAGCACAAACTCACCTACCACATATTTGGTAATTGTCCTTACTTCAGCTCGGTTAAAAAAGTGAAAGAACTTGGTTATACATAATCCACTTCGTTAGCAAAAGACCCACAAAGGACAACCACAAAAATTAAATTATAAAGGCAATCCTATGAATGTGCCTTGAGTCTTACTTGTCCAAACAGCCAAAAAGAGAGGACAAACAGTGTCCAAGTACCAATCTTTAGCTACACACCACAGCTTTTTCCTCAAGCAAAAGATTTTTCACGTCAAGGAAATAACAATCAACAAAAAATTCCACTTAAGCCAGTATTTCTTCTGGATTAAGCTCCAACAAAATGACAAACATCAATTTGCCCCAGAACAAAGAACTTATGTAGCACCAAATTGCAGGTGAAAATCTATATACAACATGAATTTAGAATATGCACAGTGCAATAAACCTCAAGCACAGAAGAAGTATTTTGACTTTGCTAGCTACCAATTTAGAAAGAAAGAGATATTGCTTTTTTAAGTGAATCAAAGAAACCACAAACTTTAGCCACAAAAGATGTGTTTGATTTGAATCAATTAGAGATTAAGGTGATGCTCACTGGCATGTCTACCATTTTCTTTCTCCATTGAGGCACCAATTTTTTCTCCCAACTGATGACACATGGCAATACACGTGGCAGCAAATATCATGGAACAGCTTAAATGACAACAAGACTGGTCAGTGCAAATTCAAGATCACTTAGAAACTTGTCATACCTTGCTACAGGCAGTGGTGCAAAACAAAGCACTTAAATATATTTAAACCTTCGCTGAAGTGAAAAATTGCTGGCTAACCCCTGATCAGGTCTACTAGGTACTCTTGAAGGTCTAACACAGGCTCAGGCTGAAGTCCCTAATCAACAGCAACAGTCTATGCCTCAATGAACACAGACTTATAGTTACCCATACAACTTAATACTATGTATAGAATTGTAATTAAATCTCATTTACCGGTGTACCAAGGGAATTTTTAATGGCTCTCGTCCCATCAAACCCCAGGAAGAAAAATAAATACATACATAAAAGTCCTGCTAATGCCAATTACAAGTTGCAGGAAAATTAAAATTTGAGGAAAAGAACGATAATAACAGTATACCTTATGATTGGCAGAAATGACGAGTAGAAGACAATCAAATGAATTTAGATGGAGGTCGTCACCCCATTTCAAAATCTGCAATCAAACATAATGACTGTTAGAGGATTGGAGACTCATTTAAAGAATGTTGAAAAAAAAGGCAATAGTAGTTGTCAAAAATAATTGCCGGAATAAAATATTTTTCCACAGGTGAAGAATAGAACAGTTCAGAGAGTCTCTTCTAAAGGCACTTTTGCCCAAAGACACCCAACATAAATAAACAAAACAGATGGATATCCTATAGGGCTATGATCAACCCAGTAATGACTTAGTTATCCAATTACATGGACAAGAACAAGCAAAGGAAACAGAACCAACGAAACAACATGCCAAGAACATAAAGAACTCTCAAACATGCAAACCAATAGCTATGATTGAGACCAAAATCAAAGATTTATTCTTTAATTGCACTAAATAGTCTGTCTGACACTTCATCTTAACTCCAACTTTAGTTCCAGGAAAATAAAGAACCAGAACCTCCTTTTCAATTTAAAGAACTTAAAAAACTCAACAGAAAATATTATTTTGACTAATAAGCTCATTATTGGCTTGCTTAATTAAAAAAGAAGACGACAAAGAAGAAAAATTAGAAAAAGAAGTAGTGCATTGCAGAAGAGTAAGAGGCCACTCACGGTCGCCATGAAAAAGCAAGAAAAAGAAGCATTAAAGACTAACAAAAGAATAATTTTTGGACACCCAATGAATCTTCTTGGGGTTTTATTTCAAGAAAATAAAAGAAAAGGTAGACAGAGAAGAGAAGATAAGAAGCCGCTCACAATGCGTAATTGTTGATGGATGTCGAGCGACGGATCAGGAAGCCAGACTTCCTCGAACAACTCAAATGTTTTATTCTTAGAAGCAATAACCATGGGGACGGCTAGTAGGGGCGGAAGAGGCCGCTCACACCGTGCACCGGTGATGAAAAAGAGGACTCCATTGCGAAGAGGAGGTGTCTTGGAGATGGAGACGCCATTGACATACCCAAAAAAATAATAAAATAAATAGAATAAAAAAAGCATCTTTAATTTAAGACCCAAAAAAAAAAAAAACAGAGAGAGAGAAAAAAAAAAATGGGAACCCTACAGAAGCAGAAGGCTGCCTTAACCAATCTACCCCTCTATTTATAATGTGTTTCTTTCGGATAGAATGTCTCAATTTCCTCCTCTCTTCTGACTTAAATTTTAAGCAATGTAGCCGTTGGACTGATCGTTAGAAATACTCCTAAACAGGGGAAGAGTGACAATTTTACCAGAATACCCTTCCTCCACTCTTCTCACAAATTGGACTTGGCTACACTCATTTTTCTACAAGAAGAACACTTTGGGGTCATCCTTGTAGGTTACGAAATTATTTGTGGATTTTGAATCAAAATAAAACCCTACTGAGGAGATTTGATCACTAGTCTTTGTTTGTTCTGAGACAACAAAAGAAAATTAAAAAAGAAAGAAATCGCAATTAGCATTCAATCTTCTCCTCTATTTACAATGTGTTCCACTTGGTAAGCATGTCTTAATCTCCTCTTTTTTTTTCTTTTTTTTTTTTTCTCTTCTGACTTAAATTTAAAAAAGCAATGTAGTGGTTGGACTGATTCTTGAATGTACTCCTAAACAGAACAGAAAATGAGAGACAATTTTACCAGAATACCCTCCCTAACCTCACTACCGGACGACAAGTCTCATCGGGAATTGGTTATTCTCATTTGTTCTACCAGAAGAATGCTTTTCAAACTTTTTTTTTTTTTTAAAAAGAAAGGAATATTTGTAATTATACTGAACTGGGGTCATCCTTGTATGCTAGGAATTATTTGCGGATTTTGAATCAAAACCAAACCCTACTGAGGAAATTTGATCTCTAGTCTTTGTTTGTTCCGAGACAAGAAAACAAAATTTAAGAAGAAATCGCAATTAGCAATTAACATATAAAATTAACAATGTCAAGACATTAAAGAAGAACCAGAAGAAGAAGAAGAGAAGAGGAAGAACCTGGATTTTAACTTAGTTTGAAATTAAAGAAGAAATGGGAACATAAAGAGCTCACAATCTGTAAATCTTGATGGTAATGCTATATTGGAGTGGACTTGTGCGCGTTCAGAGGCCCTTGGACGGGTACAAAGAGAAGAACCAAGAAAACATAAACAAAGAAACAACTGCAGCGGTGGCGAGAGCTCGGTTTTCTAGCAAAAGAAAGGAGAAAGAGATGGAGGAGGCGAAGGAGGAGGGAACGGAAAGCGAGATTGAGAGAGACATTTATTGAATTAGAGGCCTATTTTTTTCACTTTTTATGATGGAACTGAACGAGGAAGAAGATGGATTCTCAGGGAAAGCAAGAAGATTTTTTTAAAATTTTTCTAACGTTAGACCAATTGATTGACAAAAAAAATAATAATAATAAAATTAAAAATTTAAATTTTAGACTTCTTACTTTCTAATTTATTATTAATACTTTTTAAGTTACAAGCTCACAGCTCTGTAATCATCTTCTGCCTAACGTGGTTTTTTTATAGATTCTTATGAATACTTGAGCTTGGGACCCTAAAGAAATCGAGGTCAAGTCCCGATGAAATTAAATGTTAATAACTTATTGATCAAAAAAAACAAAAAATGTTCGCAACTTATCTATTGGCTGCCATATTTAAACATTTTTTTTTTTATAGTCTGTAAGGAGCTTTATTAGATATTTAAAAAAATAAAAATAAAATTTAGTAGGATTTGAACTCTCACTTATTGATTGAGAGACAATTCCTTCAATCAGTTAAGCAAATGCTCAATCTCTATTTAAATGTTTTTTTTGAACCAAATTTAGACTAATTTTGATGAGAGGACACGAATAAACCGAAAAAGCAAAATTTGTAGCTACATGAGGTATAAATCCAAGTTTTTTTATTCGTTCCTATCTTGATCCATTGCCGCAACTAGGCCACCCGGGCCCAAGTTTCTCACATCACTTTTTTAATCCAAGTTATAGAATCTATAGTAACGTCTCTTTAAACAAATGTCAAGAATTGACCAAAAAAAAAAAAAATCTAGAATTGGTTTAAATTTCACTCTTATTATTGACTAATAAGTTTCTTTAAAAAATGTATCTTCAGATTAATCTCAAATTTTGGATTCCTGATTCCTGAGATTTTTTCAAAAATCTTTAAAATGCAATGTCATTGGAATATTCTTTTATAATAGTAGACATAACATAGTCTTTCACAATTTTATATCAATACTCATATAATAACTTTGAGGTCTAGAATATACTAGATAATACTATATTATACTTCATTTTACATCATCCTTGGAGTATGCTTCGTCAGACCATGGAATTTTCAAGGACGAATCCTTTCAATCTAGAAACCAAATGGTTGGTTTAGTTCACGAAATAAGTTCCCAAGGTTTGATTATAAGGGTTCGGGCTTATACAAAAGGTTAGGAAAATGGTGTATGATCCGGGTTACGACACACGGATCTAATTAAAGTAACTTAAAATATGGCTTGACTGACTAAAGCAAAGAAAAAAAAAAAGTGTCTTCCGTCCATAGACCATGAGTCATATGGTACATTTGTTTGAAAAAATATTTATGATTATATAAAAAAATTATTTAGATATTATTTAAATTATAATAGTTAGTATATTTTGTATAATTATAACGATAAAATAAAAAACAAAAAAAATATTATTATTTTTTTTATTTATATTTATTCATTATAATTACACAAAATACATTGATTATTATAATCTAAATACTATTTAGATAACTTTTTATATAGCTGTCTAAGGGAACTCTCTTTATTTTACTTGTCCGAAAAAGAGACCATATTCTATTTCTTTTGGCTTGGGCAGAAAATAAAAGTTGAAACAACGTAAGTGTTCTTTATCTCAATAAAATCAGGACAAATGCAAGTTGGAGATGCAATCGCTACAAAGATCATTCCCTCAACTTAAGAGCCTTTCCTTAGAATCCAACAATCTAGGAGGAACATCATTTAGTCCAGATAGCTGTTAACTTTCCAAAAAACTGACATTTATTAACTTCTAATTCTTACTTTTTTTTTTTTTAACAAAGAAAAAAGCTATTAGGTTAAACAGTGCAAGCACATGTACAAAGGGCTAATTTGTAGCAGTGCCCATAATACGCCCTAACCCAACCAATATACATAAGGATATGAAACAGGCCATCAGAATCCACTCTAACTAACCCCACCACAAACAAGCCACAAACCAGCCCAATACAGCTACCATGTAGACTCATGAGGAAAACCAGTCTAAGCCCATAGCTCAAGAAACAGAAAGCCTACATAGATAAGTAAAAAGGCCCAAACCCAACAAGGAAAGGTTTGGAACTTAGAGAATTCCAGCCCCTCCCTGCAGGACGGCTACAAACTCTCAACACAATTGGGACAACAGTGAGATAAGCCACTACGGGCCGATGACAGCACGACACCAGCCAAAGTCGGCCACAAGCCAGGTTTGCCAACGGGCAACCAAGAGGCGCAATCCACCACAGCTACAAAGGACCGAGTGCCTAAAGGGAGGGACGCGACCAAAAGTCGAAGGGAGAGGCCAGTGACCGGACGGCGGGTACTCGAGAAGCCATCAATAGATCCGCTATACAAGGCACATGAAAATCATAGTTATTAAAATCGGTTCGGACACTGATCCGATCAGACGACTAGATCAGTTGGTTATTGGTTCAACCAATGGGTCATTAATTCTTAAGAAAATGAATATATCAAATAATATATATATATTTTTTTGTACAATTTAATACAATAACTATATTTTCACAAATTAAAAAGTAGTTTACACTAATCAAAATTTTCATAAAAATTCTTAAAAAATTATTTTTTAAGGTCAATTGTAACATATTATTTGATATATGAATAATGTTAAATTATTGCATACAGAAAAATAGATTATAAAAAATAAAAAATTATTAAATTATACAAAAAAATATTGTGTAATACTGTTTAGTATTATGAAAATATTATTTTTATCATTCACACAGTAAAAAGTTAAAAAAATAAATTTTAGTGTGTAAATATTATATAAATATTATTGTTCAAGTAGTAAAAAATGATAAAAATTTATAATTTTTACTGTTTGGACACTGTTTATCATTAAAAAAATATTATTTTTACTGTTTATACCGTAAAAAGTAAAAAAGTATAATTTTTTTTATTGTTTGACCACTGTTCATCATTAAAAAATATTATTTTTATTGTTTGCACAATAAAAAGTGAAAAAAATAATTTTTTATTATTCAAATGACTTAGTTACTGTCTACGCGAACCAGTCCGGTCCAGTACCCCTGGTCACCGGATCACCAGTCCGACCGACCAGATTAAGCCGGGTTTAATAACTATGATGAAAACCACTAGTATCCAGTGATCGGCAAAAAAATAGGGCGCTCCCACCTCCCTACCCAAAACCAGCGCTGGTGGAGAGGCAAGAGACATATCAGAGACCGAAAGGGACGCGTGGTAGAGCCCGAACCAAACAGCAACGGCGACAGGAGGAGCAACCAAAAACACACCCGAAAGCCCACCAAGAGGCACCATGCTCACGAAAATGGCCACTGACAAAGCCAATCGAAAAATCACCCTAGCCTCCCAACGTCACGTAGGCTCTCGACATACGTCAGTCAAAGCTAGCGTACAATTGTTCTTAATTCATTTCATATAGTTGATTATTTTCCTAACAATTACTTCTTCAATAGGGTCCCACCATCTGAACAATCTCGAATACCTGTACTTGGCTAATTCTTCTGTGGATGGAAACTTTCTCCAAAGCCTCAGGGCATTGGTTTCTCTTAAATCTTTGTTCATGCCACGGTGGAATGGTCCCCAACTTACTCGAGGTAAGTTCCATCACTTCTATCAATCCCAACATTTTTATCAAGTCCAACACTTTTTTTTAGCTTCACTAAGCCTTTACATATTCTTCAACAAATGATTTCTATTTTGTGTAAATATAAATTTAGGTCGGCAATCAAATAATTATTAAATCTTTCTTTCAATCACTTCTAGATTCCAATTACGCTCAGCGCATTCGTCAACCTTACGAAACTGGTTTCCTTAAATGTTGGAGGAAATAATATATTTTCAAAAACAAAGCAACATTGTTTGGTCCCAAAATTCCAATTAACCAGACTCTCATTATCTGATTATGGATTATCTGATTATGGATGCAGAGGAAAGTTTCCCAAATTCCTTCACAATTAGCACAAACTGCGAAATGTTGATATCTCGCACATCCAAATGAGCAAAGGATTTCCATATTGGTTGTTAGAGAACAACATGGACTTGTATGTGGTCCACTCGGTCAACAATTCACTTTCAGGACAACTCCAGTTGCCAAGTCATTCTCATACGAGTTTAAATCACTTGAACATTTCTTAGAATAGCTTACACAGTCATGTTCCAACACAAATTGGAACACATTTTCCGTACTTGTGAGTTTTAAACATGTCAGGAAACAGTTTCATCGGGAGCATTCCTCCTCTTCTTAGTAATATGAGCTCAATTAGACTTATCCAATAATCAATTATCGGAAGAGGTGCCTAGGCCATTGGCCACTTCTTGTTTAATGTTTCGTATGCTTGTGCTCTCAAACAATAGTTTGCGGGGGCCAAATCTTTCCAAGAAATTGTCAATTGCCAAACTTACTTTCACTGCAGATGGATGGAAATCACTTTACTGGAACCATCCCCCACAATTTATGTTGCGAATGGACCCACTAGATCACGGATCTAACCTGATTAATTTTGCGGAATAAATTTGGCAAAAATAATAACACGACACGACACAAGAATTTACGTGGTTCGGCCTAAAGCCTACGTCCACGGCAAAGACGATCAGAGAATATTCCACTATGAAAAACAGGAGATTTTACAAGCTGCACACAATATACCTCACTGCCCAAATCCCACATACACCCAATGTCACTCAAGTATTTCTCTCTAAATACTTTCTCTCTCTTGATTCTCTCCCACTCTAGGATACATCTCTTCCAAAATCATGGACATATATATAGGCATTGGAGTCATCTACATCCATTCAAAGTCATCCATGTGAAAAGGATCATTTAAAGTCCAATTTGGCAACTTCAACATTGGTAGGCTAGTCAAGTTTGGCAACTTCAACTATGGTAGGCTAGTCAAAAGTTGATAACTTCAACTTTGTCATTGTTGGACTAAAAATAGAGGCATGTGTTTCTTGCTCCAATTGCAAGACATCAATTTCAACAAATCTCCACCTTGGCTTGAATTAGGACAAGGTCATCATAATTCTCTAATCGTCTTTCTTCATATCTCAATTGTTACGAACACTAATCAAATCCAAACAGTGTTTGAATTTGACTGCAGGAATAGGCTTCGTCATCATATCTGCAGGATTGTCAACTGTACTGATCTTTTCCACCATGACTTCTCCTTTTGATATAATTTCACGGACAAAATGATACCTGATATCAATGTGCTTAGTTCTCTCGTGATACATTAGATTTTTGGTCAAATGTAAAGCACTTTGGCTGTTACAATACACAACAGTAGAACTCTGTTGTAAGCCCAGATCGCCAACGAGACCTCGCAACCATAATGCTTCTTTCACTGCTTCTGTAACTGCCATGTATTCAGCTTCAGTTGTAGACAAAGCAATTGTAGACTGTAAAATTGCCTTCCAGCTAATGGCACAATCAGAGAGAGTGAAAACATAACTTGTTAGGGATCTCCTTTTGTCCAAATCACCAGCATAGTCGGAATCGACGTATCCCACTATATTTCTACCGGTGTTGCTATTCCTTCTGTACATCAAACCAATGTCTGTAGTTCCTCTGAGATATCGTAAAATCCACTTCACAGCCTCCCAGTGAGCTTTACCAGGATTTCCCATAAATCTGGAAACGACGCTAACAGCATGTGAAATGTCTGGACGAGTACAGACCATAGCATACATAATGCTACCAACTGCACTGCTGTATGGAACTCGAATCATTTGCTCCATTTCCTCATTTGTTTGAGGTGACTGTGCTGCAGAGAGTTTGAAGTGATTTGCTAATGGAGTGCATACGGGTTTGCACTTTTGCATTCCCAAACGTTCCAGAACCTTTTCAATGTACTTTTTCTATGACAAGTACAAGGTTCCAACGCCACGATCTCTGTGAATCTCCATTCCAAGTATCTTCTTGGCCGCGCCTAAGTCTTTCATTTCAAACTCACCACTCAGTTGAATCTTCAACTGATTAATTTTCGACATGTTCTTTGCAGCTATCAACATGTCATCAACATAGAGCAATAAATAAATAAACGAATCATCTGGCAGCCTTTTGTGATATACACAACAATCATAATTACTTCTAGAGTAACCATTGTTGATCATAAAACTGTCAAACCTCTTGTACCACTGCCTGAGCGACTGCTTGAGACCATAAAGTGACTTTTTCAGCAGGCACACATGATCCTCCTTTGTTGGATCTTAAAAACCTTCTGGCTGACGCATGTAAATCTTCTCATCAAGATTTCCATGCAAGAATGCTGTTTTTACATCGAGTTGCTCCAACTCCAGATCAAATAAGGCAACTATTGCAAGTAACATTCGAATAGAACTATACTTTACAACAGGAGAAAAAACTTCATGAAAGTCAATACTTTCTCGCTGTGTAAAGCCTTTTGCAACGAGACGTGCCTTATACCACGCATCCTCAGCTCCTGGGATTCCTTCCTTCCGTTTATAGATCCATTTGCACCCAACGATCTTCTGACCTTTCGGTGGCATCACCAGCTCCCAAGTTTGATTCTTATGAAGAGACTCAATTTCCTCTGTCATGGCTGTGACCCATCTAGAGGATTATGGACTAGATACAGCCTCCTTATAAGAATTGGGTTCAGAATCATCCATCTCCTCAGCTACAGATAATGCAAATGCAGCTAATCCTGATCTGTATCGTACAGGTGGTCGGATTTCTCTTTTACCTCTACGTTTCGCAATACTGTAAGAGTCCTCCTCTGGTTCTGTAGCTTTTGACATCTGCTGCGTAGATTCTGCAGGTTCTGAGTGAACCTCTTGCTCTTCGTTCTCATCTACCGATTGAGCTATGCTGTCTTCCTGCACCAATTTTGAAGCCTTCACCTCTGGCTCCACCTGCTCGCTGACTTCCTCGTCATCATCAACCATGATAGACTCCTTCTTCTCCGGGAGCATTGCAGACTCATCAAATGTCACATCTCTGCTGATAATAAATTTAGGTGAATTTGGGTCAACACACCACAGCATGTATCCTTTGACCCCTTCTGCATAGCCTAGGAATATGCACTTCTTCGCTCTGGGTCCAAGCTTGTCTTCCTTCACATGAGCATAAGCTGGACAACCAAACACTTTAAGATTAGAGTAATCAGCAGGAGAACCGGACCATACCTCCTCGGGAGTCTTCAACTCGATAGCTGTTGACGGTGACCGGTTGACTAAGTAGCAAGCCATATTGACAGCTTCAGCCCAAAAGACTTTTGGTAGCTTTGCCTGCGAGAGCATACATCGAGCTCTCTCCAAGAGTGTTATGTTCATTCGTTCTGCAACTCCATTTTGCTGTGGAGTATGTCTGACTGTGCGATGTCGGACGATACCTTCATTACTGCAGAACTTTTCAAATTCACCAGAACAATATTCAAGACCATTATCGGTCCTCAGACGTTTGATCTTCTTACCAGCCTGCTTCTCGATCAAAGTCTTCCATTCTTTGAATTTGTTGAACACTTCACTCTTCTGTTTAAGAAAATACACTCACACTTTCCGTGAAAAATCATCAATGAAAGTTAACAAATATCGTTTACCGCCTTTGGATGGGACAGAGGCAGGTCCCCACAAGTCAGAGTGAATGTAGTCCACTGTTTGTTTGGTTTTGTGGACAGCAGTACTAAACTTGACTCTGCTTTGTTTTCCGAAGACGCAGTGTTCGCAGAACTCCAACTTGCTTATCTTCTGACCTCCAAGCAAACCTCGTTTGCTTAATTCAGTCATGCCTCGCTCGCTCATGTGACCAAGACGCATGTGCCACAATTGAGTTGTTCTGGAACTTGAATCTGTTATTGAAACATTAACACCACCAATAACTGTATTACCTTGAAGATAATAGAGGCCATTTGATACCTTTCCCTTCATCACGATTAGTGCCCCTTTGCAAACTCTAAGTACTCCACCTTCAGCTGAGTACCTATAGCCATTAGAATCAAGAATACTCAAAGATATAAGATTCTTTTTAAGCTCTGGAACATGATGAACTTCCAATGTTCTGAAAATGCCATCGTGCATCTTGATTCGAACAGTACCAACTCCAACAATAGATAGTGCCTTGTTGTTCCCCAATAAGACTGTTCCTACATTAATTGATTTGTACGTTAAGAACCAGTGCTTATTAGGACTCATGTCGAATGTACAACCTGAATCAAGGATCCATTCGTCAATTGAGCTGCTAGTTGAAACTGTTAAAACAGTCTCTCCATCGGAGCTTTCAACTTCACTGGCTATGTTTGCGGTGTTGGGAAAATCATCAACTTTCTATTTTCCCTTATCTTTGCGCTTGGGACAATTTCGCCTGATATGTCCCCTTTCGTGACAATGATAGCACGTTACTTTATCGTGTCTAGATTTGGATCTAGACTTGCCTCTGCTACTGGACCCCTTCTGTGTTGATCTACCTCTAACAATCAAGCCGTCTGCTTGATTCTCTACGACCTCTTCTGTCATCCGCTTCTTGAGCTCCCTTGAGTTTAATGATGCCTTCACATCATCCAGGGAAAGACTCCCCCTCGCGTATAACATTGTACCAACGAAATTGTCATAAGATGGAGGTAATTTGCACAACAACATAATAGCTTGGTCCTCATCTTCAACTTTAACATCAATATTTTTCAAATCTAAAATTACCTTGTTGAATTCGGCCAGGTAATCTTGAATAGGTGTTCCTTCCTTCATCCGGAAAGCGTAGAGACGGTGTTTTAGATACACCCGGTTGGTCAGGGACTTGGTCATATAACGGGACTCCAATTTAGACCACAAACCATCTAGAGTGGTTTGATCTGCAACTTCACGTAGAACCTCATCTGATAAGCACAATAAAATTGTACTATGTGCCTTTTCCATGAGCTCCTCCTTTTTCTCCTTTGTCAACGATTCTGGCAGTTCCTACTCGCCTTTGAGCGCCTTAGCTAGTCCTTGTTGGACTAATAACGCTCGTACCTTGATACGCCACATGTTGAAATCATTTTTACCATCGAATCTCTCCACATAATATTTCGTTGATGATCTTTCTGCCATCTCGAAATACTTGCGACCAATCAGTTGAGCTCTGATACCAGTTTGTTGCGAATGGACCCACTAGATCACGGATCTAACCTGATTAATTTTGCGGAATAAATTTGGCAAAAATAATAACACGACACGACACAAGAATTTACGTGGTTCGGCCTAAAGCCTACGTCCACGGCAAAGACGATCAGAGAATATTCCACTATGAAAAACAGGAGATTTTACAAGCTGCACACAATATACCTCACTGCCCAAATCCCACATACACCCAATGTCACTCAAGTATTTCTCTCTAAATACTTTCTCTCTCTTGATTCTCTCCCACTCTAGGATACATCTCTTCCAAAATCATGGACATATATATAGGCATTGGAGTCATCTACATCCATTCAAAGTCATCCATGTGAAAAGGATCATTTAAAGTCCAATTTGGCAACTTCAACATTGGTAGGCTAGTCAAGTTTGACAACTTCAACTATGGTAGGCTAGTCAAAAGTTGATAACTTCAACTTTGTCATTGTTGGACTAAAAATAGAGGCATGTGTTTCTTACTCCAATTGCAAGACATCAACTTCAACAATTTATGTAATAGTTCCTCATTGATAATCTTGGATCTTCATCACAATAATTTGCACGGGACACTTCCTCGGTGGATAAGAAATATGTCTGCTCTTGAAGATTTGAACCTTTCAGAAAATAATATTTCTGGAAGCCTATCATCAAATTTCCCTTCAAGCATACTACAAGTTTATTTGTTTAAGAATAGATTGCAAGGGTCATTAAAAAATAAATTCTTTAACAGCTCTAGTTTGATGGTATTGGATCTTAGACAGAATTGTTTTATAGGCAGCATTCCAAAATGGGTTGAAACATCGTCTAAGCTGAGTTATCTACTTTTAGGCAACAATAACTTTGAAAGTGAAATCCCAATTTAATTGTGCAATTTGGACAGATTACACTTGATAGATTTTTCGCACAACTACTTATCAGGTCATATTCCCCCTTGCTTAAGATTTGGAAACACTTGGAATAAAACACATAGCTCTTGAGGCATTTGAATAAGTTATCAAACAGGTTTCTTTGGAAATTATGGGGTAAGCTATGGCCCTGTTAATTCTAGTTTCGAATTGCGTGTGGAGTTTACAACAAAGAGTATTTCTTATTCTTATTAAGGAAGGTCCTTCCTCTACATGACTAGAATTGAGTTTTCTCATAATAATTTTAAAAGAGAGATTTCACCAAAATTTGGAAGCCTTAACACTATTAAGGTACTAAACCTATCCCACAACAACCTGAAAGGACCAATCCCATCAACTTTTTCAAACTTGAAAAAAATTGAGAGTTTGGAATTTTTTACAACTTAGATGGAAAAATTTCTCCTCAATGTACTTAACTGCACTAACTAATTGTTTTCACTGTAACACACAATAACTTATCTCCAAAGACTCCAAACATGGTTGCACAATTTGCAACTTTTAATAATAGCAGCTACAAGGGCAATCCTTTCTTGTGTGGACCACCACTAACAAAAACTTGCAGTGGATATCCATCACCTCCATCATCGCCCTAGAATTCAGGTGAGTACGAAGAAGAAGAAACTGGATTGATTAACATGGATACATCTTACGCAAATTTTCTAGCATCTTGTAGCATGGTGCTGCTGGGAATGGCTGCAGTTCTATACATAAACCCACATTGGCGACAAGCATGGTTTCACTTTGTGGAATTAGGTATCAACAATAGTTATTATTTTATCGTGGACAATCTTCCTATGCTATCCAAGTACAGAGCGTCACAGCCTTGTCTCCAGTCTAGATGTTGTTTATGTATGCATTTCTCCTTTCCATATTTATTGGATATTTTATTGAATAAACCATCCTTCGATCGATGTTATTCAGACGACCTGAGAGTTGTATATGTGGATTATAAATAAGGCTCTCTAAATTGTTTAACATAACTCAATCAACCTACTTTAATTGGAATTTGATTAAAATGATGAACATGTGACCCGCGGGGGGGGGGGGGGGGGGGGGGAGGAAGAACTAGTCTCCTTGTTAAACGAAAGGCAAGACAACGTATATATAGCCTTCTTCTAGACTCCACAACAGCATAAGCTTTTTATTGAAGAGATGAGCATAATTTACCAAATGAACAAATTAAAAAGCTTGGCAAAGACACTGCACATTTCTTTGTCACTTTTTTTTTTTTTGAGCAATCAAGAGAATACATACGAGATGCACTGTTAAAATTAATATCTTGCACAATTCAAACTGTATTTACAAATGTCATATTTTTAAAAAATAAGATGAACGCAAAAGTTTGGACCTAGTAAGCCCTACACGAGTTGTTTTTTTTTTTACTGTGCATGAACGGCATTGTATAGGACAACTTACTAATCCTACCAAGATCAAGTAGTGAACTTAAATTTACATTTCACAAATTAGTGCAAAGAATATTGTAATTATCTGATCATTTTGTATTTTTTATAATTATAAAGTATAATGTTTCTTGACGAGATTATATAATTTCTTACGCATGATTGAACTAGCTGCCATGTGCAGACCAATTTCCACAAAAGGAGACAAATGAAACGAAATGGGAAGACTTGGCTGTTTCATCGCGACTGTCTGGTAAAACCGAAGGACACGGTATGTTCTAATTCTTCTACTGACTATGACTTTTTGAGACAGTCCAAAGGAAGTAGATATGAGTCATATGACTGAGCCTAAAGCCTCTTTATGTAGTGTAGCAAAAAAACAAAAAAAACATTTTTTTGCTCAAAGACTAGCAAGAACAATAACGAAAATCAAAGGGTATAAATGATTTTTTACTGTGCATGAACGGCATTGTATATGACAACTTATTAATCCTACCAAGATCAAGTAGTGGACTTTAACTTACACTTTACAAATTAGTGCAAAGAATACTGTAACTATGTGATCATTTTGTATTCTTCATAATTATAAAGTGTAATGTTTCTTGACGAGATTATATAATTTCTCACGCATGATTGAACCAAGGTTCTCAGAACCGAACCGGTCATTGAACCGGAAAGTTAAGAGGTTCAAGGTTCAATCGGTTCGACCGATAAAACCGCGATTAAACCGGTAAAACCGGTATTTAATATTAAATATATAAAAATTAAATTTTTATATAACTTATATAATTATATAAAATGTTATATTATATAAGAATGATAATAAATATTTAAAATAAAGTGTATTTTAAGAATTATATTAATATTTACATTAAGGATATTACAATTAATATATTTAACAAAATATAATTTATAAAAATTAATTGAAAAATAATATTTATAAATAATGATTAAATATTAATTTTTAAATTTTAAAGATTAAATTAAAAATTTTAATCAATTGAGGACTAAATTAAAATTTTTAGTTAAAATTAGAGTCTTAATTATAATTTAGATAAAGTTTTGGGTCAAATTATAATTTAAAATTTTTTAGTTTAAATTGAACCAGTTTAACCGGTCCGATTTTTTGCCGGTTTTCCCGATTTTTGACCGATTTTTCAGGTTTTTTATCGATTTTTTTCGGTTCGGTCTGAATTTCATTTTTAGGATTGAACCAGACCAAACCTAGGATTGGTTTCTAATTTTTTCGGTTAAACTAACCGGTCCGGTCTGGTTCTTAATTCATTGGATTGAACTAGCTGCCATGTGCAGACCAATTTTCACGAAAGGACACAAATGAAACGAAATGGGAAGACTTGGCTGTTTCATCGCGACTGTCTGGTAAAACCGAAGGAAACGACATGTTCTAATTCTTCTACTGACTATGACTTTTTTGTTTGTAGAATAAATGATATTTTAAAAGAGTTGAATCTCACATGTAAAAGAGAAGTCAAGTAGTACTTAATAAAATAGTATATAAGGAGATTTGAATTCCACATAAGAAAGAGAAGCTAAATAGTACTTGATAAGAGAGTATATAAGGAGATTTGGATCCCATATAAAAAAGAAAGGTTTTGTACCGCTTGTTTATAAATCAATATGTGTCTTATACTTTTACAAAACAAAAGACCCATGAGAGATCTTGCGCAATTCAGTCTCGGGCCCGATAGTATTTACAAAAAAGTTCCTTTCATTTGACCCAAAAAAACAAATTCTTCCAATAATGTCACTTTAGAATAATTTGAAGTTTGGGATCCCTTGTTCTTGGCATAATTTTTCAATTCCTTGAAAGGCAATGTCATTTGGAGTGCTCTTTCATCGTACTAGACAGACCATACTCGTTCAAAATTTTTACCCATTTGTGTATAATGCCTTTATGGCCTCAAATATACTAGATAATGCTATATTATACTTCATTTTCCCTCATCACATAAAAATGTAGGATTGATCCTTTAATTCTGGTGATAATGTTGTCTCCTTGGAGTATGTTTCGTCAAACCATGGAATTTTCAAGGCCTAATCATTTCAACCTAGAAAAGCTAAATGGCTTGTTTAGTTCACAAAATAAGTATGCTTTCCCACAGTTTGATTAAAGGTTTGGAAAATGGTATATGATTCGGGTTAGGACGACACATAAATTTATTCCCAGCTTCGAGGAGAATTTGGAGTGTACGTAATAGTAATAAAAACAAGTACGGACTTTACTTGAAAAATTCATGACAAATGCCAAGTGTTGCACTTGCATGTTACCACATCCATCTTTCTGCGCATAAGATCAAGAGTCACTTGTATTTGATATATTACTTTTACTTATCAAAAAAAGAGAACATGATATATTTCTTTTGGCATTTGCAGACAACACAAGTTGGAGCAACTTAAGGGAACTTCATATTGAAGGAATTAGGAAAAATGCAAGCCATGTTTTGGAGCTGCAGTCACTTAAGGGATCATTCCCTAACCTTCAGACCCTTCACTTAGAATCCAACAATCTACAAGGAACATCATTTGGTCATTCCCTGACACTCAGAAATTCTTGCATTTCTTAACTTTTAATTGTTGCCTCCATGTATAATTTATTATTTTGCCTAAATTTGCTAGGGTCCCACCATTTGAACAATCTCAAAGAGCTATATGTGGACTTTTCTACTCTGGATGATAGCTTCCTCCAAAGCATTGGGGCACTGGATTCTCTTGTATATTTGTCCATGCAACAGGTGAACGGTTCCCAAATTACGCAAGGTAAATTTCTAACATTTTTGTCTGCTCCACAATCACTTGTCATTGATCTTTTTTTCTTTTTTTTTAAATTTAATTAGAGCCGTAGTTCTGCCTCTAAGCCATCGTGCCATATTTTGCTTATGTTGGACCGTCATCACGGACATTAATTAAGCAAGAAAGTTGAAAAGCAATGTTTTTTTTTTTTTTTTTGTTATGACGGCTCAACCCCATAGAACAATCGGTTACAAAAGGCAAAAACATTTTTTTGGTTTAGTTTCTCCAGTCCTTTACATATTCTTTAATGAAGCTTTAGTTTTTGATTTTGTTTAATTTTCCCAGTTGGCCTTATCTCAAGAATCTGAAAACACTAGACTCGACTTTCTCTACTCTCAATTATAGCATGTTGCAGACCATTGGAAACTTAATCTCGCTGGAGGATTTTTCAATGTCTAATTGTCAACTGAGTGGCCCTATACCCATAGCCGAAGGTACGTACGATCAATCTCCCCTAAACCCCCTCATGCGTTTCTGTTTTTGTGCATGTCTCCTTTATGGCTAAGTTCCTCGTCATCCAAATAATTTTCAGGTTTATGCAAATTAAACCAACTCAAAAAACTAGATATCAGCAGCAATAATCTCAGCGGTACCTTGCCTCCTTGCATGGCCAATATGACATCTCTTGGGGAATTAGATCTCTCATACAATCAATTCATAGGGAATATATCTCAGTCTCCTCTAAGGACTCTGACATCCCTTGGAGACCTACGTCTTTCCCACAATCAATTTCAGATTCCAATGACACTCAGCCCATTCTTCAACCATACAAAACTCCATTTCTTCATTGCTGATGAAAACAATATATTTTCAGAAACAGACCAGCATAGTTTGGCCCCAAAATTCCAATTAACCGAACTGTTATTGTCTGGTTCTGGATACGGCGGCAGGTTCCCCAAATTCCTCTATTACCAGCACAAACTGGAAAGTGTTTATCTCTCGCACTTCCAAATGAGCGGAGGATTTCCACATTGGTTGTTAGAGAACAACACGAAATTGTTTATGCTCTCCTTGGTCAATAATTCTCTTTCGGGACAACTTCAGTTGCCAAGTCATTCTCATAATTTAGGGTACTTGGATATTTCAGAGAACTGCTTTTGTGGCCATGTTCCAGCACAAATTGGGGCACTTTTTCCAAATCTAGACAATTTAAACATGTCAGGAAACTGTTTCATTGGGAGCATTCCCCCTTCTCTTAGTAATATGAGCTCAATGACAGTCTTCGATTTGTCCAACAATGGATTATCGGGAGAAGTACCTGGGGAGTTGGCCACTGGCTGGTTTTTGTTGCAAGCGCTCGTGCTCTCACACAACAAATTGCAAGGCCAAATCTTCCCAAGAAATTTGAACTTGCGATATTTGGTGTCATTGCACCTGGATGGCAATCAATTCACTGGAACCATACCGGACACTCCATCTAATAGTTCCTCATTGATAATCTTGGATCTCAGTCACAACAATTTCCATGGGAGGCTCCCAAAATGGATAGGAAATATGTCTGCACTTCAAGTTCTGGACCTTTCAAACAATAATATCTCTGGAAGCCTACTTTCAAATTTCCCTTCGAGGATAGAACAAGTTTATTTGTTCGAGAATAGATTGCAAGGGTCATTGGAAAATGCATTCTATAACAGCTCTCATTTGGTGACGTTGGATCTTGGCAACAATTATTTTACTGGCAGCATTCCAAAATGGATTCAAATATTTTCTAATCTTAGTTATCTGCTTTTGGACAACAATAAATTTGAAGGTCAAATCCCAATTCAGTTGTGCAAGTTGGACAAAATAAGCTTGATAGATTTATCTCACAACTACCTATCTGGTCATATTCTCCCTTGCTTAACTGTAGTCACTTGGGATAGAACGCATTCCTCTGAAAGCTTTTGGATAAGTCATTCCTCAGGTAATGATTCCTCCACTTTTCAACCACATGTGGAAATCACAACAAAGAGCTTTTCTTACTCCTACAAAGGAAGACACCTCTCTTATATGTCTGGAATCGATCTTTTCTGCAATAATTTAATGGGAGAAATTCCTCCAGAACTTGGAAACCTTAATAGTATTAAGATGTTAAACCTATCCCACAACAACCTGACAGGGTCAATCCCATCAACTTTTTCAAACTTGACGGAAATTGAGAGTTTGGATCTTTTATACAACAACTTAGATGGGAAAATTCCTCCTCAGCTTACTCAACTGTACCAACTATCTTTTTTCACTGTAGCGCACAATAACTTGTCTGGAAAGACCCTAGAGATGGTTGCACAATTCGCAACATTCGACAATAGAAGCTACGAGGGCAATCCTTTCCTGTGTGGACCACCACTGACAAAAAGTTGTAATGGACAACCATCACTTCCCTCATCGCCCAAGAATTCAGAAAAGCACGAAGAAGAATCTGGATTTATAAACATGGATACATTTTATCCTAGCTTTGTAGCATCTTACAGCATGGTGTTGCTAGGAATGGCTGCAGTTCTATACATAAACCCACATTGGCGACGAGCATGGTTTTACTTTGTGGAGGAATGTATTAACAACTGTTATTATTTTATCATAGACAATCTTCCTATGTTGTTTAAGCACAGAGCTACACAGCCTTGTGTCTAGATGGTGTTTGTGCATGCACCACCCTTTTTCATACTTCTTGGATATTATATTAACCAATACTCAGTCGGTGTCGAAATATACGCTCTGATAGTTATCTATGTGTGGTATAAAGTTAGGCTCACTACATTGTTTAGCATAACTCAATCAACTCAATTTCATTAGACTTTGGAGCATTGAGCATAATGTATCAAATGCAAAAATATTCTAGGGAAAAAAAGCTTAGCAACGACAGACAAACCCGGTATCATTTATTCGCAACTTTTTTGAGCCATTAAGAAAATACACCCAAAATGCTTGGCAAACTTAGAAATTTGGGCGATTCAGACTTCATATGAAAACATTATATCTTAAGCCTATGAGTTCCCGGATTGTGCCCTTCAATCGGGTGAAATGAACCATAACTTGGATAGAGTTTCAAACTCGTAAGTTTGTGCTATTACTCACAAGTCACAACATTCTCAAGTCTACAGCTACTAGGTCAACTGATGTGGGGTTAACAAACAGAGCTTCGTATTGGTAGCCTATCGAGTCCAATGAATCATTCCTACTCCTACTTGAGCAGAAAAATACCGAGCTCTGAAAAGTTAACTATTTGTAAAATAGTTCTGCAGTGGATTCTGGTCAAATTCCCCAAAGCATGCATCTTATGTAGGACTCATGACATAAAGTTATACCGCATAGAATGCAACAGTACAGATTGAGTATCTCATTCGGAAACAAGTTGAAAGAGACTACCTGAGCTTGGCAACAAAAGCAACAAGAATCCCCAGCACCATAATCTACCTGATGTGCACTAAAAACAACACCTGAATCATTCCTGATATGCACTGATGCTCGACCTTCAGTCGAGCAGCACCTGCAATCACGCAAAGAACACCATATTTGAGTCGATCTCACGCTATGGAATATAATGCAAATAATTAAATGCCCCTATAAATTGACAAAACTGTAAACTTAAAGTTTCTTGCTATTTTTTTCACGACAACCCTCATTTTTTCGGCTGACCACAAAAAGCACAATTAGAATTTGCATGACGTTAAATTAATCAGAAACGTTGACTTTTTAAGCGTCAAAATTTGTATATTACTACTTATTTAATAAAAAAAAGAATACAACAACAATAATGTCTTAATCTCAAAATGATAACGATAATAATACAGTACAATTTAACAAAATCGAGAGAATACAAAGTATAAGCAAAGTGTACACATCACAAATTATGTTATTTTATCCTCTCTTTTGATTGGTTATATTCATAGAGCATATATGAATTGGAACTAATATCACAACATGGGCATAGCCCCAAAAAGGCATAAAGAGTTTAGTTGCATCCAAAAGTGGGCACGCACACACACACATAGAGAGAGAAGCTCCTTTCATTTTGTTTAATGATATTGAAGCTCTGTTTTATCTTGTCTAACAGTGAAGAAGAAGAAGCACAGAAGAACAGGAATTCATTCACAATCCGTAAATCTTGATCAACAGAGGGCTAGTATTAGAGGCAGGGCAACAAAATAAGGAAGTCTCAAACATTATTGGTATTGAAGCATAATCAGTTGGCTAAACCTAAAATAAAACCATTGAATGTTGGATTTATCTTATTTGAAATCAAAGAAAACGAAAACATTAGGAGCAGGAGAACATGAGATAACTATGCACACAAAATCAGTTAATCTTCATACCGTGTGTGTGTGCGTGTGTGTGTGACAGAAAGAGAGAGAGTCCCCATCTTCGAAATGGTTAATATATCTCATCAACAGCCAGGTAATGAACAGCGTGGCAGGAGTTGATAACTGGAGCAACAAATTCTGCAAAATGCAAGGAAACAATAAAAGATTGACCTTGCTGCCATAGATACCAAGTTGCTTTCTGGCACTACACGAGAAGACACTGTCATACAAGAAAATATGAAAAAATAAAAAGTTATATAGTCATTCAAATATAAAGACCTGCCGGACATAACGTAATATAGGAAAGCAATGCAAGCTGTGCTTGGATTGGTAATTCAGCAGAATTTGTTTACTGAAGAAGATGGAGATATGTCAATCACTGACCACACTCAATATTTAGGGATCTAGAGAGGAAAAGTAAGGAGAAAAGGAAATATAAGGAAGACGGAAGAGAAAAAATAGAGCAAAAGGACAAAACAACAATCTTTTTATTCTCATGTTCTACCAACGTGAGCAAAATGTTGAAGAATTCTTCTTGCTGAGGGCCAGAATGGATACTTTGAATGAGCCAGTAGCAATTCTCATCCACAAAAATGTTTCCAGAAAGCCTGTAAAAGATGTTGATGTGTTGTAGAAGAGATTATCCGTTACTGACTAAACAGTTGCATTGATTTGCCAAAAGAGATGTAGAAAACAAACCAAAGCGGGAAAAAGGAAAAGGAAAATTTTTGGTAAATGTGCACGCATGTTGGAATGCCTACAAATATTTGAATGCCTTGAGCATGTCTTAGGCCTCCACATGGACCGTATCAATAAATGTCTAAACAATATCCTACATCACTTTGAGCAAGTGTCAGTGTATCTGGAGCTTGCATATAAACACAACGCTGCTCTCGACATAAACTTAATGGAGTGCAGAAGTCAGAAGAGAGCTCACAATAGAAATTAAGCTCTCAAAACCAGTCCAAACAATGCATAATGGCGTCAAATAGAAGCGTCATTTATTTCAAAAACTGCAAATGGACTTTTGACCTTTTTTTAGGGGGTTAAATCGAAAATTTTGGCTTTTGAGTTTCTGCAGAAAATTGTTATGCTTTCTTTGATGCTAAATTTTTTAAGTTTTATGAATAATTTCAATTAACCTTATTGCAATACAACTGAAAAATATGAATATGCATTGAAAAGAGAACGAGAAATTTACAGATGCAAACATGATTGGAATATGAGCATAAGGGTAATAACCTTGGAGGTGAGAAGAGAAAGGATCCCTTGCTTAAATTGGGCAGCTATGGTTACGCAATTGAAAATTAAGGTCTGACCTGGACTGTCTCCAACCTGCAACTTCCAGCTAAGAGAGATCAATATTGATGAAATTATGGATAGACAAATAAACAGGGTTGGAGATCAGGAATGAGAGAATAACCTGAACAAGAACCTGGAGATGAAGCTGAAGACAGTAAGGCCAAGCATGGGACTGCAAATCAGAAGATTTTAACAAACAGGAAATAATGGATTTCAGAGGGCTAAAGAGTTTGCCCTTCCTGTGTTAGTAATCTTCACTTGATAGTCACCCAGTACAGAAGGTCAAATGCCTGCGTCACTGCAACTTCACCCAGAATATGTGAATCAAGGTTTAAACTGTGTCAAGACTTTTGAAAAATGAAGTGTGTTGCATAAGCTAATGGAAAAGGAACATGGATTTACCATTTTTCGGGAAATCATTGAAAAAGTGCGCTAATGCTGCACCAGGAATTTGTAAAGGCAGAGAGAGAGGGGAAGAAAGATGTTTAATATTTTGTCAACGCACCTCTCTCATAAATTACAGTGTGAAGAAGCAGACAGCAGGAGTTGACAGCTCGAACAACACAATCTGCCGGTCCGGCCTGGTTCATACCTGCAGATAAAGTTATCATTTCCTTCAATTTGAAGTGGACTGCACAGCTTTAAAGGGCTTCCCTTTTCGTTCCTTTTGTTTCAGTAGGTAAACATTTATATGATAGCCAAAATGCTCAATGCTTGGCAGACATTTTCTTCAACATCTGATGCTTTCACAAATGCCATTGATAGTTTGTGAAGAGGTCTTCACATCCATCCTCCTAAATATCAAACTGCACTCATGAAAGACAAATAACTTTTAGAATGAACCAGACGCTTAAAACTGTGTCCACATTCAAAATAATATAACAAGGTACATACCCAAATCTGCAGGGTAAAAGAACATCTCTGGAACAAGGAAACATTCATTTTTGAAGTGAAACTCCCACACATATAAGGAAATCTTAAGAGCCAGAAAAAATAAACAGAGAAATATTATTCATCAAAAAAATTGAATCCTACATTTTTGGTTGAAGCAGCCCCCTTTCTGTCCTCAAGGCCCTCTGCATGTTTGGACTGATCCATACTCTTCACCAAATGCATAATCTCTTTTACTATTAATGCACCATACAGGCATCCTAGGCTACATCTCAGAAACTAAAGTGTTATCAGTCAGCAAGGAGAAATAAGAAGCACAAACAAGCCTACAACATACTTTGAACTCACCCATGCTTCAGCTTAAGAAGCAGAAACAAGTCTACAACATACTTTGAACTCACCCATGCTTCAGCTTAGTCATAAAGCAAAACAAGAGAGTTACACACATTCCACTTCGATCTTCAAAAGCAAAAATTCTAATGGAGGACAAACAAAAATGAAGTTAAACAGAAAAAGAAAGGCAGCCCTTCAAATATTCCTCGAGTCTTGCTTTTACAAACGACCAAAACAGAGAGGGCAAGGCAATGACCAAGTACCAATCTCTTCCCACAAACTGCACGATCAAAGCACCTCTCCATTCGAGGGCCTTACACCACCCCATGTGTCCTCAATTCAGCTCCTATAGGCAAAAAGAAATCAATTTGCCTCATAATTATTGATAAGTGACACAGAAGGCAGACCATGCGTAACACCAAATGCAGGTAAAAATATTCTTGGACTGCTAAATGAACAAATCAACTGCAGCAAGAGCAAGATGCATATCTAATAGAATCCAGCTAGGTATACAGCATGAAATTCAATACACAGAAGATCGCACACCTCAAGCAAAGCAAAAATAAATATCAGTTGTTCTAATTATCACACCCAAAAAAGAAAGAGATGTCAGCATGCAAGGGGATCAAACATACCTACAAAATTTAGCAACATAGAAAGAGATGTCACCATGCAATTTGAATGAATTAGATATTAAGGTGACAGATCACTGACACATTTAAGCATTTTCTCTCGATTAAGGACCCATTTTACCTCCCAACTGGTAAAACACACGGAAATTAATATTATTGAACAGCTTAAAAGTGTTGTATTTTTTAAGCAACGTGACATGGACCATTACAGGTAGAAGAGTGTTGGACCAAATTTACTTAAAATTCATTTTAATTCATTAAATGAGTTCGTTGTCTTATTAAAATGACTTAAGTTACCTTAACCAACTTACCATTAAATTATAAACCTTTTTATTTTTTCTTCTCCCACCGATGTAGGACTTTTTGCTTTCCAACACTCCCCCTCAAGTGCAACTGAGATTTTTAGCAGTCAGCTGACACTTGCCCAATCATTACGGGTCTTAACAGGATGTCACTGGACCTTAACAGGAGGTCACCGTCTCAAATACGTACCCAAGACCTTTTTTCAGGTCGTGCTCTGATACCACGTTGTATTTTTTAAGCAGCGTGGCATGGACCATTACAGGTAGGAGAGTGTTGGACTAAATTTTCCTGAAATTCATTTTAATTCATTAAATGAATTCGTTATCTTATCAAAATGACTTAATTCGTTTTAACCAACTTACCCTTAACTTATAAACTTTTTTATTTTTTCCTCTTCCACCAACGTGGGACGTTTTGCTTTCCAACAAAAAGATAAGAAGAAGACAGGCCAGTAAGACTTGAAAATTACAGAGAAACTTGTCATACTTTACTAAAGGATGGCGATGCAGAAGAAATAATTTAAATAGGTTTCCCCTCCACTTATGAGATCTTCTGGTACTTTTGAATGTCCAACGTTAAATCTGCTTCTTCAGGTCCCTAAATAACTACAACAGCCTGTGAATCAAGAAAGACATGATGTTATTGTGCATCTAGAACCGATATTAATTATCATTTCTCAGTGTATCAGCGGCATGCGGCAACATGCAAAAGTTTAATTGCTCGTCCCATCAAACCCCTATGCAATAAAGAAAAAGAATTCTGATGCCAAATACATGTGCAAGTCGATAAAAGTATGAAGAAAATTAGAGATTACCTTTCCTTAAAAAATAGATAGAGAGAGAGAGAGAGAGAGAGAGAGAGAATAGCAGTCTACCTCCATTTCAAATTCAGTGATATGAAGGTCATCACTCCATTTCAAAATCCACAAACAAAACTTAAGTGTAGACTATTAGGAGACCCATTAAAGAATTTTAGGGAAAAAAATAATATTAGTCATTAATCAATAAGAAGGGAAAATTGTTGGAATACGAGTTGTCTTCCAGAGCTAGCGCACCAATCTTCATAGCCTTTTATGAACGAGATATAGGCAAAGCACTAAAGCCAACGACACCATGAACAATTAATTACCCAATTATGTAGGAACACTGAAACTGTTAAGATCACAGAAAAGTACAAGCAGAACTAAAGAAAGATGGTCTCAAGAAAACAAACAACCCTCAAAAGCAATTGGTTTCAAGAATAGTAAGTGGTTAGAAGAAAAAAATCAATATTATTGCTTTTGTTTCACTAAAGGAACTGTCTAACACTGCATCTTAACTCCCTCTTTATTTTCAAGGAACAGAACGCAAAAGATTATTTGCCTAAAGATCCCCCTTTCTCAATTTAAAGAATTTAAGAATTCAACATTAAAAAAAATTTAACACTTAAAGAAGCTCTGTTTTTATGTTGTTCGCTATTAAAGAAAGGGAAAAGGAGAAGGAGAAGGAATGCAGAAGTATTGGGCCGCTGACAATCTCTGGATCACCACTGGGGATTTATAAACAAACAAGAAAATAAAGAATTAAGGGAACAAGAAGTCTCAAACATAACCAAAATCAACATTTGATATTGGAAAATAACCGGCGCGGGCTCCAACAAAAATCAAGAATCATATTTTTGTTACGCAGGTTGAAAAGGACAAATTTCAGTTTCAAGAAAGAATCTTTTCACTTACCTTGAAAGAACCACTTTGTTTTTTTTTATCTTGTTTGATAATAAAGAACTGAAAAACGAGGGAGAAAGAGAATAGAAGATTAGAAGGCGCTCACAATCTGTAAATCTTGGTTACAAGGCAAGATTGGGCTGAATCCAGAAGCCAGAGTTCCTTAGGCTGGGATGGACTTCTTCGCCGGCGATGACTGATCTCCGCTCTCTGATGCCGGCGGTGAGGGCGCATGGCGGATCACGGAGGACCACTTGATTGCGGAGAGAGGTCGTCTTGGAAAGTGGAGACGCAGTGACGTCATATTTGCCCGTTGCTTCTTGTGGGCGCGGGCGACCCCAAAAGAACAGAAAAGAAAAGGCTTTGAAAAAAAAAACAAAGAGAGCAAAGTATGCATGGGTCGGCCTTACGGGTGAGCATCTTAAATAATGTGAGGCCGGGACGGGCCTCGCTCTCAACCGACCTAAATTATCTTTCTTTCGCAATGCCTCCTCCCACCGACTTTGTATTGTTGCGTAACAAAAATCCTGAACAAATAAATAGGTTGGGTTTTTGAAGGAGTGATTAGGACTGTTTAAAAATCAATTAACCCAACTCAATCCAGTTAATTCAATTTGCACGAATTTGTATCCGTTAAAACTGTAAATGTTTAGATTAATTACGATTTTAAAATTTTAAAATCCGTCATGTACAGATTAGGTGTGGGTTAAAATTTCTAAAACTCACTTAATCCAACTTAATCCACCTCTTTTAATATATATTAAAAATACTAATTGTGCAAGTTTTGCAATTCACAAGTTTACCAATTTATGCAAGTAACAGGCTGTTACTCTGTTGTTTGTGAAAACACAAACAAAACAGAGAGTGTAGTAGCATTAATGTATACAGGTCGACAATCGGCAAACTAACCCTTGCTGAAGTGCAACCGTGCTTTTAAATAGTATTACAAAGCAAAAGGGCAGTGAATTTCAATTGTTCTCTTTTCCGTGTAGTGGTCGAAAATTTAATAAGTAGAGTATATTCATTTAATTAAAGAGATTGCTAAGAAAAATGCTAATGAATGTGGGGATGTGCAAAAGAACAGTAGCATTTTTTTTTTTTGTACAGTTTTGGAGTACCAATTTGGTATTATTATCTAAATATTAAACATTTTATGTTGTCACTAGTGGCAAAGACATATTATTTTATTGAAATATTTATAAATTTAATGATTGATAATGACTAAATATTAAAGAAAAATATTAATTTTCTTTTATTATGTGCAATCCGTTAAAATCGATCTAATGTAATCTGTCATTTGTAGATTAGATTAGATAGATTGAGTTATACGGCAAATTGAATACGGATAGAGAGTCATTCAATTTGTCGTTGACAAATTAGATTCAGATATACTCTCAAATCTCATCAATCCGACCTACATACACCACTAGGAGTAATGATAAATATTTTAAAAATTATGTTATAAAATATTTCTAAATGTATAATTATAATAAAAATAGTTAACTTTTTTAATATTATTAAATTAAAAAAAATAACGATTCTTTTTATAATTATATATTTCAAAATATTTTATAATACAATTTTTAAAAGATTTACTATTATTCTTTTGGACTAACCATCCGGGCTGCATTAAATGGTGCAACCCATTCTTTTACGGGTCTCATTATATGGGCAGACTAGAATGTCATATGCGTTAGGCAGACGTGGATTTTATGTAAGTACAAGTGTATTTTATGCAACTGCAACTAAAAAATGTACAGTAAAAAAACAGTAATATTTTCTTATCTCACTTTTTATCATTCTGATTGTACAAAATATAATTGTAGTTGTAAAAAAACTGCGTTTGCTCACGGGCGTATAACACCTGCGTCTGCCTATCAACTTTTTTCCTCCTTTCATATGGGAGAAAATATCAGCAGGGAGGCGTGTAAAATATCGAGAATACCCATCCTTTTAAGAATACCAATCTATCTCTTGATTGGCCAAAGAAAATACCCATCCTTTAAGAGATTTTCTTTTTTGTTGTTGAAAAAAAAAAAAACCCTCTTGATTAGCAAAAATAACAGTCGAACATATTCAAATTCAGTCAGATGATGGACCATTTCAAAATCTTCAAACAAACATAAATGTAGACTATTAGGAGACTCATCAAAAAATGTTAGGAAAAAAAAAGAAGAAGATAATATTAGTCATTAAGCAACAAGAAGGGACAACTGGAATACGAATTGTCCTCCAAAGCTAGCACATGGCTTCATAGCATTTTATGAATGGAATATATGGACAAAGCACTCATGCCAAAGACACACAACATGACTAACTACTAGATGAATACTCAGTATGACCATAAGAAGCACCATGAACAATTGATTACCCAATTACGTAAGAACATTAATAACTGTTAAGATCACAGAAAAAAAAAACAAGCAAAACTAAAGGAAGAAAGTCTCAAGAAAACAAACAACTCTCAAAGGAAATTGGTTTGAAGAATAATCAGTGGTTTAAAAAAAAATCAAGATTTTTTGATTTTGTTTCACTAAAGAACTGTTAACACTGCATAATAAAAGATTATTTGGACCCCAAAAGATCTCCTTTCTCAATTCAAAGAATTTAAAGAAGTCAACAATAAAGATAATTTTAATGCTCAAAGAAGCTCTGTTTTAATCTTTTTTGCTACTAAAGAAAAAGAAAAGGCGAAAGAATGCAAAAGTATGAGGCTGCTCACAAGTTTTTTTTTCCTTTTAATTTAACATGATTAAATAAATTAATAATTTTTTTATATAATTATAAATTGAGAATCTTTTACTCATTTAAAAAAAGAGCATTTTAATTCAAGATTCAAAAAAAAAAAAAAAATGAGAACCCTACAAAAGCAGAAGCCTCGATCAATATTCTCCTCTATTTATAATGTGTTGTTGTATGGTAAGCATTGTCTCAATCTCCTCTTCTCGCTTCTGACTTCAATTTCAAAAAGCAATGTAGCCGTTAGACTGATTCTTGGATGTCACTCCTAAACGTGACAGGAAAGGGCAGACAATTTTACCAGAATACCCTTCCTAACCTCACTAAAGGATGACAAGTCCCATTTGGAATTCGCTACTTCCATTTTTCTATCAGAAGAATGCTTTTCAACTAAAAAAAAAAACAGAGAGAGAGAAAAAAAAAAAGAAAAAAGAAAGAATATTGTAATTCTGCCGAAGTGGGGGATCATTCTTATATGTTAGGAATTTTTATTTTTATTTTTTAGTTTACAACTAGTGTTATTAAGGATGTGAAACGAGGAAGAAATGAAATTAGTAAAAATTAAATTTCTTATTTTGTAATTAATAAACACTTTTCTCAACTAATAGAACAAATGCTCAACTTCGTGTTAGGAATTATTTGTGCATTTTGAATCAAAACCAAACCCTACAGAATCTCTAGTCTTCGTTTGTTCTGCGACAAGAAAAGAAAATTCAAAAAGGAAAGAAATGGCAATTACCAATTAACATATAAAGAAATAATGTGAAGACATTAAAGAAGAAGCAAAGGAAGAGGAAGAGGAGGAAGAACCTGGATTTTAACTTAGTTTGAAACTAAAGAATAAGAATGAAATTAAAGAAGAAGACGAGGACGGATGAAGTTAAAGAAGAAAAGGAACTCCCACAATCGCCGTGGATTGACCTCCAGTCTCCGCGCACCTGACGACGGAGAGAAACGGCGGAGAACAAAAGCTACCGGTCGATTTTGACCGTTGCCACTTCATGGCTGTGGAGAACAATGAACCAAACAAATGTTCTTTCGAGACGGGTCGCCGTTAGGGCTGGACTTCCTTTTATAATGTAGGGCCCAGCACGGCCCTTTCCTTCATCAAACTTAATTGTTTTTTTTTTTACATATATTTTTTTAAAATAAAATAATGCCCTGAGGTCCAGCTCCAACCGATTTTATTCTTGTTTGTTGTGGGCCCAAAAACAAATACTTTTGGGCCACAAAAATAGTTTTCTATAACTCCTCTATTTCTTGTGCAGGTTTTTCTCATTTAGTGGACCGGAAGCACCCGTGGTAGCTAATGGGCCAATCCAGCGAAGAAAGCTTCTAACCACAGCTTATAGGGGTCAACCAACTATGAGAATTTAGAATCGTGTGAAAAATTACATGTTTCAACCTTTTAAATATTAAATAATTGATTAAATCTATAATTTAAAATTAACATGAAAAATATTGTAATTATATGATTGTTTTATTTCTTTCTTGAATAACATAGAGCCACAATCTTCTTGGACCGCACTGGGATTGTAAAATTCATATACACGATTGAGCTTGGCCTTGCGACCCTAAAAAAGTCGAGGTCTAGTCATGACGAAATTAAATGTTAATGACATAATCTACTAGCTGCCATGTGCAGATCAAGTTTCGCCAGAGGACACAAATGAACCAAAAGAGAAGACTTGGCTGTTTGATCGCGACGGTCAGTCAACTCTTACTGGTAAAACCGAAAGACACGGCATGTTCTTCTAGTGAGTCTAATCCTTTTATGACTTTTTGAGACGATCCAGAGAAAATAGTTAGGTGAAGTCTAAAGCCTCTTTATTAACTGTAGCAAAAAAAAACCCCAAAAATTTAGTGCTGAATGACTAGCAACAACATGTCAACAATAGCGAAAATCAAAAGGTAAAAATGATTTACGTTGCTTTAAGAAAAGAATACTTTTGTAATACTGAAAGCAAAAGATTATATTATAAATTTACTGTTAATTGGCAGCACATTCTTATCCTTAGTTTTACAGTTTTATTTTTATTTTTTAAGAGTAAACCATATATTATAAAGTATATTAATTTCTTTTCTTGTATTTTTCACTCATTATTATATAAAATATTTTTAATTTTCTTTCATCACATTATACTTTTTTGAGCATAAGAAAGATAAAATGTATTCCTTTTTTCTAATATTTATTTTTATCTCATATTTCTCTCTCACAGTTTTACTTTCTAAATAAAAGGTTAATGTTTATGCCTAATTTAAAACTATTCTTGTGAAGCCTAAAAATTTCTTCATTTACTCTTTTAATAATTTCTTATGGATGATTGAGCTTGGGACCCTAAAGGAAGTCGGGTCAAGTCGTGATGAAATTAAATGCATTATGATGACTTTAAGCTACTAGCTGCCGTATGCAGGCCAATTTCCATGAGAAAATACGAATGAAACCAAAAGAGAAGACTTTGGCTGTTTGATTGCGACGGTCAATCAACTCCTTCTGGTGAAACGGAAAGACACGGCATGCTCTATTTCTTCCAGCTGGCCTAATCCTTCTTTGACCTTTTTGAGATACGCCAAAGAAAGTGGTTATGTTTAAGTTTTAGGTAATTGATATTTTTATTCATATTTTTGTATAAATTAATTTATATATAATTTTAAACTATACAAATTTATTATATCATTATTTTTTAATATTAAGTCAACCTTAATTATTGTGTAATATAAAATTATAAATATATTATACTAAAAATATAAGTTAAATTAATAATTTCCTAAATTTGTTTAAGTTTAAAGTCTCTACATTTACCATAAAAAAAAACAAAAAACAAAAAACAAAAGTATGTCCTTAACGACTAGCAACAACGATCAATGGCGAAAATCAAAGGGTAAAACGGATTTAAGTTGGTTTAGAAAAGAAACTCTTTGCAATACTGAAAGCAAAAGATCAAAATTAGAGATTTGCAGTCAATCGGCAACAATTCGCTTGCCTTTTCAAGCAATCTCTCGGCTATAAAACTTTGGCCCCACTAATTAATAAAATGTAAGTTTCAAAGAAGTTAAGACAAATTTTTCTAACGAATTTTTTCCAAAGGAAAACTATGAGGTGGAAACTTGTGTATGCTTATTTTCTCACTCACTCCATATTATATAAAGGCCCGAAAAGCTCAATGGAGAAACCAGTAGCAACTATTCAGAACCCAAGAGGTCATTTGGAACACAAAAATGGGTATTAGGTTATGGATTGTAGTGATGATATTGGTTTTGTTATTAGAGGAGTGGGGGAGACTGTGTCATGGTTGCTGGGAAGAGGAGAGAATTGCTCTTCTACAAATCAAGTCTGCTTTCAATCATCCACTTTCAGATGACTACGACACTATATCTGGCTGGGGGATAGATGCTGATTGTTGTACTTGGAATAGAGTCAGCTGCAATAAAACAACGAAGCGAGTTACCGTACTTTATCTTGAGTTTAAAATGAATCAGTATTCCGAAGGGTGGTACCTAAATGCTTCTTTGTTTCTTTCTTTCAAAGATCTGAATATTCTGCACTTATCAGGAAACCAAATACTCGGTTATATAAAGAATGAAGGTCCTCATACTACTGCTCTTTGTCATATATTATTCATAATCATAATCACAACAGAAAATGATTTTTTTTTTTTTTTAGATAAGAAGAAATGGAATTGATAAGCATGATATTATACTCTTCTCACACGTTTGCAGGCTTCGAGAAACTATCAAAACTTGCTCATTTAGAGGATATCAATTTAAGTGATAATAAGTTCAACAAGAGCATCCTGTCATCTTTACGTGGTCTTTCATCTCTGAAAACATTGGATCTATCTTACAACAGACTAAAAGGAATAGTGGACGTCCAAGGTAAGCGCGCTATCTGCAAGTTCTGCTGAAAATTTATTGGTGAGAATATTTATCTGTCTCTTTAAGAGTAATTGCTAAGATTTGCCAAAAAACAAAGGAATCATCTTGGGTAACTAACAGTTTAGTGCCCACTGAATGGGTTCAGTTTTGAACAATTTAACAAGCTTGAAGACATTAAATTTAGCAGGTAATCACATTGAAGGCTTCAAATCTTTACAAGGTATGGTTGGATCTATTTTTGTGTTTTTGTGCTATTTTTTACTTTTTTCAAGTTGAAAGGCCGTGCTAAGAGAACCAGGTTATTATATATATATGCCAACGAATTTTATAATTTCCGTTCGATTCAAAGCAATTTGTTGGGATTTGAGGAGCTTGAGACTTGGTGGAAACCATAACGCCAGGAATTTACCGTTTACAACTTTACATAACGCACAGTTTTTCTTCTTGATTTGAGAATTACTGCTCTTAATTCCGAAAAAAAAAAAGCCCCTCATCTCAAGAAAAAAAAATCTCCAACTCCCGCTATTGATAATAGCATATTCATTCTGCCTTCCTATTTCTTCTTTTTCCCTCTGTATCTTTGACATTGTATTTGGAAAGAGAGAATTTATACAGAAAGGAAAGAATTGGGATAGAATGAGGTAAGGGTATGCGTGTTTGCGAGAAGGAAGAGGGAAAAATATTGGTGGGGTTCAGGAATATTGAGAGGAATTGGAGTGGAGAGGCGCCCTACCAGGGCCTTTCCTTCATTTTAATAAAAAATGTAATACAGCCCTTTTTCCTATATATATATATATATATTCTTACTTTCTACTTATTCCCAAACAATATTTTTTAAGGAATTACTTATTCTTGATTTGGTATTTCCGTTCCTGGATTGTTCCGTGGCACAGATCTCCATTCCGTTGCCATTCAAAGACAAAACCATAGAAGGAGCCGAAAAAAAAAAAAGAGAGAGTTCCTTCCATTTCGGTTGGTTCCGTTAAGGTCTTAAATGCCCCAAATCTCTCAAGTTGGTTGCGCATAGTTATGTGAGAGAATGATGACGCGTTACTAGATATTATAAAATTTGTTTTTATTATAGGCATGGAGGTTAATAATTTTTACTAAATATCCCCCCAAAAGGAAAGGAAGATTTTAGCATATGATTAACTCTTAGCGGGACCACCCCTTATTGAATACAAAGTATCCATCACAAATTATACGCAGCAGGTTAACACGTATATCAATCTTCTCCAGGCGATGATCAAGAAGTGCTGAAGTTAAGCAATTTGGAAGTCATTGATTTGCTAGCTAATAAGTTGGACACCAGCATTCTATCATCCCTTAAGGGGCTTTCCTCTCTTAAGAGCTTGTATCTTGGTTACAACCAACTAAAAGGATTAATAAATATGAAAGGTTAGAATTTCATTTTTCTATTTATTTTTTTTAGAAATTAACATGATATCATAGTACAGTATTCAGTTTTTTTTTTTTTTTTTAAATCCAAAGCACATTATTCCGTTGTCTGCGGTAAATGTTTAGCTTTGTCACGAATAAAAGTTTCACTTTCCTTATTGGTAGAATTACATTCTCTAAGCCACTTGGAGGAGCTAGACCTAAGCGGCAACGAGATCGAAGGATTTTTAGCTCCAGAAGGTACATTTGACAAGGAAAAGGAACTAGTGTTTCTTTATAATCAGTTGTCGCATCTAAAATTTTTCTAACAAATATGAACAAGCAGCATGAATTTTACTCTTCAGTTCACTAACAAGTTTCTTTCGACATTGTGTCTTCCGTTAAAGTCTCGAATTCCTTATTCTTGTCCTCATTTCAATTCCCAAAAATGCATTCACCATGTATGGTAGATGTTTTAGTAGTAGAGCAGTCGAACTCTTAGTCATAATAATTGGAGTCCAAATTAGCTTAAATATCATTTTGCACATGAGATCATGAGTCACTTACATAATGTATTTCTTGTAATTATCATATTTAGAGAACATAATATATTTCTTTTTGGCATTAGCAGAAAATAAAAGTTGGAACAACATAAGTGTTCTTTACCTTTACCTTGAAGAAATCAGAGCAAATGCAAGCCACTTTCTGGACCTGCAATCGCTGTCGGGATCATTTCCTAATCTTGATACCCTTTACTTAGGATACAACGATCTACAAGGAACATTAGATGGTCAAGGTAGGTGTTAAAGACTGACTCCAATAAATGCATATATTTCTCAACTGTTAATTCTTGCTTCCATGATTGTGCGTCGTATGATTAATCACTTGTCTCTCATCTTACTCTTAGAGTAGTCGCAGATCTGCCTCTGAGCAATTGTTTTCCTTTTTTTGCTTAATCATACTTTGCTTATGTTTGGCCGCTCATCGCGGACATTGATTAGGCACTCAAGTTGCACAGAAATGATATTTATGATATCACAATAGGTTACAAGAGGCAAATTGGTTTTCTGGTTTTCTTTTTCTTTTTTTTTTTTGAAGAACAAAAAGAAAAGATTAATTCATTTCTTCAATCCTTGGAATATTCTTCAATGATTTTTTTGCTGTTTTTGTTTTATTTTCTCAGGTTGGCCTTATCTGAAGAGTCTGAAAACACTACACTTGTCATTCTCTAGTCTAGATTTTAGCATGTTGCAGACCATTGGAAACTTAATCTCGCTGGAGTTTCTCTCAATGCCTAATTGTCAACTGAGCGGCCCTATACCCATAGCCGAAGGTACGCCCACTCTCCCTTAAACTTCCCAGTGTGTCATGTTTGTGTCCGTCTCATTAATTGTGGCTAAGTTCCTTATTGTCAAATAATTTTCAGGTTTATGCAACTTAAACCAGCTTCAAATACTGTATATAAACAGAAATAATCTCAGCGGTACCTTGCCTCCGTGTATGGCTAATTTGACATCTCTTAGAGAATTAGATCTCTCTGACAATCACTTCACAGGAAATTTATCTCTATCTCCTCTAAAGACTCTCACATCCATCGAAATCCTAAAACTTTCACATAATCATTTCCAGATTCCACTCACACTGAGCCCATTCTTCAACCATACAAAACTCTTTTCCTTCATTGCTGACGGAAATAATATAATTGCAGAAGCAGAGGAAAATAGTTTGACCCCAAAATTCCAATTAACTGAACTCTCCTTGTCAGGCTACGGATACTGCAGAACGTTCCCTAAATTCCTTTACCACCAGCTTAATCTACAAATTGTTGATCTCTCACACATCCAACTAAGCGAAGGATTTCCATATTGGTTGTTAGAGAACAACACAGACTTGTTTGAGCTCAATTTGGTAAATAATTCTCTTTCCGGTCAACTTCAGTTGCCAAGCCATTCTCGTATGGGGTTATTATACTTGGACATTTCGGAAAACTACTTACATGGCCATGTTCCAGCACAAATTGGAACACATTTTCCAAACCTGGAATCTCTAAACATGTCAGGGAACGGGTTCGATGGGAGCATTCCTCATTCTCTCGGTAATATGAGCTCAATGGCACTCTTAGATTTATCCAACAATGCATTATCAGGAGAGATACCAGGGGAGTTGGCCACTGGTTGCTTAAGTTTGTACATGCTCTTGCTCTCAAACAATAGTTTGGAAGGCCAAATCTTCACAGGAAATTTGAATTTGCAATACTTGGTTTCATTGCACCTGGATGGCAATCAATTCACTGGAACCATCCCGAATTGTTTATCTAATTGTTCCAGGTTGAATATCTTGGATCTCAGTCACAATAATATCCACGGGCGGCTCCCACAATGGATAGGAAATATGTCTGCACTCCAAGTTTTGGACCTTTCAAACAATAATATCTCTGGAAGCCTACCTTCAAATCTCCCTTTGAGCATCGAACAAGTTTATCTATCTAAAAATAGATTGCAAGGGTCATTGGAAAATGCTTTCTATAACAGCTCTAATTTGGTGATGTTGGATCTTGGCCACAACTTTTTTACTGGGAGCATTCCGAAGTGGATTCACATATTTTCTAACCTCAGTTATTTGCTTTTGGACAATAATAACTTTCAGGGTGAAATTCCAATTCAGTTGTGCAAGTTGGACAAAATAAGCTTGATAGATTTTTCTCACAACTACCTATCTGGTCATATTCTCCATTGCTTAACGGAAACCACTTGGGATAGAACACATACCTCTGAAAGCTTTTGGTTAAGTCACTCTACTGTTAATGATTCTGCTTTGCAGCCACATGTAGAGTTCACAACAAAGAGCTTTTCTTATTCTTATGAAGGAAGACCACTTTCCTACATGTCTGGAATCGATCTTTCCTGTAATAATTTAACAGGAGAGATTCCACTAGAACTTGGAAACCTTAGCACTATTAAGGTGTTAAACCTATCCCACAATAGCTTGACTGGGTCAATTCCGTCAACTTTTTCAAACTTGAAGGAAATTGAGAGTTTGGATCTTTCATACAACAGCTTAAATGGAAAAATTCCTCCTCAGCTCACTCAACTGTACCAACTAGCTGTTTTTACTGTAGCACACAATAACTTATCTGGAAAGACCCCGGAGATGGTTGCACAATTTGCAACATTCAACAAGAGTAGCTACGAGGGCAACCCTTTCCTGTGTGGACCGCCACTGCTAAAAGGTTGCAATGGACTTCCATTACCTTCATCATCATCCAAGAATTCAAGTAAGCATGAAGAAGAAACTGGATTGATAGACATGGATGCATTTTATCCAAGCTTTATAGCATCTTACAGCGTGGTGCTACTGGGAATGGCCGCAGTTCTATACATCAACCCACACTGGCGACAAGCATGGTTTTACTTTGTGGAGTTATGCATCAACAACTGTTATTATTTTCTCGTGGACAATCTTCCTATGCTGTCTAAGTTCAGAACTTCACACCCTTGTGTTTAGACGGTGTTTGTGTATGCACTTCTGTTTTCGTATTTCTCGGATATTATGGTAACCAGTCCTCAGTTGATGTCCGAAAGTCTGATCTGGTAGTCATACATGTAGCATAAAGATAGGCTCCCTACATTCTTTAGCATGACTCAATCAACTCAGTTTCATTCGACTTTGGACTGTTGAGCATATGTACCAAATGCACAAAATAGTCTAGGAAAATAAAAGCTTAGCAAGGACTGACAAACTCCATGTCATTTATTTGGGACTTCTTTGAGCCATTAAGAAAATAGACCTAAAATACTTGGTGAAATTAGAAATTTGGGCAATTAAGACTGCATAGAAAAAAGTTACATTCCAAAAAGATATGTTTTATTAAGATAAAGTGACATTCGAGATTGATTAATATTATCTGGAACAGATATCTTCAGCCACGAGCTCTCCAATTGTTCCCTTCAATTGGGTGCTTTTACTCGCAACAGTCACAAGTTTACAACTACTGGGTCAACTGATGTGGACTAACATACGAAATTTTGTATTGGTAGCCTATCGAGTTAAATGACTTCAGTTACTCATTCTCACTCTCACTCTCACTTGAGCCAGCAGCACCTAAATCACGCAAAAGAACATCGTACCAGAGTTGATCTCACACTATGGAATATAATGCAAATTGTTCAACGACCCTATAAATTTCAGGAAGTAATCTTCGAAAGACAAGTTTCTTCCTCTTTTTTTTTTTTATCCCACCAGAACCCACCATTTTTTCAGCTTAAGCTGACCACAAGAAGCACCAATATTCCATGGCATTAAATTTATAAAAAACATCGACTTTTTTTTTGACCGGAAAAAAAAAACATGGACTTTTTCGACATCCAAATTTTAGATTTCTTATCAAAAAAAAAGTCCTAGAATTCAACAATATTAATGCCATGAAGCCAAATTTAATGTTAGTTGCATAAATTTTTCTCGTTACATTTTGTTATGTACCAAGTTTGATGTGATAACTAATTGTTTAAGATCCTTCCTAACTAAGATTCCTAATTCAATTTGGGTCTCACGGCAAATGACTAGAATGATACAAATAATTTTAGGATAAGGAGTTATTGTCTCAAAAAAGTACAAGAAAAATATACACATGAAAATTTGTGTTAGTAAAGCATAGATCAATATGAACCAATATTACAAGATGGCCAAAGCCCCAGAAGTGGACAGAGAGAGAGAGAGAGCGAGAGAGACTGTCTTTGGAATGTTTAATATTTCATAAAGTACCTGGTCAAGAAAATGGTGTAAGGAGTTGATAACTCGAACAACACACTCTGCAAAATGCAAGGAAACTAGAAAATAATGAGTTTGCTGACATACGCACCAAGTAGCTTGCTGCCACTACATGAGAATATACTGCCACACAAGAAACCAAACAAAACAAAGGTACTTAGTCATTTGGAAATAAAGATTACCTCACATAATATAGGTTCCCCCAACGACGCATCCAGAAAATTTTCTAAATATAGCGAGATAAGCAATTCAAGCTGCCGTTGGGCTGGTAGTTTAGCAGAACTTGTTTATGGAAGAAGATGGAGGGATGTCAATCGCTGATCACACTCAATGCTTTGGGATCGAGAGAGGAAAAGTAATGAGAAAAAGAAATACAAGGAAGACAGAATAAAAATAATAGAGCAAAAGTATAATACAACAAAATTTTTATCCAGAGGTTCTGACAACATGAGCAAAATTTCAAAGAAACTCTATTTGCTTAGCGCCAGAAAGGATCCATTGAATGAGCAAGTAGCAATTCTCATAAAGAATGGCATTTCCAGAAAGCTTGTAAAAGATATTGATGTGTTGTAGAAGAGATTATCCGTTACTGAGTAAACATTTGCAGTGATTTGCCAAAAGAGGTGTACAAAACAAGGTGAAACAGGAAAAAGGAAAAGGAAGATTTTTGGAAGATGTGCAAGCTTGATTGAAGCAGACAAGGAGAAGTTTGGCTCGGCCAGTATTGATGCCAATTCCTACAAATGTTTGAATGCCTTGAGCATGTATTAGGGCTCCACGTGGACTGGCATCAATAAATGTATCAACAATATCCAGCAAGTTTCAATGGTATCTGAAGCATCCATATAAACATGATGCTACTTTCAATATAAACTTTATAAACAATGTAGTATGCAGAAGTCAGAAGTGACTAGGAATTGAACTATTGTACAAGTATAAACAGGAATTGAAAAGAGAAAGTTAGAGAAATTTAGAGATGGAAACATGATTGGAATATGAGCATAAGGGTAACCTTGGAAGCGAGAAGAGAGAGAATCCCATGCTTGCGCATGTTATTGGGTAGATATGGTAATGGAATTCAAAATTAAAATCTGAACCGGACCTTCTCTAACTTGCAACTGCTGGCAGAGAGAGATTAATTTAATTAAATTATGGATACACAAATAAACAGGATCAGACGATCAGGCATGAGAATAACCTAAACAAGAACCTGGAGATGAAGCTGAAGATAGTACGGTCAATGGGACTGCACAAAAGAAGATTTTAACAAACAGCAAATAATGGATTTCAGACGACTAAAGGGTTTACCCTTCTTGTGTAGTATCCTTCACTTAACAGTCATCTAGTTCAAGAGTCGGAGGCCTGTCTCACTGCAATTTCACCCACAATATATAAATCAAAGTTTAAACTCTGTCTCAGACCATCAAAATAAAGTGTGCCAAAGAAGTTAATGGCAATGGAACATGGATTTACTGTCTTCCTGCAAATCATTGATGAAATCTGGTTCCACCAGTTAATGCTGCATCAGGAATTCTTAAAGACAAGGGAAGAGAAATTTCGAAATGGTTAATTCTGGAACATTTTGTCAAAGCACCTTTCTCATAAAGTACACAGTGATTCAGTGAAGAAGCAGATGGCATGAGATGCAGTTCAAACACCACAATCTTCCAGTCCAGCCTGGTTCATACCTGCAGAGTGCAGACAGAGTTCAGCTATCATTTCCATGGAGTTCCAAAAGGACTGCAATGCATAAAAAGGCTTCCCTTTTATTTTCTTTTATTTCAGTAGATAAACATTTATATGCTGGCTGAAATGCTCAATGACTTGGCAAAAATTTTCTTCGACATCTGATGCTTTCACAAATGGTATTGATTGTTTATGAAGAGGTCTTCAATCCAATGTCCCAAGAATCACACCACACTGGATGAAAGACAACTACTAGATTGAACCAGAAACACAAAGCTGTGTCCACATTCAAAAGATATACAAGGCACATACACAAGTCTGTGGGGGTAAAAGAACATTTTTAAATGTACCTTTGTCAAGTCAAATTCCTGTGTAGATGGAAAAATCTTAAGAGTCAGAAGAATTAAACAGGAAAATATTATTCATCACAAAAAAAATCAGCTTCCTTTCTATCCTCAAGGTCCTCCGCAAGATTGGACTCATCCACACTCTTCACGAAATTCAAAATATGGTGGGGCTCCTTTAATTGGAGTGAAGTCTCTCTTCATATATCTTGATCTTCAACAGAATCCTTCGTCTTTGTGACCCCAACATGTAGAACATACACGCGTCTCAAGAGATTGTACCTTCCTCATCTCCTCAACAAATTTAAAAATCTAATCAAATCTGAGGAAACAACAGTGCCCCAAAGGCCCTGACCAACACTTTGATAAACAAGAAAGGAAATTAGTGGAAGGCCCACAAGGTCTAAAAATTATATACAAGCCATGAACATTTGTGGAAAGAGGTGAGGTATTTTTGGTGGACAGTAAGTTCTTTAATTTCTTCTTGTTCTCTTGCTAAGATTTTGTACAAGATAGATACACATGAAATGGCAGAAAAAAAATCTGAGCAAACCTTTCCTTTATTTACTGCAAGGTTGCATTCAGCAGCCAAGCCTGCAAGTCAAGCATGCTAAAGCAGCCGGGCTTCCTCTGTCTGACAACGCATGTCCCTGAATCATGCTATAGTATGATTTATCAACATCTAAGCTAGACAATAAAAACAATGTTTATCAACTAATATATAGACATTTCTTATAAAAGTTGGATATAATAATAATGACAGATGCCACACCCAACATTGCTATACTTGTAAACTGTAATCCCAGTTTATTCTTTCTTGACTTCCAACTCCATTGTCCAATTAGTTGCCCCTTGCATAAGGAAGAGGCACTAGTTTGACTGACTTTGTAAGTCATGGTTCGAAGAATGTTATTCAGTAGAAGCTAAAAAACATTGTTCAAGAAAAGAAAATCCAAGAAAGAGTTAAAGTAGCTGAAATAATTACAAAACATAATTTTTCAGTAGAAGCATAGTGAGAAAAGGATAGATGCTTTATCAGACAATTCATTTAGAGCCTATACAGAATCAATAACGAGAAACAAAAGAAGAGTAAAGGTAATCTACATGAACAAAAAGGAAGGATTAAAAACCACCTGACAAGGAAGAACCTGTATTCAAATGTGAGAAAGTAATAATGCATTGATTCAGCCAACTCATAAAGGGGAATATTTTGGCAACCAATGTAAATGAGCAATAAACATTGAACTCTTAGGTTACCGAATGATTAGTTGAAAGAAAACAGATAATAAATGAAAAATGAGGAAGAAGGGGAATATGCCTGATGTTTAAAAAGTTGTTGACTGCCTTTCAAAGAACAAAAATATTTTTCTCTGCTATTAACCTGTCAAGAGAACAAATACATCACAATTGCAGCATTTTAAAAAGCATAACCTATTTTACTATCAGTGCACTGTAGAGGCATCCTAGGCTACGTCTTGGAAAGAATAGTATTATCAGTCAACAAGGAGAAATAAGAAGCACAAACAAGTAAACAGCATACTAGGAACTCACCCTTGCTTCAGCTTAGTCAAAAAGAAAAAGAGCATAGTTACAAGCGTTCCACTTCAATCTTCAAAAGCAAAAATACTTATGCCGGACAAACAGAAAAATGAAGAAAAATAAAAAAAATAAAAACAAAAAAGAAAGGCAGCCATATAAATATGCCATCAGTCTTGCTTGTCCAAACAACTAAAACAGAGAGGGCAAGGCAATGTCCAAGTACCAATCTCTTCCTACACACCTCTAAATTCAAGGACCTAACACTCACAAAGAGGTACACCCAAGCCAAAATTTCTTCTTAATCAAGCTCCTATACATGATCAGAAATCAAGTTGTTATAGATAAGTGACACAGAAGGTAGAACATGTGTAACACCAAAATGCAGGAAAAAATTCTTTGACGGCTCAATGAAGAAATCAACTGCAGCTAGAGCAAGATGTATCTAATAGAATCAAAGTATGTAAATGAATTTGGATTTACACAACATTGCAAACTTCAAGCAAAAAGGAAAAATATCAGTTCTTCAAGCAATCACGCAAAGAACGTCATATTTGAGTTGATCTCATGCTAGGTATATAATGCAAATTATTCAACGCCCCTATAAATTGACAAAACTGTAAACTTAAAGTTTCTTGTCTTTTTTTCACCACAAAAAGCACCATTAGAATTTGCATGGCATTAAATTAATCAGAAGCATTGACTTTTTTAGCATCAAAATGTGTATATTACTACTTATTTAAAAAAAAAAAAAATAGAATACAACAACAATAATGTCTTAACCTCAAAATGATAATGATAATAATACAGTACAATTTAACAAAATGGAGAAAATACAAAGTATAAGCAAAATGTACACATGGCAAATTGTGTTTTTTTATCCTCACTTTTGATAGTTTATACGCATAAAGCATAAATGAATTGGAACTAATATTACAAAACATGAGCGTAGCACCAAAAAGGCATAAAGAGTTTAGTTGCATCTAGAAGTGGGTGCGCACACACATAGAAAGAGAAGCTTCATTTCATGTTGTTTAATATTAAAGAAGACATGATATTGAAACTCCGTTTTATCTTGTCTAACAGTGAAGAAGAAGAAGCATAGAAGAATAAGAAACCATTTGCAATCTGTAAGTCTTGATCAACAGAGAAAAAGGGCAACAAAATAAGGAAGTCTCAAACATTATTGGTATTGAAGCATAATCAGTTGGCTAAAGCCAAAATAAAACCATTGAACTTGGTTTCATCTTATTTGAAATCAAAGAAAACGAAAAATTAGGATCAGGAGAACATGAGAAAACTAGGCACTGACCTTCATAGTGTGTGCGTGAGAGAGAGAGAGAGAGAGAGTCTCCATCTTCTAAATGGTTAGTACCTCTCATTAAGCCAGGTAAAGAAAAGGGTGGTAGGAGTTGATAACTAGAGCAACAAACTCTGCAAAATGCAAGGAAACAACAAAAGATCGAGCTTGCTGACATATATACCAAGATGCTTTCTGGCACCACACGAGAAGATACTGTCATACAACAAAATATGAAATGAAAAAAAAAAAGGTACAGTCATTCAAAAATAAAGACTTGCCTGACATAGCTTAATATAGGTTCCCCATTATAAATTCAAACAACTTTCTAAATATAGCAAGGAAAGCAATCCAAGCTGCGTTTGGATTGGTAATTCAGCAGAACTTGTTTACTGAAGAAGATGGAGAGATGTCAATCACTGACTACACTCAATACATAGGGATCTAGAGAGGAAAAGTAAGGAGAATAAGAAATATAATGAAGACAAAAGAGAAAAAATAGAGCAAAAGGATAAAACAACAATGTTTTTTTATCCTCATGTTCTACCAATGTGAGCGAAATCTCAAAGAAATTCTTCTAGCTTAGTGCCACAAAGGATACATCGAATGAGCAAATAGCAATTCTCATCCACAATGACATTCCCTGAAAGCCTGTAAAAGATGTTGATCTGTTGTGGAAGAGATTATCCCTTACTGACAAAACAGTGGCACTTTTTTGCCAAAAGAGGAGAAGTTTGGCATGATTGAAGCAGAAAAATGTGCACGCATGATTGAAGCAGACAAGGAGAAATTTGGCATGGACTAGCTTCGATACATCTGCCAGTCAACTGCTGCCAATTCCTACAATAGTTTGAACGCCTTGAGTATGTTTTGGGCCTCCACATGGACTGTATCAATAAATGTCTAAACAATATTCTACATCACTTTGAGCAAGTGTCAGTGGCATCTGGAGCTTACATAAACACAAACATTACTTTCGACATAAACTTATGGAACAATGGAGTGTGCAGAAGTGAGAAGTGAGCTCACAATGGATACTAAGCTCTCAAAACCAGTTCAAACAATGCATAATGGTGTCGAATAGAAGTGTCATTTATTTCAAAAACTGCAAATGGACTTTTGACCCCTTTTTAGGGGTTGAAATCAAAAAATTTGTCTTTTGAATTTCTGCAATAATTATGCTTCCTTTGACATTAAATTTTTTAAAGTTTTATGAATAATGTCAATTAACCTTATTGCAGTACAACTGAAAAATATGAATATTCATTGAAAAGAGAACGAGAAATTTATAGATGCAAACACGAATGGAATATGAGCATAAGGGTAATAACCTTGGAGGTGGGAAGAGAAAGGATCCCGTGCTTATGCACTGAATTGGGCAGACATGGTTACGCAATTCAAAATTAAGGTCTGACCTGGACTGTCTCCAGCCTGCAACTTCCAGCTAAGAGAGATCAATATTGATGAAATTATGGATAGACAAATAAAAAGGGTTGGAGGATCAGGAATGAGAGAATAACCTGAAGGTCCTGAACAAGAACCTGGAGATGAAGCTGAAGATAATAAGGCCAAGCATGGGACCGTACATCAGAAGATTTTAACAAATAGGAAATAATGGATTTCAGAGGGTTAAAGAGTTTGCCCTTCCTGTGTTAGTAATCTTCACTTGATAGTCATCCAGTACAGGATGTCGAACTCCTGTCTCACTGCAATTTCATCCAGAATATGTGAATCAAGGTTTAAACTGTCTCAAGACTTTTGAAAAATAAAGTGTGCCAAATAAGCTAATGGAAAAGGAACGTGGATTTACCATTTTTCCGGAAGTCGTTGAAAAAGTGTGTTTGGATGTTTGAATGTTTAGTTCTAAACTATTTTGTCAAAGCACCTCTCTCATAAATTACAGGGTGCAGAAGCAGACAGCAGGAGTTGACAGCTCGAACAACACAATCTGCTGGTCCAGCCTGGTTCATACCTGCAGATAAAGTTTAGTTATCATTTCCTTTGAGTTTCAGGAGGACTGCAAAGTGTAAAAAGGCTTCCCTTTTAGTTCCTTTGGTTTCTGTAGGTAAATATTTTTATGATAGCTGAAATGCTCAATGATTGGCAGACACTTTCCTCAACATCTGATGATTTCACAAATGCCATTGATAGTTTATGAAGAGGTCTTCAAATCCATCCTCCCAAATATCAAACTGCACTGTGAAAGACAAATAACTTTTATAATGAACTAGACACTTAAAACTGTGTCCACATTCAAAATACTATAACAAGGTACATATGCAAATCTGCAGGGTAAAAGAACGTCTCTGGAACAAGGAAACATTCATTTTTGAAGTGAAACTCCTACACATAAAGGAAATCTTAAGAGCCAGAAAAAATAAACAGAGAAATGTTATCCATCAAAAAAATTGAATCCTACATTTTTGGTTAAATCAGCTCCCTTTCTGTACTCAAGGTCCTCTGCATGTTTGGACTGATCCATACTCTTCACCAAATCCATAACCTCCTTTACTATTAATGCACCATACAGGCATCCTAGGCTATATATCTCAGAAACCGAAGTGTTATCAGTCAGCAAGGAGAAATAAGAAGCACAAACAAGTCTACAACATACTTTGAACTCACCCGTGCTTCAGCTTAAGAAGCACAAGCAAGTCTACAACATACTTTGCACTCACCCATGCTTCAGCTTAGTCATAGACGAAAAGAACAGAGTTACACAAATTCCACTTCAATCTTCAAAAGCAAAAATTCTAATGGAGGACAAGCACAAAAATGAAGTGAAATAGAAAAAGAAAGACAGCCCTTCAAATTTGCCTCGAGTCTTGCTTGTCCAAACGACCAAAACAGGGAGGGCAAGGCAATGACCATGTACCAATCTCTCCCCACAAACTGCACAATCAAAGCACCTCTCCATTCGAGGGCCTTACACTAACAAAGAGGTATATCCAAACCACCATGTATGCTCAATTAAGCTCCTATAGGCAAAAAGAAATCAAATTTGCCTGATCATTATAGATAAGTGACACGGAAGGCAGAGCATTTGTAACACCAAATGCAGGTAAAATTATTCTTCGACTGCTCAGTGAACAAATCAACTGCAGCAAGAGTAAGATACATATGTAATAGAATCCAGCTATCTATACAGCATGAATTTCAATACACAGAAGATCGCAAAGATCAAGCAAAGAAAAAAAAATATATCAGTTGTTCTAATCACCACACCCAAAAAAGAAAAGAGACGTCACCATGCAAGTGGATCAAACATACCTATAAAATATAGCAACATAGAAAGAGATGCCACCATACAATTTGAATGAATTAGATATTAAGGTGACAGCTCACTGACACATTTAAAAGCATTTTCTCTCAATTAAGGACTAATTGTTCCTCCCAACTGGTATAACACATGGAAATTAATATTATGGAACAGCTTTAAAGATAAAAAGAAGACAGGCCAGTAAGACTTGAAAATTACAGAGAAACATATCATAGTTTACTAAAGGATGGCAATGCAGAAGAAAAACTTTAAATAGATTCCCCCTCCACTTATAAGATCTTCTGTGTACTTTTGAATGTCCAATGTTAAATCAGCTTCTTCAGGACCCTAAATAACTACAACAGCCTGTAAATCAAGAAAGACATGATGTTATTGTGCATCTAGAAGGGAAGTTAAATATCATTTCTCAGTGTATCAGCTGCCAGTGGCAACCTGCAAAAGTTTAATTGCCCGTCCCATCAAACCCCACTGCAATAAAGAAAAAGAATGCTGATGCCAAATACATGTGCAAATCGATTAAGGTATGAAGAAAATTAGAGATTACCTTTCCTCAAAAAATAAAGAGAGAGAGAGCGAGAGAGAGAGAGAGAGAAATACCAATCTACCTCCATTTCAAATTCAGTGATATGAAGATCATCACTCCATTTCAAAATCCACAAACACAACATAACTGTAGACTATTAGGAGACCCATTAAAGAATGTTAGGGAAAAAACAAATAATAATATTATTCATTAATCAATAAGAAGGGAAAATTGTTGGAATACGAGTGGCCTTCCAAAGCTTGTGCATCAATCTTCATAGCCTTTTATGTATGAGATATAGACAAAGCACTCAAGCCAACGACACCGTTAATTACCAAATTAGGTGGGAACACTGAAACTGTTAAGATCACGGAAAAGTACAAGCAGAACTAAAGAACGCAAGTCTTAATAAAACAAACAACCCTCAAAAGCAATTGGTTTAAAGAATAGTCAGCAGTTGGAAAAAAAAAATCAATATTATTGTTTTTGTTTCGCTAAAGGAACTGTTCAATACCGCATCTTAAGTCCCTCTTCATTTTCAAGGAACTGAACACTAAAGATTATTAGGAACCCGAAAGATCCCCCTTTCTCAATTTAAAGAATTTAAAGAATTCAACTGTTATGACCCAAGCATGATAAGAAATGGAGCTGAACACTTCTAAGAGTAACAACAGGATATTCTATTGTTAAGGATATTCTATTGTTAAGGATGTGGGCTGGCATCAGTCCAATAAGGTTCCAGTTACTGTTACTGTATTAGGCCCAAATAAATAAGTTAGTAGCATGAGCCTAATAGTTTATCTGATTATGTGTTGCATTAGAGATATATATATGTGAATAGTGTGAGAAAGCAGTCAGTTGATGAATGGTGAATTAATCATCTCTCTCTCTCTAAAGTTCTCTGTCTTCTCTCCCTCTTAGCTGCTATCTTCTTCCTCATTTCCTCTATTCTGGTTTGGTTCCTTACATCAACATTGAAAAAATTTTACTGTCCAAAGAAGCTCTGTTTTTATGTTGTTCGATATTAAAGAAAAGGAATAGGAAAAGGAGAAGGAATGCAGAAGTATGGGGCCGCTGACAATCTCTAGATCACCGCTGGGGATGTATAAACAAACAAGAAAATAAAGAATTAAGGGAACAAGAAGTCTCAAACATAACCAAAATCAACATTGATATTGGAAAATGACCGGTGCGGGCTCGAACAAAAATCAAGAATCATATTTTTGTTACACAGGTTGAAAAGGCCAAATTTCAGTTTCAAGAAAGAATCTTTTGACTTACCCTGAAAGAACCACTTTGTTTTTTTTTAACTTGTTTGATAATAAAGAACTGAAAAAAGAGGAAGGAGAAAGAGAATAGAAGATTAGGAGGCGCTCACAATCTGTAAATCTTGGTCATAAGCCGAGACTGGGGCCAAATCCGGAAGCCGGAGTTCCCTAGGGTGGACTTGGGCACAGTTGCAGGGTTTCTGCAGCGGCTGAAAAAAAAAATCAAGAAAAGACAAAAATCACAGAAATAAAAACGGCTGTGAGAGTTCTTGGGGGAAAGAATAAGAAAAAGAAAAGCAAAGAGAAAGGGACATCGAGATCGCAAGCCGTGGGAGAGGCGGCACTGGACATTTTCTTGCAGAGCAGGAAGAGCGTGGAAGATGGCATGCCTGATCTCCACTCTCGGATGCCGGCGATGAGGGTGGCGGGCGGAGCACGGAGGACACCACTTGATTGCGGAGAGAGACTGTCTTGGAAAGTGGTTACTGCCCGTTGCTGCTTCTGGGCGCGGCGCGGGTGATCCCAAAAGAACAGAAAAGAAAAGCTTTGACAAAAAAGCAAAAATAAAAAAATAAAAAACCGGCAAAGTACCATGGGTCGGCCTTACGAGCGACAATCTTAAATAATGTGAGGCCAGGCCGGGCAGGACCGGGCCTTGCGCTCCACCGACCTAAATTATCTTGCTTTTGTAACGCCTCCTCCACCGACTATGTTGTGTTGCGTAACAAAAACGCTAAACAAGTAAATAGGTTAGATATTTGGAGGCCCAGTTAACCCGGGCCTCCTTAAATGTTGCAATCCATCTTTAATTTGATAAAAAATATCAGCAGGCAGGCGTGTAAAATATCAAGAATACCCACCCTTTTAAGGATACCAATCTACCTCTTCATTGGCCAATTAACAGTCAAACACATTCTAATTCAGTCAGATGACATAATAGGCACCATGAACAATTAATCATCCAATTACGTAGGAAAATTAAAACTGTTGAGTTCACAGAAAAAAATAAGTAGAACTAAGAAAGTCTGAAGAAAACAAACAATCCTCAAAAGCAATTGGTTTTAGAATAGTCAGTGATTAAAAAAAAGAATCAAAATTATCGTTTTTGTTTCACTAAAGAAACTGTTTAACACTGCATCTCAACTCCCTCTTTATTTTCAAGCAAATAAAAAACTGAACACTAAAGATTATTTGGAACCCAAAAGATCCCCCTTTCTCAATTTGAAGAATTTAAAGAATTCAACACTAAAAATAACTTTAACGCTCAAAAAAGTTCTGTTTTATCTTGTTTGGTACTAAAGAAAATGAAAAGGGGAAAGAGCGCAGAAGTATGAGGGCACTCACAATCTATAACACTAGATAACCACTGGGTTGTACAGACAAACAAGAAAATAAAGAACTAAGGGAACAAGAAGTCTCAATTATAACCAAAATTAACATTGACATGGAAAAATAACCACTGCGGCCTGCGGGCTAGAACAAAAATTAGAGATTATATTTTTGTTACACAGGTTAAAAAGGCCAAAGGCCAAATTTCAGTTTCAAGAAAGAATCTTTTGACTTACCCTAAAAGAATCTCTTTGTTTTTTTATTTTTATCTTGATTGATAATAAAAACCTGAAAAAAAAAAACGGAGGAAGAAGAAAGAGAATAGAAGATTAGAAGGAGCTCACAATCTGTAAATATTGGATATAGACCGAGATTGGGGGCTGAATCCAGAATCCAGAGCTCCTTAGGCTGGACTTGGGCACCGTTGGAGGGTTTCTGCGGCTTAAAAAAGAACTCAAGAAAACACACTAAAGAAAAAATAAAAACGGTGGTGAGAGTTCGATTCTTTGAAAAGAAAAGAAAAGACATGCAAAGAAAAAGGGGAGTCGAGGTCGCAGCCTGTGGAAGAGGCGGCACTGGACTTTTAGCAGAGGAGGGAAAGCGTGGAAGATCGCATGCCTGATATCCACTCTTGGACTTTTTTGCTTCTCACGCACGTCTCTAAAATTTGGAAATAAATCAAGAAAAGAAAAAAAAAAAAGAAATAAAAACGGCGGTGAGAGGTCGATTCTTGGAGAAAAAAAAAAAGAAAAAAGAAAAGCAAATGAAAGTGAAATCGAGATCACAAGCCGTGGGAGAGGCGGCACTGGACTTTTTTTGCAGAGCAGGAAGAGCGTGGAAGATGGCATGCCTGATCTCCACTCTCGGATGCCGGCGATGAGGACGCAGGGCGGAGCACGGAGGACCACTTGATTGTGGAGGAAGAGGCTGTCTTGGAAAGTGGAGTTGCCATTAACATCGTATTTGGCCGTTGCTTCTTTTGGGCGCGGGCGTTCCCAAAAGACCAGAAAAGAAAAGCATCGAGAAAAAACCAGGCACGAGCAAAGTATGTAACCTATGGGTCGGACTTACGGGTGAGCATCTTAAATAATGTGAGGCCAGGCCAGGCCGGGCCTCTCGCTCCACCGACCTAAATTGTCCTCCTTTTGTAATGCCTTGTCCCACCGACTTTGTATTGTAGCGTAAAAAAAGGCAAATCTATAAATTTTACTCACCATCTTTTGATTTTTTAAGAATTTTATCCACAACATTTTTTTGTTTTGAATTCCACCCTTAATGTTTGCTCCGTCAATTTTTTTTGCCCTTTTCTGTTAGTTGACCGTTAAGTATGATACATGACAGTCCAATTAGCGATATATTTAATATTTTTATATAATTGAAAGAAAGAGATTAAAAAAAAAAGTCATAAGAAACAAATTATCGACTGTAAAATAATGACATATTATTGATCTGGGCTATAAATAGGATGATTTATCACTGACTGGACTGCCATATATCACACTTAACGGTCAACTAACGGAAAATAGCAAAAAAAATTGACGGAAAAACCGTTGATGGTGAAATTCAAAACAAAAAAATATTGTGGGTGAAATTCTTAAAAAACTAAAAAATAGTGGGTAAAATTCATAGATTTGCCTAACAAAAACGCTGAACAAATAAATAGGTTAGATTTTCGGAGGCCCAATCAACCCGGGCCGCGTTAAATGGTGCAACCCATCCTTTTATATAGGAAAAAATATTTTTTTGATGACCACAAAAAAAAAAAAAAATATATATATATATATATATATATATCAAGGTTGTCAGAACCGGACCAGTCATCGAATCGGAAACATTAGTGGGTCAAGATTCAACCAGTTGAACCGGTCGAACCGGTATTTGAACCGGTATTTAATAATATATATGTGTATAAAAGTAACTATAAAAATAATATTTATAAATGATAATTAAATATTAATTTTTCTAATTTTAAGGATGAAATTGAAATTTTTAATAGATTTAGGACTAAATTGAACTTTTAAATTAAAGTTAATACTTAAATTATAATTTAAATAATATTTGGGGTCAAATTATAATTTATGAATTTTTTAATTTTATTGGACCAGTTCAACCGGTCCGGTTTTCACCGGTTCTTGACCGGTTTTTTCCGGTTTTGACCGGTCCGAGTCACCTTTCAAAATTTACCAAAACCGGCCCGGACCACCGGCCGGTCCCCGGTTCAACCAGTCCGACCGACCGGTCCGGTCCAGTTCTAACAACAGTAATATATATATATATCAGCAGGCAGGCGTGTAAAATATCAAGAATACCCATCCTTTTAAGAATATCACTCTACCTCTTGATTATTTGCAAAAAAAAAAAAAAATCTACCTCTTGATTGGCCAAAATAACGGTCGAACACGTCAAATTCAGTCAGATAACGGCCTCTCTCTCCATTTCAAAATCTACAAACAAACATAACTGCAGACTATTCAGAAACCCATCAAAGAATGTTAAAAGATAAGAACATAATATTAGTCATTAATCAATAAGAAGGGACAATTGTTGGAATACGAATTGTCCTCTAAAGCTAACGCATCAATCTTCATAGCCATTTATGGATGAGACATAGACAAAGCACTCAAGCTAAAAACACCCGACATGACTAATCATTGGGTGAATCCTCTGTATGGCCATAAAAAGCACCATGAACAATCAATTATCCAATTACGTAAGAACATTAATAACTGCTAAGATCACAGAAAAGAAGATGCAGAACTAAAAAAGAAATTTTCTAGAAAACAAACAACCCTCAAAGAAAATTGCTTTGAAAAATAATCAGCCGTTTGAAAGAAAAGAAACTGTTTAACGCTGCATCTCAACTCCCTCTTTATTTTCAAGCAAATAAAGAACTCAACACTAAAGATTCTTTGGAACCCAAAAAATCCCCCTTTCTCAATTTAAAGAATTTAAAGAATTCAACACTAAAGATAATTTTAACGCTCAAACAAACTTTGAGCTTGTTTGGTATTAAAGAAAAGGAAAAGGAGAAGGAATGCAGAAGTATGAGGCCGCTCACAGTCTATGACTCTAGATCACCAGTTGGCTGTATAGACAAACAAGAAAATAAATATTAAGAGAACAAGAAGTCTCAATCACGACCAAAATTAACATTAACATTGAAAAAAAACCAGTGCGGGCTAGAACAAAAATTAACAATTACATTTTTGTTAAACTGGAAAGAATCTTTTGACTTACACTCAAAGAACCTCGTTTTTTTTTTTTTTTTTTTTTTGTGTTGTTTGATAATAAAGAACCATCAATTGAAAAAAAAAAGAAAAAGAGGAAGGAGAAAGAGAATAGAAGATTAGGAGGGTTCACTATCTGTAAATCTTGGTCATAGGCCGAGATTGGGGATGAATCCGGAAGCCAGAGTTCCTCAGGCTCGACTTGCGCACGGTTGGAGGGTTTCTGCAGCAAAAAAAATTCAAGAAAAGACACAAATATAAGAAATAAAAACGATGGTGAGAGTTCCATTCTTGGGAAAAAAATAATAATAAAAGAAAAGCAAGGAAAAGGAAAATCGAAATCGCAAGCCGTGGGAGAGGCGGGACTGGACTTCTTTGCCGGCGATGCCTGATCTCCACTCTCGGATGCCGGCGATGAGGGCGCAGAGCGCATCACAGAGGACCACTTGATTGCGGGGAGAGAGAGGTTGTCTTGGAATGTGGAGACCCCATTGACATCGTATTTACCCGTTGCTTCTTGTGGGCGAGGGCGATCCCAAAAGCACAGAAAATAAAAGCTTTAGGGGTGTTTGGATTAGTTTTTAAAGGAGTGTATTTGTGTTTTATCTTCAAAAAGTAGGAAGATAGGTATTTGGTAAACTTTTTAGTATTACTTTTTGATTCTGCTTATTTCCTTATTTGACTTCCTAACAGCAGCTGATTGAAAAGCAGCTCCGACCTACTTTTTACTACTTTTTAGATTACTTTTCACTTTTTAATATTAATAATAATTTATATGGACTAAATTACCCTTAAAGAATATTTACATAATTTTACTATTATTTTTTTTACTTCATATATGAACTAGATATGTTAATTTATTTTATTAGTATTTATATAATTTCAATAATTTTTTTTTCAAATATTCTTAAATAATATTTTTTTACTTTAATTTTCTTTAATGTGGACATTTATAAAAAAAATCTCAAATATAATAATTTTTATAATTTAATAAAAATTAATATTTTTTTAAAAAAATTAAAAATTAAGTAAAATAATTCTCAATATTATTTATAAAATATTATTCTAAAATATAAAATTATAAAATATAAAAATAAAAATATTTAATATAATATATCTACACAAATTATATGTCTAAATTAGACATTTCATTATTCAACAGTAACAGCAATTATAAAATTAACCAAACACTTTATTAATTTTATCAGCAATCAGCAACAGTAAGTAGAAATCAGTAATCAGCAATCAGCAGTAACAATCAGTAACAGCAATCAGTAACAATAACATTCAACAGTTAACCCAAACAGGCTGTTAGTCTGAAAAAAGAAAAACAGGCATTGTATGTATGGGTGGGCCATCCGTGTGAGCATCTTAAATAACGTGAGGCCAGGCCGGGCTGGGCCACGCGCGCCACCGACTTAAAATTTTCTCCTTTTTTTTTTTTTTTAACAAAAACAGAAAGTTGGAGTGGCATCTACATATTCCATCAAAAAGTATTACGTCATATTTTTATAATATTATTATAATTTTAAATAATTACAGCAAGCAAAACATTAGAGTTAACGTAAATTTAATTTCACAGCCCAACCTAATAAAACTCAAACTAAAAAACTCATAGTCTACATCGACATTTATTACTGTACCAAAATATGTCTACAGAAAATTTTCTCTCTTCAGTAATGCCTCCTCCCACCGACCTTGTTTTGTCGGGTAAAAAAAAACGCTGAACAAGTGAAGAGGTTAGATTTTTGGAGGCCCAATCTTCCTGGGCTGCATTAAATAGTGCAACCCATCCTTTTATTTAAGGAAAAAAAAAAGCAGGCAGGCTTGTAAAAAATCGAGAATACCCATGGCCTATTGGGCTACCAGAAAATGTTACATGCATTGAGATTGTACCAGGCCCAACAAGAGTCCATATTGATTCAATGTTGATTCACCAGCAACTTAATTGGGCCCTCGGTAACAAGTAATTTGAGTAAAGCCCATTTCTTGCTGTCCTTATAAGTATAGCAAACTAGGGTTTAAGACGGGTAAGCCCTGGTTTCGTGCCTCAGTTCTTTGCCGCCACTCTCTGAGAACACACAGCAATCAGTCATGGCCGAGCAGGTTCGCTTCAGATCACCCTCCCTCTCTCTTCATCTTTTTATTTTAACTTTTTAAGGTTTTGGTTTCTTGCGTTCTTGCAGACGGAGAAGGCATTTTTGAAGCAACCCAAAGTGTTTCTTTGGTAATAACATACTGATTTGGTTTTTTTCTCTATTTTTTAATTTTTATTTTTTTTCCTTTGTTTGATCGTCGATTTTTTTCTTTTAAAGCTCAAAGAAGTCCGGGAAGGGAAAGAGGCCTGGAAAGGGCGGGAACCGCTACTGGAAGAGCATTGGGCTTGGTTTTAAGACTCCCCGAGAAGCCACCGAGGGTAATTTTTTTTTTTTTGTTTATCTTTTCTTTCTTCTGTTTTGGTAGTTGGAGATGTTTTTATTACAATTTGTTCTTTCTTTTTTAAAATGTTTGAATGTTTGTTTGGTCTCAATGTATGGATGCTTATGTTTGTGGGTGTCGGATAAATGGTGACTGGGTAAAATTTTGTATGTTGCTAATGATTGTGTTTATGTTTAGATTTCCAAGACCTAAGTTTTGATAAGTCCGTGTAGTTTTTAATAGTTCAAGCTGTGTCATATGATCTTGTTGTAGATGCTATTGAGCAAATTTACCTTCCATTTATTAATATAAGCTTGGCTGGAGGATGTGTAGCATGATAAAAATTTGTGGATCGATTGTTTGGAAAATTTTGTTTTTGATCAACATTTTGGACCTTGGCTGTAAATTCTCGTCATGAGAATGGTGGTGAATTAAATTTGAATATATATGCGGTTGGCTTCTAATGGCTAAAATGGGTTTATTTGATATCTGTTTTCCCTGTTTATACTGCTGTAGCATAAATCTAATGGCTTAGAGAATCATCAATTTTCTACAATGGGTGCCACAAGCAATCACTTTTTCAGTTGGTTGTCATTCATTCATCTCTTGTAATGTTAGAATATAGGATCTTAGGGTTGCTTTGACTCAATGTGCTTCGGTGGTGACGTATTTACTTCTATTTCTTGTGCTTTTTGGTGTTTACTAATTCAGTTGATGGAATTCTGTTTCACTTTCATATAGGAACGTACATTGACAAGAAGTGCCCCTTTACTGGAAGTGTTTCGATTAGGGGTCGTATTTTGGCTGGAATTTGCCACAGCGCTAAGATGAATAGGACTATTATTGTTAGGCGGAATTATCTTCATTTTGTGAAGAAATACCAAAGGCATGGTCCCATTTTGGTTTCTGATGGATGTATCTTTGGTCCTTCATATGTGTTCTATTATTGCTTATATGGGAGCAACAATTTTTGTTTCTTTCATGTCTCAGATATGAGAAAAGGCATTCCAATATTCCTGCGCACGTATCCCCATGCTTCCGTGTGAAGGAGGGAGATCATGTTATCATTGGGCAATGCAGGTAAATTTTTAAGCTAAAATTTGGCTAATCAATTATTTCTTTTGGTGATATGTGTGGAGTCTGAATTTGTTATCCTTGACTGCTCATATCCTTTTGTTTTTTTCCTTGTTTACGCTGGTAGACCACTGTCAAAGACTGTGAGGTTCAATGTGCTGAAAGTGATTCCTGCTGGATCTTCTGGTGGTGGGAAGAAGGCATTTACGGGGATATGAGATCTAATGTCTGGCTTTGTTGGGCTGCATTGCTGGCACGATGAATTAAGGGATCTGGTTATGTAACCAAAATTTTTTTAAGTTTAGACCAGCATCTAGTTTGGCAATCATTGATGAATAGACGTTCTTTTTCTTCCCTTTCATATTGTTGATCAGACGAGGAAGTCTTGAAGATGCAAGTACCGTTGTTTTTGATAGCATTCAAGATCTAAATCTTTTTGGTTCTCATCGTTTTGCTTGTGCAACTGTGATTTAATTGGTCATTTGCTGGTTGTGTTTTTACGGTTCCTGTTCCATGTAGCGTTGAGACTAGTATATGAATCTGGTGGTAGTATTGTCTGACGTTGTCTTTTTATAAAACCTGCAAGACGACCGTCACCTTAGGCACGCTTTGTAGAATGGCCATTTTCAAGCAAGTGCACAGTTCTTTCTGTGGAGTGAAGAGTAGTTTAAATGACTGGTTTTGTCTTTTGTTGATGCCCTAATTTAGAATTTGGTGTGGTCAGTGATTTGCACAAGGCCTCTATCTTCCTTTTTCTGTTGTTTTATTTAAGATTGAGTGGTGAAGTTTGGATGTCCCGTGGAATTTAGTGCCTTCTTTTTTGAAAAGTGGAGATCGTAGGTGGCCATTCTTAGGCTTTGTGAGGGCAATGATGTCAGCTTAGGAGCTTTCCCCCGATGTTTTAATAGGTTGTGAAACTCATGTTTCATATGAATAAGGACAAATTGTCACCGGTCATGAAATGGACTCTTTACCTACCCGAAAATTTTCACAATTTTTTTTTGTTCAAAATGGTTTTAACAGTCTTGTTGGCTAACCATCCAATTTCTGAGTTTATGTGTAAGTGTAACTAATTCCCGATGAATGATGCTTTGGCAATTTTTGGTTTAATTGTGGGAAATTATTGTCCTTATAATCGCAGCCAATCTTTGGGACCCTGAATCTTTTGTAGGAAAGGAATGCTACATTCACAACACATTGTGAAGTTCTCATTTTGGGAAAAGTTATGTAAGCGTTATAGTCGATACTATGTTTGACAAGTGGGATGTAGATTTTTATATTATAAAATATGTATTGAATTTGATAAAAAATAAATAAATAAAATTTTAAATTAACTGCATATTTTTTATAATTGTGTATTTATGGTCGTGCCCTCTTAATTATTTAAGTGGTGATGATTTTTTTTTTTTTAAGTAGAAATTGAGAAGTTACCATATTATATAACTTAGGCATTACCGCATATTTTTTATAAAATGAAAGGACTCAAGTTCTTATCTTAGAAGGACTATAAATTTATAGAAATTAGGAGGTTTATACTCATAATGTAGCTCATAATAATAATTAATAAAAAAATTGCTCTTCAGCCATAAAAAATAGGTAGATACTCTCAAATGCTGAGCAAAGATGACAGTTTTTAGAGCGTTTGTGCGTATCCGACCATTTTAGTCTCTACCCTTTCATACTTCGATTGTTTGTATCCGTTGCTAATTTCTGTATTCCAAACCAAGTTATACTTCCGAAGTTTCCGCTTGTACTTATATACTCTTTAATTTAATCATATAACCAGTGAAAGTCCAAAACATACTCTTTCTTTGTTTATTATTATTATAAGAAAGATTGAAAAGGTAAGTAATGAAAATTGAGTCACTGGAGCTTAAACGTATAATTAAGAAGGTAAAAATTATAATTTCACTCATTATTTTTATACGTTTTAAGAATTTCGCTTACAACGTTTTTTTTATTTTGAATTTTATCTTTAACGTTTTTTCCTTCAGTTTTTTTTTACTCTTTTCGGTTAGTTGACTGTTAGGAGTGACCTGTGACAGTCCAATCAGCGATAAATTTGATGTTTTTATATAATTGAAAGAAAAAGATTAAAAAAAAAAGTCAGAGAAACAAATTGTCGACTGCAAAGTAATTATATGTTATTGACATGAGTTATAAGTAGAATAATATATCACTAATTGGACTATCGTGTATCACACTTAACGGTCAATTAACGGAAAAAGTAAAAAAGATTGACGGAGAAAATATTGAGGGTGGAATTTAAAATAAAAAAAAAATTATGGATGAAATTCTTAAAACGTGTAAAATTATAGTTTTTGCCAATTAAAAAATCTCAATAAAGTTTCCCGGTGTGAAACCAAACCATACTCTTTCCCACATACCGTATTGGCGTAGCCATGAACGAAAATTTAGTATAGCTATTTTTCTTTTCTTGGGCAGCCGTAAATTATTAACTTTTTTTTTTTCTGCTACATTTTTTATGAGATTTATGAAGTGATATGGTTATGCACGATTGCATGCAGTAGACGCAACTTCCATTATGTGATTTCAAGCCTCTTTGCAGTGTCAAAGCATTAATACTTCCAATAAATGCATAAATCGGTGTAAGAAGGATGGGTCGAAATTATGCCAAAGCAAAGTCTGGTCCGCTGCAAGGAACAACACTAGTCTTTAATGGAGCACACTATTCCACGTCATCCCACACAGAAGAAGTTGCTTCCTCCCAAGGTCTCTTGTCAATAACAATAAAGATTCCTTTTCGCAAAACTATGATTTAATGAAGTGGTCTCTTTTCTAGCTTGACCAAATTTCATCGCTATTCATTTTGCTCCTATTATTTTCCACACATGCATGGATATGTACCAGTGGTTAACAGGTTTAAAATTGGATTCAAATTTAAATGTCTCAAATTTAAATTTCAGTCGAAGTCAATTAAAAAAAAATTTTTTAGAATTAATTTTTGTTTGGTATTTGCACCAAATTTACTCTCTTATTTTCATAGAAAAAAGAATCGACGATATAAGAAAGAAGGCCTCTTCTTTGTGGTGAGTAATTGCTCAAGTACTCATTGATTGCTATTAACCCAAAAACAAACTTCTCCGGAGCATTGAAAATGAGACAAGATATTTTACAAAGTAGTGGCGATTCGTTCCCTTTTGTTGAAAGCAAAATAGAAAGTTAGCATAAAGTCATCGTCTTCCATCATATTCCCGTTTGATAAACTTTCCTCCTGTTCACACTGGCCAATCAATTGCCATACATTTCCCTTTCAAATCTTGTTGGCCATTAGCCAATTATACAATAATTGAGTAGACAGAAACCCGTAACGCAAGGTGTTCAGTATCAAGTAAATTAGTTTGTCAACAGTTAAATCAATGGATTAACAGGTTAATCCCAAATTTGATCAAACATTTTGGTGACTTGTATGCAAGTTTCGACAATCTTGACTTGCTTTAGCCAGTGGCGACCATCTTTAATAAAACATGAATGGAAGGGGAAAAAAAGAAGCAAAAAGGGCAAAAACAAATTATGGCCCTTTTCTGTTTCCACGGCGACTTTGAAAATTAATGATAGAAATATAGTCCACCATGATTTAGCGGTGCGTTTATCTATAAAAATATTTATTTTTTATTTCTTTTTAATGTTTCAGTCGCTTTTCTTAGCTCTTAAATTAATAAGCTAGCTGAGGTAGATAATAGTCAATAATAGGAAAGATATTACAAGAAAATGGCGTTTTCCTTCTAGATCCCCCACTTGGCTAACGCAAGACAAAGATTGTCCCAAGGTTAATATTACATCAGAAATCCAGGGAATTGGACTACTTGAGCTAATGTGCTGCCGTCAGTGCACGTAACTCTCGTAGTCCGACGTTTTAAAAATAAGTTATGCATATTTTTACCACTATTTTTGTTGGGTTAAACCATTTCTATAACTTTACACTTGCATCCTTAGGAAAAGAATAATGGAAAATAAATCCCACAGGGGGCATTTTCATAAATAAAAAAGTTTCACATCTATATTTTAATAGTCATATTTAATATATATATTATCATAAATTTATTCATTTTTATAATAAAATTAGTAAAATATGATATAAAAAATTAATATATTATTTTTTATTATAAAAATAATAAATATTATTAAAAAATAATTAAGTTTATTGTGAAAAAAAATATTTTATATATATTATCTATGTACAAACGCATATGTACGAAACTGAATTGGTGAGGTAAATCCAAAGAAACGACACACCAGAAGACATCTCGTGGCAAGAAGACCAACGTTTGAATTGTTAAAACGGGAAAAAACAAAGGAGAAAACAAAATAGAAAAGATCACGTGGATTATTACCGAACATAAATAAAACACAACCCAACAGATCTTCAGCCATGCTTTCACAGAAAAATCTGGAATTCGACGGCTCCTAATAGTCTCTCTCTTTCTCTATCTCTCTCTCTCTAAAATTGCTGCCGCTATAAAATGAATACAATACAGTATTCAAATCTAACATATTCCTGAGAATCTTCTCTCCTATGATATATTTTTATCTGATTCTCTCTCCTGTTTTCGCCACCTCTATTATTTGCTTGTTCTACTTTGGACACCCGCAAAGAGCAGCAAATTGCTTGGTCCTCTCCCATCACACCAGGGGCACTAAAAAGCATAAACTATGTGCGTGCAAGATGCAGAGCAGGGCAGCCACGAAATGGAGGGAATTGACAGAAACAGCAACAGCAGCAAGAAGCAGTCTTGGCCATCGCATTGCGAAGTCTTGCACACCCAGATGGAGAAATTGGATAAAGAACCTTCTTTGGTCAGTTCTGGTGATGGGTTGGTTGTCGGCAACTCATTTCCTGTGAGATAATTCACCCCATTTCTTCTTCCAAAGTTGCCTTTCTTTTTTCGTGATTTTTCTATTCTATATTTTGATTTGTGTTGTGAATATATCGTTTTCTTCTTTTTTTTTTTTTAATTTCTTCTTATTGAAAGTGAGATTGAATTACTGCTATCTTTTTATAATTGTAAAAATTAGGTTGATAAATTTTTATTTTTCTACGGTTTCATGGGTTTTCACTTATGTTGCTTTCTGAGTGTAGGACGTTTTAGCCAAGGTTTTTCTCAGGACAAAAGGACTCAACAATTAGTTGGATATTTTTGGCGTTAATTTAGTAACATTTATGGGTTTCATAGTTAACTTGATATCAATTTCTTTTCCCACTTCGCCTCTGTAGTTCTTTTTATTACTGACATTTGACACCTGGGAATCCTTGATGGGCTGGCTTTTCACAACTGCCAGTCCATGCGCATGTGCAGAACAGCAAGTACAGTGATTTTGTACCATACTATTTTTTCTTGACATGATGTGATTGGTTCTGGTTGTAACCAATTAAGTGTTTCACCAAAAGCTGCCAAAATTCATTCTTTGGAATTCAGGAACAGTAAATTTTGTTGGATCCAATTTGCCAATGATTTGTTGGTATTGAAGAAAACATGAAAAGTGAACAGAAGCCTGTCAAGTTCATCTGTCCTTCTGAATGTGTGTCTTCCTGGTTTGTGATTGTGCTATAATAAGCTGCACAGAAGTGCACATCAGGTTACGGAACATTTCCTAGAGGGACTTAAAGCATTGCAAAGGAAATAAGAAACAGACATAAAAGACTTTTAAAAAATTAAAGCATTATGAAAGGACTTCTAAAAGATCTTGTCAGCTCTCTTTTCCTTTGTACTTCTTTTGATATTGCCATCTTTGGGAAACAATTATTTTGATCAGCAAAAGGAACACTGATAGGTGTAAGTCGTTTCTTTATGCGAGAGTTTGAATTGAAAAATAGTGTCTTCCTCTTAGATTGCTTTCTTAAGCGATTTATCATTCTTCTAATTAGTTCTTTTGAATTTTTTATCTTTATATGGATCATTCAGTTGGAAAGCATTTGTGAAGATAGAGTGGTCACAGAGCAGAAAACGAATCCCTTAAGCAATTTGGTTCCTTTTCTTCGCTCGGGAGAGTGGTCTGACATTGGTGGTAGACTGCATATGGAGGATACACACATTTGCATCGGCAACTTGGCTGAGAAATTTGGTTGTAGTTTACTCAGTGAGGAGGCCATTTCTTTCTATGGTGTAAGTTCTCCAGCTTTTAATACCATCTGCCTACTATTTTAGCCATGAACTTTCTGTTGTCCCGTTTCTTCATGAGCATTTCTATTTCATGTGTGTGGTTTTATCTAGATGCTGAAATAGAGTCTCAGTTTCTCAATCAAGAAGTTTTGAGGGTAAACCTTTTCTGATTAGTGAGCATAGTAACCTTTTTCGGTGGATTAGATCAACTTGGTGGAAGATGACTTTCATTCATTTGTCACTTTTCAATTATTAAACTTCTGATAATAGTGACAAGCATTAAGTTCTTAGAAGGCCGTGTCACCCCTGTTGTTAAATTCAACCTATCTCTGTTAGAACTGCCACTTTGCTTCAAACTTTAAATAGCCTTTAGGCTAGTCTTTAGCTTGTAATGTGATTAGGTAAAAAGCTTCTACATCTTTTGTACCACTTAGAAAGTGGAGTTTACTTATTTAAGTGTCATTACTTGTAAAGCTATTTTAAGCATTGTGTTGTCAATCTCTTGTAATCATTTTAGTTTGTCTTTATTCTTATAAAAACTCCTATATAATGGAGCTTTTTGATCAATGAAAGTCAAGTCATTTCCATCCTCATTTCTTCAATCATGTCTTTGGACATTTTTCTCTACAACAAATGGTTTAATAGCTCTTTTCTCTCTCTTTTGCTGCATTTGCTGTTTAGCAGCAACTTTGCTGCATTTGCAGCTTTAATATTCATTTATCATCTTCATTTTCCTTCATCTTCTGCACTCAAAAAACCAACAATCTCCTTGAACATTTAAGTATGAAGCTCCAACCAATCCTATGTTTGTGCTTGAAACCATTTCTCTACCGTTGTTGTGCTCAAGCCCAAGGCCCTGAAAGAGAACAAAGAAACCTGGAATAAATAAAATGTGGCAAGTTTATAAATCAAGCACACTCTCCATAGACAAATTGGGGAAAACAATGCTTCATGGCGCTTGTGAAGTGACTAGTGTTATTTCACACCCTTCTTTCTAGTAGAACGTTTAACTCTGCCTGAAAAGAGGAGCATGCTTTTATCCTTTTGATGATAGATTTGGACATCTTGGAAGTTAATAGGATTATCAACCAAAAAGGATACTGATTCTCATAAATAGCAATTCCTTGGAATAACAGGTTTTTGATGGGCATGGAGGAAAGAGTGCCGCACAATTTGTTCGTGACCATTTACCAAGATTCATTGCTGAAGATGCTGATTTCCCTCTAGAACTTGGGAGAGTGGTCAAAAGGTCATTTGTGGAGACTGATGCTGCATTTGCAAAGTCATGCACCCTTGAGCCATCTGGCACCACTGCACTTACTGCGATGATATTTGGGAGGTAAATGCCTGACTTCCACAACTGGCGGTTAGCTATAATTTTTTCCGTCTTTTTTTTTTTTTTTACCCCACTGATCTAGGACCTTGTCAAATCTCTTCTGTGTCGTTCCTTTGGAACTATTGAATAGAACAATGTGGGGAAAATGACAACATGCTACATATAATCGTCAGAATTGTATCCTGCGAGTTCAATGAGTGGACCAATCACAGAGGCCTGCCATAGCATGCATAAATTGTCTCCATTTCAACGGTTGCTGGTGGTGCTGAGAGATACTTGTTTGTTCTAATTTCACATAAAATATCACCCTATCGAGTGCCACCAGTGGTAATTTCATACTTGCTTCTTAATGCACATCAACTAAGGTATTTTTGCATTTTGCATAGATCTTTACTCGTGGCAAATGCCGGTGATTGCCGGGCAGTATTGTCAAGGCGTGGAACAGCCATAGAGATGTCAACAGATCATAGACCCTGCTGCCCTGAAGAAAGGATACGGATTGAATCCTTGGGTGGATACGTTGATGATGGTTATCTTAATGGTCAATTAGGTGTTACTCGTGCGTTAGGCGATTGGCACATTGAGGGCATGAAAGAAATGGGCGGAACTGGTGGTCCCTTGAGCGCTGAACCAGAACTGAAGTTGATTACGCTGACCCAGGAAGATGAATTTCTGGTCATCGGAAGTGATGGACTATGGGAAGTGTTTTCCAGCCAAAATGCTGTAGATTTCTCCCGGAGGAGACTTCAAGAGCACAATGATGTAAAGCTTTGTTGCAAACAAATGGTAGAAGAAGCAATAAAACGGGAAGCGACCGACAACTTGACAGTTGTGATGGTGAGCTTTCACTTGGAGCCACCTCCACGAGTTGCTGTACAGAGAGCAAAAGTAAGGCGTAGCATTTCTGCTGAGGGACGTCAGAATCTCAACTTCCTGTTACACGGATCATGCTGAAAATTCTTTGGTGGAAAAGTGTATCTTGGTGAATAATGTATGTCTTTTCTCGTACTTTTGTGCACATAAATTCCTCAGAAAATAGAAACTGCAATTTTCCTGCCTCATTGTTGTAACCTCACTCAACTTCCTGCCTCAAGGAAGTGGATGTAATAACAAAAACTTGAAAAAGTTAGACATTGAATGAAAGGTTGCAATATATGATTTGTTTCGATGCTATCACGTCATTTTTCAGTCATCTGTAGAAGAGCAATAATAATACATGAAGGAGAGGAGCTGTAGTAGGATCCAACTTTCCAAAGGTAAGCAGCTAGGAACGCAAGTAAAGGCGTTGAAGAACAAACAACCAATAGGGATCCGAAAGTCTCATCATTACTGTAAATATACAAGCAACTATAAGGCAATCAGTGGAAAAATATGATGTACAAGATGATGTTTGTATAATCACTTGAGAAATGACTTCGTCTCTGTGGTTTCCCTGTGGATATCAGTAGTCTAATGAGATACAAAATGTACATTAAACAGTGATGCCTGGAGATTTTCTATCAATGTGCAGTTGTGCTTGTTCAAAGGTCACGTTCTGTCATTCAGTTTCCTCTTAATTTCGGATTTTACAACACGAATCAAGCACAAACTTGCAAAGAAAATGGAGACAATTAGCATAAAGAAGACACTGTTCCAACCTCTGGTGGAAATATACCCAGCCAAAAGAGGGCCAAGAGCTGCCCCAACAGAACCAGTACCATCTATAATTGCGGTCACGGTAGCCAAGGCACGCGAATTTCCCTTAATCAAGTCCTGGGTACCAAGATCAGCAGCGACAGCTGTAGTAATCAGTGAGTATGGCCCGTTCACAAGCAAACCAGATATAAACATCAAAGAAATGTTGGAGATCATGGAAAGGCTTCCATAAACGCGGTACAAAAATAGGGCTGGGATTGACAGTGCTAAAAATGAAACTGAAGTTACTGCACGAGCGTCAACAATATCAGATACAAATCCAGCCAGAATTCCACCAAGAACTCCTCCAATATCGAATACTGTCGATAGTATTCCAGCAGTTTTGTGTGACAAATGGACTCCTGCAACGGCTATAGTCAACAAAAGTTGCAATTAGTTTTCAGCATCAAATATGACTAAGAATTATCATAGTTAGGCACCCAAGTATGCAAGTAAAAACCAAACAACTCAACTCAATACGCCGACCAGAAGGAGCCCCAGGCCCACAAAAAAGGGTTCAGCTTACAACTAGTTTGTTGGTTTTCATACATAAGATAATGATAGCAAATTGATGTTGCAAATTCATTCAGAAAAACTCATTCACATACAAATCCAAGCAAAGCAAAACAGAACATGATCATCGATTGATTCATCAATAGAAGCCATAAATTAGGAGCAAATACCTGTGTGCCGTAAGTAGAAGGGCAACCAATACAGAAAAGTATAAGCCACCAGCTTGGAGAAGAAGAGGCAGAAAGCAAATGGCGCCACGCCTGGTAATCTCCAAGCCTCCAAGAATCCAATGGCACCCAAATTATCTGAGTTTTCGATCCCAAGAAGCCCTGCTTCCTCTGATTCAACTTTCACCGAATAATCCACACCATCTGCCTCCACCCCCATCTCAATCTCCTTCCCCAGCGACCCAAATCCAATGTCTTCAGGAGTAACAACAAGAAACAAAAACACAAAAACACTAACCAGAATCACCAAAAACCCTGGCACCACAAATGACCAACCCCATCCAAAGTCCAAAACTGCTGACGCCACGACTGAACCTATGATGTTCCCCACTGATGTATGTGAATTCCATACTCCCATTATCAACCCTCTCTTGTCTTTCCCAAACCAATTCCCAACCACTGCCACCACACAAGGCCAACCTACAGACTGAAACAACCCACAAAAAATCTGCACACCCACAAAATATCCCAACAAATGCAAATCAAACCAGTACCCTAGGCCGAAAGCTATAGTCAAAAAACCACTGCCCACCATTCCAAAAACCAGAAACAACCTCAAATCCATTCTATCACCAGCATGCCCTGCAAAATACATCCCTATTGAATATGAAGATAGAAATGCAAGATCAAGTTCTCCAAGCCGGTGGTTCCCCTCAGGACCATTGAATGGAGGCCAGCCAGTAGCATTAGAGTTCAAATTGGATTCATCAGAAACCAAATCCGACTGAGACGTGGAAGAAGAATTCAATTGAATAGTGGGTCCAAGCACGCTCTTGACAATGCTTGGAGGCTTCCTGGAAGCGTGGAAGGAAGCATAAGCCAGAAAGGTGATGATCAAGACTGTAATTTTATGGAAAGTTATGGTCTTTTGTGGGGGTTTAAGGGATGGAAATAGGTCAAAACCTAGGGCTATGCTTGGAGTTGCAGATTGCATTGTTGAATGATATAATTCAGAGATCAGAGTGTCAGCCTGAATTGTAGAATTAATTGCAAACCCCAAGACCCCAAATTACAAGAAAATCTAGTTCAACCACCCAACAAAAAAAAAAAGAACTCCTGAAAGTCCCGGTTTGCAGATCTAAATATTACCATAAACAGAAACTTTGATTTGAGAGAAGGGACAGGGTGGATCCACGGCTAGGGTTTCTTTGGTTTTTCAAACGTTTAGAATTACTTGCAAAACCCAGGACCCCAAATTACGAGAAAATCTAGTTCAACCACCCAACACAAAAAAAGAAAAATCCTGAAAGTCCCAGTTTGCAGATCTAAATATTACCACAAACAGAAACTTTGATTAGAGAGAAGGGAGTTGGTGGATCAAGGGCTACGGTTCTTGGGTTTGCAAACGTGATTGATCTGAGTTGGATCAAAGAAATATTCTATAATACAAGAGGGGGAAAAAATGATGGATTTGGTAAATTTGAACTACCAGAAACCAAGATTATTGAAAAGTAGCAGAAGAAGACACGAAAGGGAATTTTTTAGCGCATAACCGGGAATTGGTCCGAAACAATTGTGTTTTCTGACACAGTACGGTAGCAGGTTATGGTCGGACTCGGACCTGTGGTTTGACGGTTTTTTGAAATCTTTTGTATTTTTTTAATGCTCGTAATTTTCTTATATAGCCAGCGGCCAGCCAGCCAGATCTAGTGACAAGACGTAGGATGGTGTGGGCCTGAAGGGCCTAGGGTGGGTGGACTGGGCCCAGGCCTCATGAGAATGAAGATGGGTTTGATGATGGGCGGGGTCACTATGAAGAGGCCAGGTGGCGGTGCATATTGACCACGAAGCCCAAATTAGTGGTGGATATGGACGAGGTGGCCCTTCATGTGGCCGGCCAGGGTAGTTCGGCTCATGTTCGGCTCATGTCGTGTGCCGGGCGAAGGTCCTTAGCGTATGATGGGGTGTTAGCCTTTAAGTTGGATACCAGGGTGGCAAAAAAGTTATCCTTCCTCTTTATTATATATCAAATTGAAAATATTACTCATCGTTGTAGTTTAATAGTAAATATCAAACGCTGACAGGCTAAAAGTCCTGAATTCGAAAGCTGTCATGACGTTCAATAAGACTAAATATACTCTTCCCTTTTGTAATATTGAATTATACTGTAATCATTCAATCAGTCTAGAAGTTATCCTAAAAGTATGAGCAATACTTCTTGGCATAATCGTGAGCCACCACCTCTGCCCTCCCATTTGTTTGACAAAAAAAAAAAAAACAAAAGTGTTTGAAATCCAAATTTGAGATAACAGCTCAATTTTTTTTATTTTTTTATTTTTAAATAAATTTAATTATACAATAACTCATATCAATATATATCTATATAATTTTACTTAAAAGTGAGTTACTCATTCTTCCCTTGGATTTGAATCATGGATAATAAAATTACAAAATCAAAATAAAAACCGTGTTTTTGAAAAAAAAAAAAAAAAAAAAAAAAAAAAAAAAAAAAGGTAGCACGTTATGCTTTCTCCAACGGCACTGGTTGTGAATTGCGACTTGGGCTCAATTCTCAATCTCAAGTTGATTTGTGGTGGCTGCCAACCTCTGCTCTTGGATATATTGCACAGCCCGAAACACACGATTAATTACTCTTTATTATTTTAATTATTGATTTGGGCAATTGTGATAGGCTGATATTCTCTTTAAGCAAGAATTTTCCCTCTGAGCATCAATATTAGCATATGTATTAACACAACATAAAGTGATATTTTCTTTTTGAATCGTCTATTATAAAATTTATTAGATCGTAAGTTATACAGTAAAATAATTATTATGAAATTTATTAAATTATAAATTATACAGTAAAATAATTTTTCGTAATCTCTATTCTAATATCATGTTCATTGGATTAATAAGTAAAATTTTCCAAATATATAGAAATCTAACTCAAAACCTTCAAAATGAATCCGAGGAAAACACATGTAATTTCAGTCTTCAGACTAATAGATTAGAGTAACATAGAGGAGTAGACAAGCATAGTAACTATACTAATAGATAATTATCGTTATTATGACAATCAATCACAGTACGTAGACGTTTTATTACATGGTTGGTATAACACAACAGAAGGGTAAGCGAAACAAGAGTAAATTATTCTTATGCAAACTGGTAGAAATATAGAGCTGCATGTACAATCTATGGCATAGTACTGCTCCAGCTCGATCAACATCCTCTTGTGTAATATCTGGATCAAGGGTGGTGATGAGGATGGTGATGAGGATGATGCTCATGATGAGGGTCTGGCTTGTGTGGCTCGGGAGGGCCGCCTGGTGGAGGAGCATGGGGACCCGGAGGAGGAGGTGGATCAGCACGAGGAGGAGGTGGGGGTTCGTGGTGGTGTGGAGGACCCGGAGGCGGCGCGTGAGGTGGAGGTGGGTGAGGATGGGGATTGGGGTCAGGTGGTGGAGGATGATTCATCTTTGTAGTTACTTTTTTGCCACAATGTGTGTGCTTCTTGGTATTCTAGCAAGGAAACTTTGTGGCGAAATGAATGGATAAAGCCTATGGATTTATAGGCGGAAAAAGAAGCTTAATTAGTCGTTAAGCAAACAATGTTCTGGCAAGTTCGACGGGCGGCATATTGCCACATATTCACAACTGCGAGTCAAACTCGGTCTTGATTTTTTGGTAGGTTTGTAGGTGAGATTCACGTGCGCATGATATCATGACAATGACATTGTTATTTGCACACTAATCCATTCCACATGATCTCTGGATCATGAAATATTTGGTCGGTTGTTTAAAGAATTGCCTTTTGACTCAACCAAAAAAGGACGGGGGGAGGTGGGAAGGACCTTCTAGATTAGTTTTTTATTTATTATTTTACGCATAACGAAAATTGAAAATTTATATTAAGAAAAAATTTGTTTTTTCCACTTAAATAATTTCAAATTAATTAAAAAAAATATAAAATATTAAATAATTAAATTTAAACAAATAAATAAATTGTCACATAGTACTGATGAGAGACTGTATAACTATTTTGAAATTATTTAAATTAAAAATCACTCTTTATATTAAATGAAGGTTCCATTCCAAACTAATGAGACTTCAGTAATATGATTAGTGATAATTTAGAAATTTTTTAGTAGTGCAGTCATTATTAAAATTAAAAATTTTTAAATTGAATTTTAATTAAAGCCAAGTAACAAAAGATAGAAAAAAAAGTAGAGGGACCGAGGGTGAGGGGTCAAAATAGGAGAGGAGAGCTCTTTTATTAGAGTCCCTCTAATCAACGGTGCCTAGACCGACGCATACTCAGTACAGATACCTAAGCCCCAAAAAAAATGCAATATATTCTGTTAGTGATAATTTGGGCCAAGGTCGAAATTCTACACCAGAGTTTCTTAAGCCCAAATCAAAGGCCCGAAATGTTCAAATGCCCAAATATTGCCTGAATATCCTATTCGACAAAATTTGGATCTAGTAAATGGGTCCAATTGGCTAAATTTAGAGCTACAAGCTCTCTTTTTTGCTAGTGTTTTTTTTTTTTTTTTTTGGATATAAAGCAATCAGATTGTATTAATACGATAAATCTTAACTTAGTAGCTGAATAAGTACATCAGGGGGTTGCTAATCCAGTCTTGAGGAAGAAGCTTCTCCTTAGATTGTTTAGTAACTCAATCAGCAGAATAATTAGCACTCTTACGAACATAATTAATATAACAAATGTTCACATTATACAAAAAGAAACTGATGTCTTTCAAAATTGGAGCAATCTCCTAAGGCCAAGTCTTCTTGTCGTTCTGCAGTGCTGAGCAAATGACCTTAGAATCAGTTTCAATTACACTAGAGTAGGCACTCCATTTAGCTGTAAGTTGGAGGCCCATTAAGACTGCAGAAGCTTCAGCTTGAGTAGTCGTATTCATCTTCTTTGCCTTGATAAGGCCAACTAGCAAAAACCCTCTTTCATTTCTACATAGTGTTTCCATACCTGTCTTGTGTGAAAGTGGGTCAAAAGAGCCATCACAATTAATTTTTAGTTGCCCTGGAATTGGGTTTATCCATTTGGGTGGGTCTGCTACTATATTAGACAGGTTTGTGACTGGTTGTTGAGTTGCCAAAAGAGATATTTCATCAACCATGCGTTGTATCATGCCCAGTGTTTTAAGTGGGAAGTTGTTGATCAAAGACGAATTCATTTCTAACTTTCTAAATCTGCCAACAATATATGATCATTCTTGAAAGAAGATCCTTGTGACCCATCGAATTGAAATACACTGTGATGTTCTGCTACCAATCTGCAAAAGAAGGGAAACTATTTTACGTTAGTGTTTTTTGCTCAGTAAGTTTAAGTTGTCTTTTATTTAAATATCAATAACACTTTGTCTTTATTCATAGAAACAAACATTAAAAAAAAAACCAACTGCTATTTCTTTTTTGCTTCTGAATTGACCCTAAGCCATTAAAGGATTTGGAAATGCCTTTGCCAAGATGAGAGTTAGTGCCATCACCAAACCAGCAAGGTGACTCACACAATTCAACTTTGCTTTGATAAGTAGTGGAAGTTGGAGTTGAAATTTCTTTTTCAGCGAGAATTGACATATTAAGAAAATTGCAAAAAAAAAAAAAGAAGGAAAGATAATTCCATTGTGGGACATGTTGTTAGGATAGCTAGAATTAATCATTATTATTGTTGTTGTCGTCGACTTCTGTTCAGACAAGAGGAAAATTGCCAAATGTTGACATTATTGGAGTAACCAAAATAGACAAAAAAAATTTTGGCCATTTCCAAAAAAGAAATTTGAATTTATGCATATTGCAAAATATAATTGCTTAATCAGGCATCTAGTTTGAGTTCATGTTTCTCTATCCGTTCTCTTGAGACTTCTACGTCTTTTTACGGACAAAAAAAATAAATATACAATTGCTTAACCAATCATGAAAAAATTGTTAATTCTATATCTTAAAATTTGTCAGTGATGCATTTATTCAGTTTTGTAGCATATAAATAAATATAAACATGCGCATGCAAATTAGCAGAAATTATTGCCAAATAGTTCGTATAAGTTGAAATGCAAAACAAAATTTAGCCAATGCTTTAAGATCACCACTGGTTTTTTTTTTTTTTCATTGATTTCCTAGCTTACCACATTTATTTTTATTTCCTTTTCAGATAACTTATTTTCTCTCTCCCAAAAAAGCATCACAAAAGCTGTAATTCTAGTGGTAGAAAATGTTATAGCGATTCCTTTTTTTTTTTTTTTTAAGGTCGAGATGAATGAAAATGCACTATGCCTCAAACAAAGCAGATTCAACGGTAGCAGACGGGACTGGAACACCCCAACTAAATCCTACCATAGCAATTGTCGTGAAGAGGTCCGAGGATGCTGGAAAACCTGCAAGCCAAGAGGAAGACTGAACGCCAAGTTGGCGTGACCGTCAGCCACAAATTTCTATTAATTATTATTATTATTTTTTTTATCTATAAAAAATTTTATTGAGTAATTAGAAACGAAGAAATTGAAATTTAATAAAATTTGAATTTTCATCTACTGATTAAAAGATATCACCTTCAATCAGTTAAATAAATGTTCAACTTCTATTAATTAGTTTTATCGACACCGATTAATAATTTTTATTTTTCTAATATAAAAGTTATTAACGGTGATAAATTAATAATAACATTTTGCTTATTTTTATTTTTATTTATTAAAAAAAAAAAAAAAAAAAAAAAAACCAAACCAAAGTGAAAGAAAACACGACAGCCCCTCTCTCCTTCTTTCAAGCAAACGCACGGATAGATTCCCATCATCTTTCGTCACCACCATTCCTCAATTCTCATCATTTCTTCTAAATCAATCTCTCTCTAAATGGGTTCGAGCAATAGTAGACATGGGTCGCGCCCGTCGCCGGCTCGGGAGAACCGCAGCAACGGTGCCAGGCTCGTCTTCTCCTCGGTCATCTGTGGTGGCTCCTCTTCTGGCGCTACTCTTGAGGTAAACCCAATAATAAAGAAGATGCCTTTTTTTTTTTAATATGTGATTTTTTTTTTATTTTTTCTGAATTTAATCATAGGTAATGTTAGGACCCATTTGTGATTTTTGATGTTTCAATCAATTGTGAATCTCTTTAAGTACTTTTGATTCTGAGAGTTTGGCCCTTTTCGCTGATTCTGAGATGGTCTGGTGTTGATCAAAGAGATGATAATTAGGGTCTCATTCAATGAATTTTGCTTTGATCTTGTTTTTAGATTGGTAGCTTATGTCTTTATAACGGGTTGGTTTTTCCGATTCCTTCAGATGGCGAATGCATGATTTGATCACCCAAGTTTCAAGTTTGACAGCTTCCTCACTTAATCGAGCTTAGCAAATGGTGTCAGACAGTTTCAAATGATTTAAGTATTGTTGCAAGCACTGCCATTTTTACTAAAGCCATCATTTGCTTAAGATGTTTTCCAAATTTTCTACACGAGATGCTGCCGAATCTTGTTTTTTTTCTTTTTTCGTATTCTTTTTCGATTGAGTCTGAATGAGGGAATCTATTATTATAATTTTGCCTTCTTTGGATGTGTTACCCTATAAATTGGTGCTTTTCGACAACAAATATTTGGTGATTTCGTTAGCTTGAAAGCTTGGAACATGACAAAAATTACAGTCCTTTCCGATTAATGAACTTAGTTTTCTGTTCTCGTACGAATTTGGAGTTGTAATGTTTGAAGTTGTTTGAAAGTTTTGTGATATATGTACAACTGAGTTTGCCACACCAAGCAAAAATGTCATTGATGGAAAACATTGTAAGAAAGGTGGTGATACCTCTCTTAGAAACATAGCAAAGAATACGAGAGATAGTAGCATTTAGTTGAGCAGCAATACTAGCTGGTACCATTAGTCAAGATGGTTTGAGGTAGCATTGGTTGTTAGCTGTGATTTTTTTTTTTTTTTGGGGGTCTGGTTGGGTTGCAGAAGGGAGTATTTTCTGTGAGTTATTAGCTGTGATTTTGCATGTCTTGGCAATGTTAGAATGTTGGATGGTTGTAATCAGCTTCTTTCAGCATGCTAACTTGGTTCTTTTTTGCCTTGGTGTATGAGAATGATAATCAAACAATCTTTGTAGATGGAAGATTATCCAGTTGTCCTGGATTCTGCAAAGCACCGTGATACCGGTATGAATGAGGTCTCAAAATCCACAGTGGAGTCATCTGCTATTCCTGGTTCTGGGAATTGGCCCGCTGTGTCAGAAACTGAAGCTAGAGTGTCATCTGATTGCAGAACGACAGCCCGTGAGGGAAATTCGGCTAAACATGATGTGACAAACATTGAAGGCAGTAATCAAGATAAATGCTTCTCTGACAGTAGGGAGTTACCTGCTCTAAATCAGTCAAGAGAAGATTGTGTTCATGAAGAATCTTCTGGGAGTAAATGTGGTGCTGAGGCTAGTAGTTCAGTAAAAGATCAACGACCTTCAGATGCTTCTGTAAATGTTTTCCCTAACAAAGGTGTAATCCATGACATGAAAAGTTCAGAGAATGGAAAGATCCCTCATTTCTGTCCTGAGAATATACATCCTAGCAGTTTGTCTCCTCAAAGGCTTGATGGTTTACATTCTAATCGTGCATCTATTGAGAATCAAATGGGTGAAGCAACGGCTTCTCTTATTTCTGATTCTGATAGGTCTCATGGTCCGGTAACTTTTCACACCCGTGAAAATGAATCTATACAAGAAGCAACACCTTCAGGTTCAGGATTTCTCATGTCTAATAGGGAACCAGAGCAGAGAGACGGAAGTGTACTTCATTTCGACGTAGTGAGCATATCCTCAAGTAATTTAACTGGCAGCAATGCTGAAACAAGTGGTCACGAATCTAGAAGAAATAATACAAGGCTATTTTGGGATTCATTTTCAAGACGCAGTTCTAGAAGGCATGCTGATTCCCCAACCATTGTTTTCTCAGCAGACAATACTGATGAACTTGTAGCGCATGATAGATGGCTGGTTGATTTCAGTGGTGAGCTTTCGGATGGCAGTATAGATTCTAGGAACCTGAGCAGTAGAATTCACAGCTTAAATGAACGAAGGCGGCGCTCGAGATCTGAGGTAATCTTTCTATAGACTACTTGAGGAAATGATAACTTTTGTCTACATGGCCAACTTGCTGTTTTTACAGAGCTGGACTTATGTGTCTACTTACTACTTGACCAAGAAGGCCACAGCTGTGTATGGTTTTCCTAAAGGAGCACCATAGGAAAGGATTAACCATTATTTGGAAGCACTACGAGACAAGTAGTTGCTCTCTGACGCTTGAATCACAGCCTCTTGATTGCAAGTGCAAGACTTTCACATTTGCACTTCTCAATGGCTCCTTTTGCCTATTTTTTTACTTCAGTTGTGGTTGTACTTGTAGGCTTGAATGTACCTCACCAAATCATGTTATTCCCCTTGACATTCCGTTTCAACATTGCTATTCACCATTGATTGTGTCTTTGTTTGATTTTTGTGAGGGTGAAGCAGGAATTTCACTTTCTCTCCTCATTCAATATAATTAGCCACCACTGTCTACCTCTTTACAGATCTGGGAAAGACTTCGTGGTGCCCTTGACGATAATGGTCCACGAACTGCCTCATGTCCAACTGGACTCCACCCAGATGGCACATGCTCATGTGAATCATTCGTAACAACTGAAGAGACCAATACTCGTGCAAGTATATCAAGGATAGTCATGCTCGCTGAAGCTCTGTTTGAGGTGCCTTTGTCTTTACCAATTTGTCTGTGGTTTGCAATTGGAGTTATTCTTGTATTGTTTGGCCTGCCATTTTGTCACTTAAGTTCGGTATGCTTAATCTGCAGGTTTTGGATGAAATACATCATCAGCCTGTGTCCCTTTCCCTGTCCATGTTGTCCCTTCCAGCTCCTGAATCAGTTGTCGACTCCTTTCCTCTCAAAAGTCACACGAAGATGGACAAAGTCGAGAGCAGAGACGACTATCAACAGTGAGTTTGTCTTTGCCACAATTTCTGTAAATAAGTGCAGCTGCATACATATTTTAACAAGATTATGTGCAGTCATAATGTTTACAAGTGTCTGTTGAAAATGGTGGGTCAAGGATGTGCATGGGATTTGTAGTTTTTCATGACCCATATTGTGTTTATACTGTGCTGTGTGTATACCCTGATCGTGTATGTAGTCATCGAATGTATATTTCTTTTTGTTTTTTTGATAATTATCGATTTCATGTTTCTGGTTTCTTCAATTGAGTTCGTAACGGTTTGATGGACAGGTGTTATATCTGCTTGGCGGAGTATGAGGAGGGAGACAAAATAAGAGTTCTTCCCTGCCATCATGAGTACCACATGTCTTGTGTAGATAAGTGGCTGAAGGAGATACATGGGTATCGTCATGACCACCCTTTTACTTGTTTCACTATTAGCTATCCGTCTTCGTGATCAATAGTTATAATCAAATTTATGTTCTATATTTTTTTTTTTCGTTTTCTTGATCTGGCAAATTTCTCTCTCCCTCTCCTTTTCTCTATCGGTGCTTTGCAGGGTATGCCCTCTATGTCGAGGAGATGTTCGTCAGGGAAACAGCGAGACACCTGGGATTAATTCAGAAATTCCTTTTACTTGATAGAAATGGATTTATATGATGTACATAGTAACCCATTTCGGTATTTTATTCTTTCACAAAGCTGAATTTTACATTCTCTGAATTCTCTTTGTTCCACCGCTTTTCCAGATGCGCAGCCCTGTACATCTTCATATAAAGCAGTTCACATAATCAGGCTTTTGTCCGTTTAGCTTGTGATTCCATTAACGGAGCTTCATAACCTCAATGCAGTGGTTATTAGCTTTACAATGCAGTTTAACTTTAAACAGTAATAAAATAATCACACATTTAAAAGTTTATCTTTTTTTTTTTTTTTTAATTTCAATCATCAAATAACTCGTATCATTTTATCATTACTTAAATGTTTAATATGTAATATTTCCTATCTAGTAATAATGTTTTTTCTCCTCTTATCATTATTTCATCCATCGTTTCAATAGCTTTATAGTGGTCATCAATAATGATTCAGATTAAAACAACTTAATAATGAGGCATGCATTCTTCTTAAAGATTCATGGCAGATTAATTGTACTTCTATTCAAACGGATTTAACAGAGTACAACAACGAGAAGATGATAAATACCGGAAGAGTAGAGTTCTTCTTTTGTTGTCCATACATGTAGAGATTTTCCCTAATAGTAAATTAACAATTACCTGGCTTACTGCATTATGTATTCAAATTCTCCTGTACTCTCAGGGAACGTACCACAAAATAAAGCAATCCTATATTAAGCAAAGAAGGGGCCATGAGTTGGTGACCAAAACGGATTCTGGTAAGATGACGATTTAGATTTACTGCTTTCATTGTAATCATGGAAGAAGGGATTTGCGAAGGCTTCCTCGGCAGTGTGACTTTTCTTGGAAGGCAAATGATCCTGGTGGGCAAACAAATTTGGATGATAGTTCTCATCACCATCATCATCGTCTTCAAAGGTTGTCCACCTCATTGAGTTGTTTCTATGCTTCTCTCTCGCGGCATTTCGCTTGTTCTCCATTTCTCCAACATGATCTTTGAACTCCTTCTTCACAACATCGATCACAACATCACCATACCTATCACACCACGATCTTGTGCACAAGATAAACAGTTTTTAGTGGGAGCATTGCACCACAAAGTGTTGCCAGAAAAAACAAAAAAGCTGCTGCCTTACTTGGGAAAGAAAATTTTCAATTCTGCCTTGTCAACGGGAAGCTTGGTGGAGATTGCTTCAACTTGATCGTCCCTAATGGAAGCACAAAAGAACAAGGAAAAAAATATCACCATCGGCATACATACTTGCATTGCAAAGTTCTGTTATTTCTTACGAGAATTTAAAGTTAGGATTTGTGGTGCTGAGCTCTGTCTGAATTCTCAACAGCTCCTTCTTTATGTTGTTCCCCACAACCTGAATGTTTGATGTAGCGTGAATCCGAGCATGGATGAACACACAATATCAGTTAAGGTTTATAAACGAAGCCCGAGAAACTTGATAAATATTTTCAAGAAGTTACCTTATCGATGAAGAAATCGGAAGGAGAACCATTGGAATGTAGCTTGCTCTTGATCTGTTTAGTGTCCGGTCCCTCTCCAATTGGGCTACTAACGAGGTTGCAAGATCCAAAATAAGATCCTTCTGCATTGAGAGGCAAAGGAGCAGTCTCATCTTCTGAGTTGTTTCTCTTCCATTTCTTGAATCCATCAAAACCCCATTGCTTTTTTGCTGATTTAGATGCATTCTCCACGGAATTAAGTTCATTATTGCCAGCAGCAGCAGCACCACCACCACCATTATTTTCCTCCCTCTGTTCTCTTTGAAACAAAGTCTTAAAAGGCTTCCTCTTTGCCTTGTCAATGCTTCCACCTTCCTTTGTTGAATCGCTTGGCAAGCTTTCTTGCATGAGAATTGATTTTGTTTCACTTTCTTTGTGCTTTAAGCGATTTTCCGAGTATGGGTTTTCTTGCTTATCAGAGGCAGCGAAATTCGCTTCAATGTCGAATATGCTCTTTTCTTCTCTGTGTTTACTCTGCTTTTGAGATGAGGCAAAGCCGAAAACTGAGGCTGCTCCTTTAATTTGCTTAATGGCCGAACTAGGCTTTGATTTGGTTTTAGATTGCGAAGTTTCTTGGCTATTCAAGCACTTTTCATCTTTCAAGTCAATCACTGACCACGTCTCTTCTGTGTTTTCTCTTGGTTCACTTGGACCAGCCACAACAACATTTCTTGCCTCTATTTCTGCCCCCTGAACAGCTAGTCTCTGCAACAATGGCCTCTTTGAAGAATGGTACTCATCTTCTGATATGCATTTTGCATACAGCAGCTCCTACAGATATCGACCCAATAATTAGTATCATCAAAATTTTTCTAATTCAAGTTATCCTGCATAGATCAAGCCTACATAATACTAACTTCGTTACCACGTATTACTAGTACAAAAGAGAGAAAAAAAGTTTAAAAAAAAAAAAGGAAGCCCCATTCTTTGTAATTTAGAATCTCACCTATGATTGGGAAATTTTGATCATGCAAAGAGATTTGACATTTTCAAAGATCGATAGCAGAAATTTCTTAAGCCCAAGAACACATTAAAACATGAAGTGCCCATTTTTGTGAGAATCAACTCATTTGCTACTGCCAATTATCGACAAAGAAAAAAGAAAGCCGACAAACTTGCTATTCCTAGATAAAGAAACAGTAGCTGCTAGAAATTTACCTGCAAGAAGACCAACTTGTCTTTCAAAATCACAGGCTGTTCATGCTCGGCTGGAGAGACGATAAGGGTCTCGAGCAAATGGGTCCGAAAAGCCGAAACTTCGCTTTCAGCCAAGATCCCCTCTCTGTGGAGACCCATCAAGTTGAGGATCTGGTGGAAGGAGTCTTGCTGCCATTTCAAGTTGTCGGATTGCAGCTTGGACAGCCTGTGCTCCGCGGCAGTGAGTCTCTTCTTCTTGAAGGAGAAAGGGAGAATTGTCTTGCAAAGAGAGGTGATTGAGTCGTGGAGAGTGGAGTAGTATGTTGGTGTATACGACGAGTACACCATTTTTGATTGCTTCTTTGTTTCTTGAATCGACACGCTTGCGAATGGAATTGGCCAAGATTGTTGGTGGGTTCTTGCAGGATGCCAGAGCTTCAGATCTCAAGCTTTTCTTTTTTCCTTTTTTCTTTTTCTTTATGGATTTCTTGAGTGTTTATTTAGGTTTCTACCGATTTTTGAATTGTGGGTGACAAACGGTCACTTGGAGGAACTAGCCGTTGGGAGGAGAAAGTGGGCGTGTGAAGTGTGGGCCAGTAATTGCCTGATTGGTCTACTGCAACGCTGTCGTTTTGGTCCGTATTAGTTGTCATGTCACGTATCCCAGGGCTTTGGGACCCACAAATGGCAGCCACCATAGAGTCAGCAGATTAACGATGGCGAAGTCACTTGTAAAATGAATCCGTTTGCACAATAATAACGTTCGTCCTGGTTCCCCTCAAAAGAATACCTTTCTCACTTGGTTCTCATGATGGCCTGTTTAGAGCTTCGGACCAGGGGTGCTTAATAAACAGTCCAACCCTTTTATTTTTTTTTTAATCTTAACCAAAAAAATATATATTATAAATATATTCGTCATTATATTTACAGACATATATCAAAATCACCTATTAACATTTTTATTCAATTTCTCTTACAAAAAAAATGTCCACCTGAGTAATTTTAGATTCGTATGAACCTTTCTGACACAATTTCAATATTAATAAATTTAGAACAAATGAAGAAGAGGCCAACTACGCAGATACACTTGAGTAGGTTCTCAGAGGACACGAAATTAATCAAATAATATCTAATAATTTATTTAATTTTTGAATTTAATATACTTTTTATAATCTAACGATCTAAATCTCTATATACCCATCGCACACCCTCCTAAATGAGTCATCTTATCTCTTCTAACTAGGAAGTACAGACATTTCTAAAATGATGAGTGTTTGTGTCGGACACGACACTCGTGTGTCTGACACGGACACTCACCCCACACTCTTCGGACACGAACACATATCAGATATTTCGAAACTTGTCCAACAAAAAAATAAAAAAAAAATTCAGACACACGTGTCAAATATTTCTAATTCACGTGTCAGATATTTATAATACACACGTCAAATATTTTTATATATATTTGATATTTTAATTAGTATATTATACACACATATATATTATTTACTTAAAAATTTTGTTATGTATATATATATACATGCACACCGACACACACACCCACACACAAATGCATATATAATATATATATATACACACATATATAATATTATTTATCAATCAAAAAAATATATAATATTTTTTAAAAAAATTATGAATAAAATACAAGTTATATCATAAAATATTATATTAATTATTATTATTATGAATTATATATATATAATTTTTAAATTTATTAAAAATATTTAAATTATATATATATATATTTAATATTTAATATATTTTATAACTATATTTACGTTGTATTCGTGTCCTAATTTTTTTAAAATTTTCGTACTTCTATATTCATATCGTGTATTATCCGTATTGTATTTCATATCTGTGCATCATAGCTTTTAAATGAACAATTTATTACGACGAATATAAACCCTGTAGCCCTGCTAAAACAAGCGACGAATATATTATGACGGTACAGAATATGATGCCGTTTTAGCTATGGCAGACAACAGTACAAAAGAGATGACTTTCACTGTCATTAAACATTGTTAAGGTGATTTACTTCCACGACGACTGTTATTAATATTTTGGGGTCAACCTCAAATAAGTGTAATAACTATTATTATTGTGGACATGTCCTTTTCCAATAAATATATGTAGAAAAGAGTTTATATTATTTTGGTAAATATTTACACGTATTAAAAATGCTTCAAATTGTCTGTAATCAATTTATTGTGTCATTTTGGACGGTTTGGATCAATTATTAGATTGATTGTGAATTAAACTTTAGAAAGCCGTCAACAATCGTTTAACTATAAAATATTTTTTAAAACCGCTCAATTTGATCCGTAAATGCTGGTACTTCGGACAAATAATATGTCGGCTTCTTGACAAAGGAAAATCATCATTCATTAATCACCCAAGAAAATAGATCCAACTTCTATTTTTTTTTAAAAAAAATTGTGCAATAATACTTTTGACAATCTTTTTCATATTAATTCTATACCAACTGTGTGTGGTTACTCGTTGGTAGTAACATGTGCTTCGAAAATTGGGGAAAAAAGGGGGAACATGGGAGATTACCAATAAGGCAGATGCTCCGCTCTCGCGTTGGTGACTCTATTATTTGTTTTTTTCCCCCTCTAAATTACTACAATTGAATGATATTTTATTTGTTTGAAAAGGGAGGAGAACTAGGAAATTAAGGTTGTATTATTGATGTGAAACCACCACCGTTTCTGCGGTGGGATTAGTTAGAAATTTAAACTTTTGACTTTATAGTCTGAGATTCAAATTTTATTAAGGTTTAATAATAAGTTAAATTTATGAGTCACTTGACGCGAGACACGCATTATATATTGTAATTATTTGGTCTCTTCACATTCTCTTTGTTTTTTTTTAGTTTATAAAGAGTCCTATTGAACATTTAGAAAGAGAGAAGTGAGATTTGGTAAGATTTGAACTTCTACTCACTAATTGAAAGACATCTCCTTCAACCAGTTGAACAAATACTCAACCTCTCTTCACATTATCTCTAAATATACAGTTACAATACTTTTTTACAAGATCGTGGACCATCACTCCTATTTTTTCATTTATGCTAAAAAAAAAAAAAAAAAGAAATGATGGGAAGTCTTTTTAAATGAGGCCCAATTACTTCTGAGGCCCATCGCATCTAAGCGGGATACGACAGCCCGTTACACAGCCAGCTACTGACTTCATTGAAATATCCGTACATGTTGCTATCATATGTAATATTCGGGTGGGCCCCTGAATTTTGATTTCAATACTTATTATTCTTAATTACGCGACATTAACGGCATATAATTGCTTTTGTTTAAAGTTTGGTTTGGAGTTAAAAGAATCATTCGCAGCACAAAACTCCACAATTTCCCTGCAAAAATCTCGACATGTTCTTGTCCCACCTTATAAACAAGTGCGTCGCATTATACGTCGTCCAATGTCAGGGTGGGGGCAAAGAAATGGGACAGGATAGACATTAGACAGCGATCTTCAGGGAAACGAGGAGCACTTTACTCATTGTCGCATTCTAAATGGAATCCAAATTAAAGGCTCATGAACAAAATTAACTCCTGTAACATGTCCTTCTGCCCATCATTGATGTGTATTATAAGACGTTACAGCTCAACCGCCTAGTTGCAACCATTCCTAATTACAACCTGCACGCAATAGGACCATCTTTGTATTGTCTTAACATCTAGTTGCCGAATTGTCCATATCGATAAAGAGTATAAACTATAAAGTCGATTTCTGCGGTTAGAGAATATAGAGTTTTATATTGAAAAAAATATAAAAAAATTAATATAATTTATAATATTTTTAGATATATTGTCTATTAACTTAAATTTTTAAGTAAATATGACGTTTTAAGATTATATTTGACATTATTTCAGAATTTTGTTTATCATATTATCTACATTTAGTATTTAACAATTTAACCTTTTATATATGGATTTTAGTTTAGTTTTCTTAACTTAGTTTACCATCTTATCTGTATTTGCTACTAGACAGTTTAACTATTTATATATATATTTGGTCTATTTCAATCTAATTTTCTTATATAACGTATTAATCAAACCTAATACGTGTTAAGACAATATGTAAAAAAAGTATAAAATTCTATTGATAAAATATAAAGATCTACTGTAATTTATAATACTTTTAGAATTTCTTATCTCCTAATTTAACATTTTAAATAGATTTGAGAGTTTAATTTTTATTTGACATTTATAATTGTGCCTCTACCTTTCAGGTGGTGGCTTTAACTGTTACATATACATTTTAATTGTCAATGCATTGTATTCCTAAATTCCCTAAGAATCAAGAATTGATCTCGACATGCTTCATGAATTCCCCAAGAATCAAGAACAGAAAATTTGTTGTCATTTTGGTTTTCCACAAGGGCACGCAAGGCTCACACATTGAAAACATAAGCATTACATTTCTTGCCACACCAAACCTATAACAGCAACAAGGTCGTTTGATTTCCAACATCTACAATGCTAATGAAGCAATTAATAAAGCTACACACTTATTTCCATTCTGCAACAGGGGCAATGGGAACTGTTCTCAAGCCAGGGCACCAAGCACTTAGCATGGTACCTATGTGCACAGGGCAAGTGCACCAGATGCTCCCCTGCATCGAAACGCTCAAGGCAGATAGTGCACTCATCTTGTTCACTGGCCTTCCAGCTCAATTTGGCCCAACTAAACCTCTTAGAGCCACTCTTCTTTGAGCTGAAAACCTCTGTTTGAAATTCCCCTGGTGCTATTGATCCTCGGCTGTCCACACCCCTTGGGTTAACCGAGCTGTTGTGCCTGAAATATGGACATCTAATTTAATTGGGCATTTGTGCATATTACTGATAACCACATAATATATGCTGAAACATGCTAAATGTTATAAAGCTATTAAGATTATTACCTTCTGGTTGTTGATCTTTTTTGTATTTTTAGCCTCTCATCTAACCTTTCTTTGGCTTCTCTGGCCTTTGCTCCCAGTTTCTCATCCACAAGTGCCTCGTTTAATACAATTCTCTGCTATAAATCGACCCCAGAACAACAAATTGTTCTCTCAGTAACATCAACCCAAAAAACAGCATATAATCTTTTCTCCAATACACACACACACACCCACCAAAAGAACAAATACAGGTGAAAGAGGGGTGTGTACCAGAGATGAGGTAGCAGCATGGTGGCTTTCATGGTTACTTGTGTACAAGCAAAAAGAAGACCGCCGTGTCCAGCCGTGTGTGGAGGCAGCAGGAGAATCTCCGCCTTGATGGAGTCGTCTCCTCCGGGCACATTCGACACCAGGTAACATACCAGCCATTAACTAACAAACCAAAAGAAAAAGAAACAAACACAGGGCAAAAAGAAAATTATTGACTGTCTCTAGAAATGTTGCCTTAAAGGCTCAAACAAGAATGGGGTTTGTTAATAACAGTGATGCCATTTGAAAACTGTTTGTTGAAAACAGAAAGTTTCCCAGAAATGATGGGGAAAAGGCAGCGGAAGTTTCTTGGCAGCTTACCCAGACACGACCAAAGCCAGGAACTTTATAAAATGGAAAATGATCTTTTTGACCCGGCCCGCACATCCGGAGAGAAGCCACGTGATCCACCAAGTTATGCAGCGGTGTAAAAAAGTAATCGGATTTAATTGATTGGTTCAAATTTACTCGAAAAAATACGAATAAATTTAATTTAAAATAATTTAAACTTTAAATGACCCGAAAATTTTAAATTAAACCTAAACTCAACCCCAATGACTCATATGACTGAAAAAAAATTTTAAGAGAAAAAATAAAATAATTATAATATATGAATCATATATTTTATATTATAAAAATATAAATTTTACTTTTTTCCACATAAATCTTAATTAAGAATTCGCTTCAATATATTTTGGAATTTTTATGAATTTTTAAATTTTATTCTGAGTTTTTAAAATTTTTATTAAAAAAATCTTGAATTATGTTTGGTTATATGATTTTTTTTTATTTTTAAGAATTTTTTATAATTTTTTAAATTTTTAAATTTTTTAATAAAAAATACCACGTCATGAAAATGATGATGTAGGTAACCCGTGAATTAACCTAAAACCAAATTTGAACTCGAAGTAATTCAATTCAAAATGATTTGAAAATAATTTAACTTATAAGTAACTCGATCTAAAATAACTTAAATTCAAAATAACTCAATCTGACCTAACAATCTATTTTGACACTTCTAAACTTATATAATAATTAAGGACCAAACTTCCATTCTTAGGACCAAAAGATATGTAATAATTAATAGAGTTTTCTATTCGCCACATTGATTAAAAAATTATTTTTTAAAAATTTTCTTCTGTGAAAAATGATAGAATGTGTAAAAAGGCTGATTGAACGTGTAAAAATTTAATGAAATTGTGCAACATTTATTGAACATTATAATTAGTCTAGTTATCATCTGAAGTAATAGTTTAATAGTAAGTTTGTGTGTTTTTATATTTGCGATCTGAGTTTGAGTCCTCTCATTCATGCTTCCTCTAGTTAACCCATGTTATGTACCGTTTCAAGTATAAGTTATGATGTACAATGTTGGAAGTTCAACTAAACAATCGCTGTAGTCTTTAATAACAAAGTCATACTCGGTCCAACTAATACTCGACTGGTAGATCTATTCTTTAGAGGTAGTTAAACAAAACTCCAATAAACGAGAATCACTCTAGTTCGACACATAAATTCAATGACTGATATACTTATGATAAAATTTTTTTTTAAAAAAAATTATAATCAGTCCAGTTGCACTTTTAATTGTAAAGAGCTGTAGGCAGAAACACTTATATATTGAAGAAAGCGTGTCCATGTATCTACCATCATCTTATTGCCTTGACGGCAATGCACCCTTGGCTATGGAGGTCCTGCGTTCGAGGAATGGTGGAAACAACAATATGTCTTTTTCGTTTTTGAAGTTATGTAGTGAATAACTCTCTTAATTATAAAAACTTCTATATTTCATTTAAAGAATTAAAACTTGAGATTTCAAAACTATAATCTGAAACTTTTAATTGCTGGAATCTACCTAAAGTTTTCTTTTTCTTATAGGTAGGTTTAATCTCGTGACCAACCAAATCGTCAGCATCCAATAAGCGTTTTCTTGGCTTTCGTTAGGTGGTGATTTGCTATTTCTTGATTGGGTGATCTAGGTGGAAGCCTAAATTACAAGCATGTAATTATTTGTGAATTCTTTACTCAATTTAATCTGAGATTGCCTCGAATAGAACGTGAGAAGTAACTATTATAGAGGACGGACACAAGGCTGCTTATATAGTGATATCTCACCATATATTGTAAAAATTCAAGCACACAACGGTTTTTCCAATAAGTGATGCCATGTTTAATTTCTTTTTTTCCTCGCAAAAATGATAAATAAAGATAATATCATATATATACTCACGAAAGAGGATTGCACTGAATCACCACACCTAAATCAAGTTATCTATACTGTACTTGTGAAGGAGCCAACTCCATGAGCTCAGCGAATATCATTGAATCGTTCATAATCCTGCAACGCATATTTAACTCAATCACTTAACGTTAATTTCATCCCATAATCTATCGCAAAAAAGCAAACCCTTTATCTTCTCAACTATACAAACAAGCGATAGTGCCATGTTTAATATTTAACAAAGAGTACATGTTAGTTGGAGGAGCATTTTTTTTTATATAAAAAAATCCTATTATCAAAAAAATATGCCACATTATTTTAAATAAAATCATACTATATTTTTCCAATCATAAAAAATAGGGCATGACGCCCCAACCCATGCTGCTAAAATAACTTCCTTAACAAATTTCACTTGAGAAATCTACCAAATTTTGTGATTTGTGGTTCCACTGGTCAATTCAACATAATTTTACTAACTTATAATGATGAAACTTTTTCTTTCCTAACAGGTGCTTTAAGGGCATTTTATAACGCTAGACTACCTGCCCATATGGCAACACAATTAAGTAAATCTGTTTAATTACTAAAAGTATGCCATTTGGATTTTGTTTTTCTTTAAATTGAGAGTAGTCATTCATGTAATAAGCCTTCCCTTTAATTTTTCCATTGATCTGCTGTAAGAATACATAAATTATAATTGTTTCTTATGGGGGAAAAAGTAAACGAATAATTAAGTAGATTATTTCGTAGAGCAAGCAATTAATGCTGGTTTGAAGTTCACGAGGGCGTTCCAATCCGGAAATTAAGCTGTGGGCGTTCTAAACCTGCCATGATGCCAAACAGTGGCTGGCCCCCGGTTTATTCCTTTCACATTGTACCTAATTTCGTACACCAGTCAACAATCTCGTAATTAAAAACAAAATTAGGTTTCATTTTTCTTGAGAAGAAAAACAAAATTAGATTAATATCATGTTATTTTGTAACTAAAAATTTCAACATCGTACCACTAGCAAATTTTACAAAGTATATAACATTACACATTATATATGCGTTGGTTTCTGGATTTGTTGTAGGCTACGGACATGCTTACCATACCACATACTTTTTGGTCCGTATGCAAAGAAGACAAAATAGATGAAGCCGCCCATGTAATCAGAAAAAATATAAAGTAAGCACCTTTGTTCAACTGTTTTGTTCAACTATTTGAAGAAATTTGAATATGTGTCAAAAATTATAAATAAATTTTGTGAAGATTAAGCCATGGGATTAATTTACGGCTTGTCATTTATTGCGAAGGATGTCATAATTATTTGATATCTTTGTGTCTTTTTTAGAAACAAAATTTTAATACTTTTTTACAATACTTTGAAGTTATTGCCTTATTTTTATATTTTTAACCCAAAAAAAAAAAAGAAAAGGGAAATGGAGGAGATTCTTATTCGGTTTTTTTTAAGCTGATTTGAGAAAGGGTTATTCCATGTGCGTGACAGACACATCCTGTCGAAATTCGGACGTGCGTGGGTTTTGGATCTCGCATGCTCTTTGATGCTCACAAACTTTTGAGTATATCCTAATTCGGTAGAATAACACTCCTAAAAAGGGGAAAAAAAATGATAGAGCTAAAATTATTTATCAAATCATTCAATGAAGAATTGCAGATGTATCGTTTTTTGGAGAACAAAAATTTTGAGGGACAGACTCCAAAACCCCGAATTTATCCCGTGTCTCGGGGATTAAGGAATAACTATCGTTTCTTTTATTTTTTTTGTTTTGTTTTGTTTCCCTTACTGAGCGTGTAATCGTAAAATAGATCAGCAATGTTTATAGAGATAATAACAAGTTTAGAAAATTTATTTTGATTTACTCTTTTAAATGAGTGTAATTTACTTATAATTTTACACTACATAATAATTAAAATTTATTTAAATAAAAAAATTAAAAATAATATTTAAATGATATTATTTTATGAATTAATTTTATTTATTAAAAATAAGAATAAAATTAACAAGTATTAGTTTAGCACTAAAAATTATAACGTGATATTAATTTTTTAATTAATTAATATTATAATTAAATTTAAAAAAAATTTATTTTTAAAATTTAATAATATTTTAATAATAAATTCTCATGGCAGAAGAAGTTTAAACGAGGATATTAATGATAAAAAAAACCGGTCTCGACCTAAGAGTGCAACGACAGCTACAACCATGAAGTATTTTTAAAAATAAAAATAAAAAAATCAGCGGCCGAACGTTTATTTGAGGAAAGATCGAAGAGGCTACCGGCCGGTCCGGCGAAAGGGCATTTTGAGGTTGAATCCTTGCATTCTGGTTGCAGATTTCCTGAGCCTTTCGCTTAATCTTTCTTTCGCTTCTCTTGCCCTAATTCCCAATTCCTCATCATCCTCTCGCCCCTCGTTTAATACACTTATTTGCTGCCTCAATTCCATAGTGAAAAGTTATAATTAACAGCAAAAACTAAATAGATAAATAAACATCGGAATTATAAAAAACTGGGAAAAAGAAAAGAGAAATTACCAAATAAGAGATTGAAAGGTGCCGGCATTCAGCGTTGCTCGTGTACAAGCAGAAAGAGGACCGCCGTGTCCAGCCATGCGAGGCTGCGGAAAGCGAATCGCGGACCTGGTGGATCCGTCTCCTTCGAGCACATTCCACCCCAGGCAGCATACCGGCCATTAATGGTCCACGAGCAACGCTCCAATAATGACAGACGTTCTGACTAAATAAAGAAACCCAGATAGGATGGTGTAGAAAATGAAGACGTTATCATCTAGGGAGTTGGATTTTGAGTCAAAAGAGAAGGAAAATGAACAGATATTTTCATATTCGGAAATGTTAGGCAGTCAAACGAATTGGTAGTTAAATTATATTTATATTATAATAAATATTATATTTTGTATGATTATAATAATAAATATATAATAGAAATATAATTATTTTTTTAATATATATGTTTTAAAATATAATTATACATAATATACTTCTAATTATAATATAATTATAATTTAATCGTCAAATCATTTGCTCAGATAACAGTATTCTTTTATATTTGGTGTCGCCTTCTACGAAACTACCATTGGTGACTACAATAAGTAATGGACATTTTTCTTTTTTCAAGGAATGGAAGGGTAGGTGTTGCTCTATAATTTTATTAAGAATATATCTTTATTTTTTTATAGATTATAAATTTTTTTGTGTTTAATTTTTTAAAAAATTTGTATATTAAATTTAATTAAGAAATTATAATTTTCATTTTGTATTTAACCTCAAATAGAGTTGTCAATTATACATTCAAATTTTTTTATATTTATACTCAGTTATGCCTATACGAATGAGTGTAAACGTGTATTTAAAAGTAATTTTGTTGATTTAGTTAAAGTGTATCATCAAATATTTTTTTATTTAATAAATTCAATAAAAATAATTACAATAATTCTAAATTTTAGTAGATTTTCACTTGCATACCACTTAATTTCTCCTAAAAATTGTAAAAAAATAACAATAAATTTCAAATTTTATAAAGTGATCATACTTTTGAAACATTTCAATATGTACAACACTACATCTCACTATTTTTAATTTTTTGCATCTGATCAATTTAACTCTACATCTATAGATTACTTTTACAAATGTCGGCAATCCTCATACTCTGGGACAGAAGTCGTTGACCTTTCTTGCCCAAATAAAGTTGCAATATATCCAAATTTCCACACGCTTTGGATGATTTTTGAGCAATTAAAATTTCATGGTCTGCATTTGGAAGAATAGATAAGTAGAAATAAATTACTTCCATTGTTACAATTTTAATGAACAGTGAAATAATTATAAATAAAATTAGAATGAGAAACAATTACACATGTAATTTTATCCGAAATTTTAGAAGATTATAACTTTTGTGTAAGTTTGTCATTCAATTCAATTTATCCTATAAGACTGAATTGATATTCCACTCACTTATATAATAGGTAAGTTTTCAAATTTAGTTATTATTAATAATTAATGCCAATTTCATTTATTATGAATATTATATGTTAACACATGTATAGAATGAGGAAAAATGTTGTTAATACTCGTATAATTGTCAATTAATTATCATTAATTTCTCGCCTCATTGACCATTATTAATATTAGAAATTGTCAGTTACGATTTTGTTTAATGCTCGCATAATTTCCAGTTATAATAAATTAATGTCAATTTCGGTTATTGTTAATATTAAATGTTAATACATGTGTGCAAAGAGAAAAATTGCCGTTAATACTCCCCTAATTATTAATTAATTACCATTAATTTCTCGCCTCATTAACCATTATTAATATTAGTAATTATCAGTTACAATTTTGTTTAATGATCAAATGTACAAAAATTATTAGAAACGGTGAATTGAGAAAATAGTAAAAAATAAAGTAAATTAAAAAAATAACAAAAAATTTAAGAATAAAATTCACATAACTTGCTACGTGGTAGTATAGATTAAGGATAAAGTTTTTCAAAACTTCCATTTTCTATTAATTAAATGAAAAATAATAGAAAATAAAGTAAATTAAAAAAATTAAAAAAATTAAAAATAAAATTCATATAACTTACCACGTGGTAATATAGATTAACAAGAAAGTTTTTCAAAAATTCCCTTTTATATTAATTAAATGGATTAAAGAGTATTTTAATCTTATGCATAAATGTAAAGTAATTAAATAATTACGATATCTTTAGCATTAAACATTAAATTATAAATTTAATTCTAACATTTAATTTTAATAAAATTTAAAACTATAATATTTTACACAAATCTAATTTTTTTTAGTTTAAGTGTAGATGAATAAAAAGAAGAAACGCAAAAGAAACTTCTTGGAACCTTGCCTCGCGGAAACGCCAAGCGACCCCACGGCTCAAATCAAAGGCGGCCAAGTTGACATCAGTTTACGCCGAATTGATTGCATTAAAATATGGGTCACGCTGAAAACAGAACGCAACAATAAAAAACAAAAGGCTCCTGGCTAGGCTTGGGCTTGCTAAAGGTGGCTGATAGGCCTACAACAAGGACAAAGTGTATGTCCAGCCTATCAATAATGGGCCTTTAAGCCCCCACCCTGTGGAGGTGGAAGGGACCAGGGGAGACGACGGTAAAATTTACTGGACTGAGGTAGCAGTTTGGCCACATTGTTTGGACGTATTATCCTCATCTCCAACTAATAAATTTGGAGTTTGTACTATAGCCTTCCATAGGACCAAAAAATAAAAATAAAAAATAAATTTGGAGTTTGAATTGTAGATTTTTTGCCACACCAATCTCCTTCCCAAACAATTGGTGTTCGACTCCTTAAGTTTAAAATAATAATAATAATAATAATAATGATTGGTGCCTAATGAAATATCATCACATTTTTAAATATCACAATGAGAGTTCGAACGATATATTTTATCCTAATTCTTATTTTTTTCCTTATTCAGATAAAGTTTAAAAATGTGAATTCAGTTATTATATATTAAAAGAAAAGAAACTTGAATCAAGTTATTGCCTATTGGGATATAAAATTACAATTATAGATACTAGCTTTATATTTGTTCATATGTACTATTATTTTATATAAACATAAATGTCATAATTCATTCCGTTCCCTGCAACTTACCTTACCCCAATTTCACCTCCTCTCTATCACGCCTCTCCATCCTTTCCTCTGTTTCGCCTCTATGGCCTTCTGTATTTGTCCCCATGCGGCTCCTCAACAGCCATAGTTTCTTTTCAAGGTGCTCTTTGTCTCATTTCTTTCTTCTTTTTAGTGTTGGTATCATTGCGATCCATAGAAGCTCATCATCGATGAGCTCCAAAGATCACTAAGATTTGGTGCATTTGAAAGTCTTTTTCAGTGATTCTTATTTACTTGCAGATAGTGTTGCTACATTTTTTGTTACGGTAATCCTTTAATTGTATTCCATTTTTTATTTCATTATTATTTCTATTTGCTTGTGTTTTTCTTTTTTTTATTTTATTTTATGGTTCTTCGTGGAATTATTTTCTCGTTTATTGATTCTTTATTGGTTTTTTTTTAATTTTCAAACCTAACATGATCCTGGTTGCTGAGATGATAAGAAGGCATTAAGGTCTTTAAGATCTACAGTAGACGGCAATTGTCAACATTTTTCTGGCTAAAATTAAAGCTTTAGAGCTAAAGGATTTAGAAACTAGAATTCATCTCAAATATAATAATCAATCAACTTTAATTAACGACGTTCGTATCTTACGTAAAATATAAATATTGTCGTTTAAAATTAATTGTTTGTTATATTAAAGATACACTTTAACTCTTAAATTCTTTAGCTGTTAACTTTTATTTTCTAAGAATATTGGGCAAGATTATGGCACTTTAAGATGTAGGGAGGCGGGGCATGAATTTTGGCACTTTTAATAAATTTAAGATACAGGATGAAAAGAGAAGGTCACTCTTGTAAAGTAACAAATCCCTATGGCATGAGTAATTCTCTATGACATAAGAGAAGGAAATTGTCACTATATATGATACGATTTTTTGAATCTAAATGACAAGAGAATAAGGACATTTGTGTAAATTTACATATTTTCCGCTTTGCCTATAAATAAATGTGTTCTTCACCTCTAAATTCCGTCTCAACGTCTCTTTTTTCCTCTTTCCCTCTGCAAAGATGTATTCTTTCTCTCATGAAAACGGCCACATTGTGACTTTAAATTAGCCTCCAACGACATGGAGTTCGGTGATGGAATGTTGGCGATGCAACGGAAGGAGGCTTTTCAATCTTTCTTTGCTAATTTTTTTCTTCCGTCGCCCATTATTTTTGTTTTTTTTTTGTTTTGTCTTTATTTTCTGCCTATTTTCTTTCTTTTTGAATCTTTAATACCTCTGCTAACCTCTGGTCTTCTTTCTTGACAGTAACAGCGTGCTTCTCCTTTGGTCTGAGAACAGAAGTTGTAGTTACGCAATGTTCCTCGTCCGTTTCCAGTTTTTTTGAGTAATTATTTACCAATGTTGCTTTATTGTTCAATCTTGGCTTCTCTCTTTCTATTTTCCCTTTTTTTTTTCTTTGTTTATTTGTCGAAATTCTGTCTTTCTTGAAGGAAATCGTGTTCTTGAATACATAGATGTGTTCCATTACCGATTCTTGTGGTGTTTAATAATATCACCAAGATTCCGCGCTCGACATACCCTATTTATCTAACGGTAATTCTCGGATTTTGTCTACATTTCTTTCGTTCTTTTGTCTGTTTACTTGTTTTCTTTTTTATGATTCTTTATAGAATTATTTTTTTTCTGTCTTTTGATAATTCTTGATTTTTCTTTTTTTGGCCGTAACGGAAACTGCATCCCTAACGCGCCGGGACTTGAAGAACCGTCTCCGGGAAGATGGTGGCGAAGATTTTGTGCTTTGAAGACAGAGCGGAGTACAAAAGTTGGGTGTTTTCTCGTTAATTTTTTTTCTTTTTTAAATTTCTAACTTTCCCAGATTATAATCCTTTTGTTTCTTTGTTAATTTTTCTCTTCTGTAGCCATTATTTTGGTTGTTTTTTTTTTTCCTCCTCCTGTCTTCTACTCTCTCCTCGTTCACTAACAGAAACTCTTTTTTGTTTCCCAGCGTTTCCTTTTCTTTTTCTCTGTTTGTTTTTTTCTTTTTTAAGTTTAAAAAACCTATCCAATCTGCTATTTATGTTTCTATTTTCTACCTATTTTCTTTTTTTTTTGAATCTCCAATTCCTCTGCTAACCTCCTATTGTCTTTTTTGCGTAATTAGTTACTAATGTTGCTTTGTTGTTCACTCTAGACTTCTCTTTCTTTTTTTTCTTTCTTTTTTTTCCCTTTGTTTATTTGTCCAAATTCTATTTTTCTTAAAACAAATCTTGTTTTTGGGTAGATGTATTCCATTACCAATCCTTGCTCTGTGAAATTGTGTTAATCCTACTTTATTTGTCTCAGCCAGATGGGGCTACGCGTCTTTTTCCGGCTTTCTTGAAGGCTAATTGAATGGGTTAAGGTAATCCTGCTCCTATTCTGATTGTCATATGGATTAAGGCAATCTTGTTTTTCAATGATGTGGCATAATCAAAGTTATGGCTCATTTTTCTCATCTATACTTGAGATGATGACTTCGGCTGACTATTTCTAAAACAATTGTTTCATGATTACGTGATATGCAGCTTGATTTGTGAAATCAATACGAGAACTGGCTTGATGCTTAAAATTATGAGGAACCTTTCGGTGTATGCACTTCTCTTTTGTTTACCTGCCCTTTGTGTGCAATTATGAATCAAGTGAAGAGAGACTGATTAATTGTTTCGGTCACTCTCAAAGCAAATATGATTTGGAAAAAGTGGAGTATCTGTCTCCAATTGAGATCCTTGAACAGGAGACAGCATATCTATAATCTGGTTCTTTGGCCAAATAAAAGGAAAATTTCAGAAAAGATCTTATGAAAACAATAACAAAGTTGAAAGAAACTGGGTTCAAGCTCAAGGTGCTGCTCAGAAAAAAAAACTCAAGGTGCCGTTCTATATCCATTGCTTTTCTAGTTCTCAAATTATTATCTGTCATTTGCTTATGATTGCCTTTGTAGGGCTAGAAAGCAGTGGCTAAACAGGAGGTAGAGCAACTGCATAGCCAGAAAATTCTTCTTGAGTACTCACTTGTTGGTATAGGAGGTGTGATTCAGTTCTCTAGAGGAGTTCAAATGTTCTTGATCCGAAGAGGGCAAAATGTCTTGCAGCTTCATTTGAACAGAATGCAGTTGATCACTACATACTACTGGTCAATGAACAGGGGACATGGTAGATGGGTTGTATATGGATGCTGAAGAAAGACCAGTAAACAACCCTTGATCAGGTTTGCCATTACTCGACTAAAATATTTGCTTCCCCAAAGAACTGTTATTGTTGTTTTTTGTCTCATGAACTTTTTGTGCACTGTGAATATGGATATCATCTTTGACATCAGCCTTTCTACTTGCTCTTACAATGTGGTCCCCAAATTTGAGCTCTGTCCTTAAACAATCATATTTGTTTGTTTGTTTTATATATATATATATATATATATATTATAGGAACTCTAAAGTTGTCTTAAGAATGCAATAATTTCAAGCATTAAATCGAGTTAAAATGGGTTTGCTGCAACAATGGAATTGTTTATTATATTTTCACTGACTGATCTCTTTGCATCCAACTTTCTGCTATGCTAAAAGATGTCAATGCTATGTTTTTGAGAAAATGTAGGAAGTTGTCTTGGCAAGCAAGGGTTGATTTGCCATTTATCAATTCATGTTGGCACCACTTACGGAAACCTGAAACCTTTTTTTTTTAAATTTTGCAAAAAGATTGCTTCTTTCCCTTTTCCCTTCAACCCCTACCTATATATAGGAAGAGTGTGGAAAGCTGGAGGTGCCTTTGAGATGGAATCAAGCTAGCTTCTTTCAAGGACGAAGTTGTGGCCTGCACAGAAGGAAAAGGTAGAAGCTGTGCCTGGAAATCAAACTTAAAGTTAAGAGATTTCTGTCTGAAAAGTTAAACATATCAAATACTGAACTAAACCTGTTGCAGGAGGAGGTTTCACGTCTTGTAAGTTTTTGCCATTTTCTCCTTATATCTCTGACCTCATAAGTTATATGCTGCCATCCTAAGCTTGAAGCAATTAGTGCGCTTGGTTGTTACATCTCTTTTCTCTTTCCTTGTTCAGATATTTAAGGCTGGAAGAATCAGCACGCAACCAGATCGATAAAGAAAATTCTATCAAATTGCTTGACGTACAAACGGAAGTGCAGCATTGGTAATTCAATAGCTTCATTTCATTGTGCAGGAAAGATTGTTCTAGTTTTTCTTTTATGTTTTATTGGAAAACTTGTTCTTTGGATGGTGCTATTGATTATGAACTTACTGATCCCCTTTTGGATAAGAAGGAAGAAAAGGCTATACGGTTTGCTAAAGAGTAGACCTTGATTGAAGCCAAGGAGAAGAAGGCAAAGTTATACATTTCAGGAATCAAATTGATGTCTAAATCACTGTCTGGTAAGCTGGGACAAAAAACCTTATCAAGGAATAAGCATGGTCTGCCTGTGAATTTGAAAGCATTCTTCCTATCTTATTTGTGCAGTACTTCAAATTTTTTTCATGTACAAAAAAAAAGAAGCTTCCAATTTTTGGTATCCAGGGTTGCATTCTTCCAATTTCGCTCACCCAATGCTTTGAATTTTTAGCCTTACCTTATTGTAATTGACCTTTAGGCTGCTGCAGCATATCCTTGAAGAGATTATTTCTTTTAGGCCAATCAATATCTTTGAAGAGATCCTTTTCGACCCATTGGTATCAATAGCAAGCTATATTACCCTGAGTTTAGAGGTGGTAGTACATAGACATATTTTAGCATTTGCATTTTTGCCATATCATCCATTCGTAATTCAACAGTTTTCTAGCTATAGGTCTTTATATCCTTTTAAGTCTTTTTTAATTGTCATTTTAGAGAGCCAAGGCTTGAGTTATTCAAGTTCATGTTTGATTTTGGGCTGGTTTACTGGTCTAAAAGGTTTTATAATACCAGTAAATGATTAGACTAAAAAAATTAACAAGATCCATGTTGACAAGTCTTATTGTTTTCACTGGCTGTTTACAGCAGATAAATAAACACTTACTGTCTGCAGTTGACATCATTCTCTTCATCTACCTGTCTTTCTGTATGTAATACCACTAAGTTTCTATTTTGGATGGATCGCTTCCAGACCTACTAGGGTCATGGTTCCATATCTGTAGGGGCAGATCAATTGATCTTAACAGCTCCTGCCACGGGGTTGTTGTTGAGGGCTGTGTGTTTTGGATGGAATGAGTCTCTAAGCGAACTTCATGAATTACTTTGGTCTGATAAAAAAAGCTTAAGCTTCCAATTGGAAAGGATCATAGACATCACCATTAAGCATACAGGTGTTGAACTCAATTGATGTAGGACTTAATTCTCTTTAGGAAAATGTTTCTCATATGCTTTATTTGTGAATTTGTGTCTCATATTAAAGATAGGGGGCATGCTTCGCCATTCTGAGCTGATGGCATATGTGAATATATCTATAAATGCCCTGTGAAGTTGGTGCACTAAGAAATTCACATCTAACCCATTTAGCACTGCATATAGTTTTTCTCTTATCTTGTTGGTTGCTCAAAACAAAATGCTTATCCTGACACAGACATATGTAAATTGAAATTACTTTTGACGTTACTGGCCGAAATGTCCTAACTATTTTCTATTTTCTACCTATTTTATTTGTGAGGCACAAAATGTTTTTCACTTTGACACAGACATATCTTCTATTTATGTTTCTGTTTTCTACGTATTTTCTTTCTTTTTTGAATCTCCAATTCCTCCGCTAACCTCTTATCATCTTGCTTGACAGTAATTGTGCGCTTCTCTTATGGGCTGAGAACAAAGGTTGTAGTTAACCACTAATTATGATCCTTTTCCAATTCTTTTTGTGTCATTAGTTACTAGCATTGCTTTATTGCTCAATCTCGGCTTCTCTTTCTATTTTTCTTCCTTTTTTCTTTTTCCTATTGTTTATTTGTCCAAATTCTATTCTTCTTTGGGCAGATGTCTTCCACTACCAATTCTTATTTTGTGAGAATTGCGCTAATCATACTTTATTTGTCTCAGCCAGTGGGCACTATGAGTCTTTTCCTGGCTTTCTTGAAGGCTAATTGAATGGATTAAGGTAATTTTGTTCCTATTTCCATTTGTAGTTCTGTTTTTATCTTCTTTGCCTTTTATGGATCAGATTTGTATCAAGCTTCTAAAATGAAGCTTTGTTTTTCAGTGTTTCAAAGAAAAATAAAGAAGAACATGAAAGAGAAAGAGTTCCAGCATAAGCATTGTTGCAGCTACTGTCATTGATAATATAAGCAGATTTACAAAGTTCAAATTTCAAATACAAAATTCAAAAAATGACAGCTTGATTAGCTAGCTGATTTGCTTGATGACATCATTACATTGATTTGATACAAGGACATAATTCAAATACATATAGCTTAAGTCATTAGAGTACAAGTTAAGTAAGCTAACTTCAGTCCAAAAACAGCAGCCCCTAAGTTAACTAACTTAACTGTAGCTTCTTTGATCTTCAAAAAAAAACAACTTTGCTGTCTCGGGAAGCAGGGCAACAACACCAATTCCAACTTCACCATTTTCATATCAGTAATTTGATATCTTTCAATTGTTTAGTATTTTACAATATTTTAATTTGCAGTGGTTTTTTTTTTAGTTCACAACTACAGCTGCGTAGAACCCAGTTTTGCAAAATTGTTCAAAATTCAAGGCTGTAGTTATTCTGGGATTAATTTTATTTCCATATATATACTTTGTCCCTATGCCTGCACACAAATTTATCTTCTCCTCAGCTTAGCTATAGTTTAATAATTCTTCTCAACTCCATGCTACTTGAAAATGGTTGATGATTGACTGGTTTTTCCATTATGTGGAATCATGATCAGATCAGTCCTCTGTTATCTTCCCAAACAGAAAGGAAGGAGACTTGAACACTAATTGTATTGGACCCCCCTGAAGGACAAGGAGGTAAATGACTGCCAATTTTTACTTATTTGTTTTTGTGAGTTTATTTGCGTTTCAATTTTGAAACATATAACGGGCACAAAACCGCGTCCTTGAAGGCAATCCTCCCACAATGCGGACTCGTATATTATTTTATTTTACTTCAAAAATTAGTTAATTAAGTTACCTAACGGCTATATAAACGAATACCCCACTCCCGTGCTCAGATCAAGTTAATGGCTTTCCATTGTCCCTCTAATTAACTTCCTCTATTTCCCTCCTCTCCTCCGTCCTCCTAGGTCTCTCCGACCTCCTCCGTGGGCCGTGGCCAGTTTCTTTGTTCAAGATCGATGCATCTCTTTTCCAAGATCATCAAGATTCCACGCCCATCATACCTATTTTGTCTAATGGTAATTCTCGAATTTTGTTTACGATTCTTTCTTTCGTCTGTTTACTTGCTTTCTTTTTTTATGATTCTTTAGAGAAAATTTTTTTTCGTCTATTGATAATTCTTTATTGTTTTTTCTCTTTTTATTGCCGTAACAGAAGCTGGGTCTTGAAGACCCATGCGCTGGCGGCGGTTTTCGGCAGCGTCTCACCGCAGGGAGACGGTGGCTAAGATTCTGTGCTTTGAAGACACAGAGCAGAGTACGAAAGGTGGGCGATTTGTCGTTAATCTCTTTATTTATTTATTTATTTTTGAATTTCTACTTTTTCCAGTTTATAATCTATGTTTTGAATTTTTGGGAATTGCCTTGAATTAGCCAACCGGTGCCCACTTCCATGGTGATATCAATTGTCCTTCTTGTTGGTTTTTTGGGAAACAACGAGACTTCGCCGCGCCATTTATGGAAGCAATCTCCTTGTGCTAGCTTATGCAGCGAAACTGGTGGAACTGTAAGAAAAGTTCTTTTTATCCTTCTGTTTCTATTCAATTATACATTGAGTCAATCTTCTCGATATTGTCTTCTTTTTCATTCTTCTTTCTGTTTGCTAGCTTTTGTTCTTTTTTTGTTATGGTTCTTTAAGGAAAAATTTTTTTCCTGTGTGTAGGGATAGTTCTTTATTGATTTTTTTGTTGTAACTGCACATCTCTAATCATAAAGTAATCTTGCCGGCAGAAAGACGAGGATTTCTGGATCTTGAAGGCCCAGGCACCACAGGTATTTCACTGCCAGGGACAATGGGGCTAAGATTTGAAGACAGAGAATCAGCAGGTGTGAATTTTGGAATTCTGGTCTCGCTCCCTGATTCGTCTGAGAAGATTCTGAATACGATTGTGCAGAGATTGATCTTTAACCTAACAGACAATTTAATTTCTACCTTTGCATTTCGTTGCTTTCCCATTATAGTTTATCATCTTTTTGTCAATTTTACTTTCAAAAGAAAAAAACTAGAGGCAAAACCAGTAGGGAAGGAGATAGCCTTGCAATGGCTGAAACTTCAAAATTGGTTGGCAAAACTAATAGGGAAGGAGACGGCATTAGTTAAAACTTCAAAAGCACTCGACCCACCTGAAGACATTAAAGTAAGCCCATTACTTATGTGTAAAAGTTATTGTAGTTGTTAAATCTGTTGCTTCATTTTTTTCTTGGTTCTTTACATTAAAAATTGTGGGCTCAGGTGAATGATTACTTTATTTTTTCCTTGATGAATATATCATTCATTCTCCCCCCATCAGTTTGTATAATGTTGATGCTGATCTCTCTCTCTCTCTCTCTCTTTCTCTCCTTCCTCCTCCTTTCTTTTTGGCCCCGTTTTAGCCGGGGATCTGGATTATACAGCTGGTGCTTAAACCTTTTTGACATTACAGAAGGCAAGTTTTACTTTTGCTTGCTATTTTGTGCATGTGAAGCCTTTTTCCTTGTTGTCTATGTTTTAATATTTGTTCTCTGTTCTTTTTTGTGTCTTTTTGGGACGGGAGTTTGAGTTGTCAAGAAAAGAATGTGGTTTACAAATTGGAAGGCTAGAGCGAACGAGGAATGAGATGGCACTGCAAAGCCTGGCAATGAGGCCAGCCGATTACTGATGTGGGAAAAGTCATTGAGGTCTTTAGGATTCTAGTAAACCCTTCATGTTACAGGGCCTTTTGTTGAGTGATTGTTTATGAATCTTTCGTCCACTTGCAGAATGCAGAAGACAATGTCTCAGACCTTGTTGCGTAAACTCTGTGTGTGAGAGTATGTATAAAGATATTCAGTCGCGGTTATCAGATGAAGCTGGTGAAGCATTGACTCAAAGTTATTAGAGATAAGGAGAAGAGGAAACTTTCCAGGAAGTGGCCAAAATGAATTTCTTTCTCTTCCCTCATCTTTGCACGTTCTTGTTCAACAAGATTTTATTTGATCTCCCTCAACATATTTCTGCTTGTGCGTTTTTAATTTCTTTCTTCTGTTGCTACTGAACATCAGTTTTTCTGTCAATCTTATGTGCAACTCTGTTTGCTTCCCTTGCGTGTTGTGTTTAGCTCTAAAGCAAACTTTTGTAACAGGAATAACCAATTGAAAAGGTCAGAGATTGTCTCTTTCCCCAAATCTGAATCAGTTTAATTGGGAACACCTTTTTGTATTAAAAGAATCGAGGATTGGAAAGGAACAATGCATAGAAACGTGCCATGTACACATATAGGGATTCAGTTGTTTCCACTTCTTGTTTGTTGCACAAAATGAATTTTTTACTTTGAAAAGAAATAATTTTTTGTTTTAGGATATCGCTGCTCCTCCTTGTTTACTGTAGAAAATTATTATTGTTATTATTTTTAAATTTTCTAGTCTCTTGAGCTGACTAGTGGAAGGATGTGAACTTTTTCAACCTGGTATTAGTTCTCATACACGTTACCACAGAATGGTGAGGTTGGATAATTTCTCTCTTGTATTTCATTTCAGTAATACAAATGTGAAACATTATGTTCTCGTTCTTGTCCCATGGAGCTAGAGCTTCCCACTGCAGGTACATTTTGGATCCAATCATTTTCTTCTTCTATGGACTCTAGTCTGCAATCTGCATTTGTTCTTACATATTGTTGGAAGCCTCTGGTTTGATCTTACATATTAAACTATGTTTACTTAAATTTGCTCATTTGAATCTTCCCTGTTAATTTTTTGCACTTAAGGGGGAGGCCTAGGACAAGCTTTGGCTTCTCTATCAAATTAATTGCACTCAGCAGAAGTTTCTCATTTTAAATCTTAATCATTGGGATCTAGTGAGCTGGATGATTGGCCACTGTTTTATTTGTTTATGATACTGTATTTATTTTCTAATTATCTAATACCATTTGCAGGTACTGTAGCGAACCAGCATTAATGTGTGGAACCTTGTAGAGCAAGGGGGCATTGAAACACGTTGGTACGTCTTTTTCAGCTTTTCTATTTTCATTCTTTGTTTTTTTTTTTCTTTTTTGTGCAGGGGGTGCCGGATTACCAGGTGACTTGCTATTCCCTCAGTGTCCTGTTTGTTGACAGTTTTTGAACCATTTCTTACAACAGTTTTAGTAATCAAGATCAACCATGGGTGTTTAGGCATAGCTAATTGCTGTCAAAGATGTGTAGTTTTTGTTACTTGACCCATTTTGCAAGTTTCTTTGGTGCAGTTCCATTGAAGGGACTGATATTTGGGGCAGTTTCATTATACCAGAGATCAGACAAGAAGTGTTCAGATTCCTTGCTTGCGCCTGCTTCTCTGACTTGTGGGTGCTTCTCCGAGCAAGGCAAAAGCGGCACCCAGTACACGAGCCCTGCTGAGGCACAGCAAAAGGAAGAATTTCTACGCAGGTTCAGAGGCTGCGATGGTGACACTGATTTTCATGGTACAGGTTCTTCGTTTTTTGACTGCTTTTTCTTGGTTAATTTTATTATTTTTGATTTTCAAGGATCAATTAAACATTCATCGATCTTGAGATTTTAGTGAGGTCTGATTTTCGGCATCGAGGAATCAAAGAACCATCAAATTCTTGTTAATGGTTCGTGTATTTGATTTTTTTTTATGCTTTTTTTTTTTGCTCCTTATTTTATAACATCTTCCTGTCTCAGAGAATACACATACGGTGGCATTGATGGTGCTGTTCAAAAAGGGATTTGAGAATTACACCCCCACCAAAACCCAATGTGTCTCTCTTCTTCTAAATCTTTGCAGAGTATTGTGTTTCTTTGTTCTGTGTTTCAAAAATAACAGTTACATTGATTCTAAAATGGCAGAAAGACCAGCAAGGAGTTCTTGCCTGCTCTTTTTTTTTTTTTTTGGAGAAAGAGTTCTTGCCTGCTCAAGTAAGTGGAGAAGAGAAAGTGGCACTGAATACTGATCCAGTGCAGGCAGCAAGAGGAAGAATTTCTATTCTAAGGTCTTGAGTTCTTTGAGGACGCAGATAGAGCACTGATATTGAGTTTCATAATGGTTCGTGTAATATATATATATATATATTTTCTTCAGTTAGTTTTTCTACTTTTCCTTTTCAATTTTTGTTAATCTTTCATATTGTTTATTTTCAAGGATCAATCAAAGATTCAACAATCTTGACAGCAGCGAATGGTGGTCCATTTTACGGCATCTAGAAATCAAGAACTGTGGAATTCATTCAGTTTCTTGGAAGATGAGACGAAAAGACAACAGAGTTTTGCAATGATTTGTACATTAAAGTTTCCTTTTAATTTATTTTTTTGGTTCTGTTTATTCTTTTACTGTGAAAATACCCTAGAGGAACGGATGGTGATGTTCAAAACTGATTTGACAATTAACATATTTATCGTCAATCAAACACAAAGCATCTAGTTTTACATCAAGATCAAGTATGCCCATGCTGATGGTAAGGAAAATTTCAGCCTTCTGTCATGATGGTTAGTAAGTTGATCCCTATAAGCCAGAGCAGCCCCACAAGCCTTAGAATGATAAAATTCTATTGGGACATTAAAGATATTGATATTGGATCACCAACTATTCACTGGAGTCATTCATTTTAGGCTCTTAATAACCAGTTGAATCCTTCTATTTTTTTAGGACTTTGATATTAGGTTAAAAAGAATTGGGTTGTGTCATAAGTAGGTCTCTGCCTTGTTAGACTTCTAAAGGGTATACATAGATAGTTAGAGAATCTGGGGCTGTTATAATTGTTTTTCAAGAAATGAAGACATTTTAATATTAAGAGAATCAAAATTCATTAGGGTTTACATAGGAAGGTGTCCTGTATATTTGTGTTGGATAAGTTTTTTCTCCTTTTGGATTTAAATATGTGGCTTTACTGTTTTACTTAAATAGTTAGATTGTTTCATGCAAGTTTTTAGATACTTCCACTTGTACAGTCAGATGATAAATCATGAAATCTTATTATATGATGAGCACTGTTTCACATAATACATTATTTTGTAACTAAACTTTTACCTTTATCCTGTAATCAGGTATACAAATACAATCTGGTCCGTTATAGTGCCTATATCTCCTTTTGTCACTTTCTTTATCTGTTTCCTTTTCTTTACATTTGAGGTAAATTATAGCTTTGCTTGTAGTGAACTATCTTACTTGGGTGTTAGTTTTGTGAATCTTTGTCTCATCCCATTTCTACACAAAAGCTGATGGTCCGGTCAATGCAACATTCTATACACAAGCATGCTTGATGAGTATAGTAGTGAACTCTGTTTATTTTCTCCTAAGGCTGATGGTCCAGTCGATGCAACAGTTTAAATATGTAATGGCATTGGGGGGAGGGGGAGAGAGAGGGTGGACATAGAAGGGGTGGGATCCAATTGGGTGGACATAGAGGGGGCAGGATCCAATTATATGTTGCATTCTTCTTTCAATATGGATTCACATGTTTGCACTTATTGCTTTCCTTTTTGTGTTTGGTCAACCAGAGCTACTAAAACTAGCTTAATGTAATATCGTGGAAGCTTTTCTTCATATTTGTGAGATTTAACATGATAATCTAGTTGCTACCTTCTTTCATAAAAAAGCACCCACGAGAAGGTCAGGACTTTTTTGACTAACCTGCTGTATCAGTTGAAGACAAGGTAACTATGATGCAATATTTATGAATGGTGGCCATTGATCCATTTAGAATTTTAGTTTTACCCATTATCTGTTTAGTGGCATAGCATACATATATGGTTTCATAAACTTGCACAAACACTAAAAATGGGTGATAGATGCATATGGTGAAGATTAAAAAGGTGCATATACACCGCCTTTTATATGCACAGGTATTTTTACCTTTTGTTTGGATGTGTAATTCTAAAGCACTGTTACGTAATAGTGCTTATAACTGGCAAACATATCAACTGTGATTGAATAGTTGGCTAGAAATAGGTTCAGACATCTTCTGGTGCAATAATCGTGGGTTCCACCAAACCATTTAAGCATACAGAAAATGTTTTCATTCATTTCCATTGTTCGTGGTTTGAGGAGGTTTGTTCATAGGTTTCTCTTCGTTTCTTGAAAGGAATACATGGGGAAATGTGTAGGGCAATTAGTGAGGCTATAGTGTCAGCTGTGGCATATGTTTGGCCAAAGGATTGAATCGGTTTGTTGCCTACTCTTCTTGTGATATCTTTCAAACAAAACTTGTCATTTTAAGTTTTTCAGCGCATGGAGCTCTTAGATGTCTGGCTGTTCTTTCTTGAGATTTGGATGACACGACCCATCACACCTGTTTTGTTCCCATGCTTGCATACAATTTTGTCTTCTCCTCAGGTTAGCTATTCTTACCACTCACCATGCTACATGAGAAGGCCCTTATAATTTAATGGTTTGTAGTCGATCTGAATTCTTTTCATAGAAAGTGTGCTTTTGCATTTTATGTTATATTGTATCTTCATTATGTTATATTTCTGTGGCTGAATGATTGGCATATGGCTACCATAAAATAGCTCATTCTGCCATAAGCCTTGAGAACGTGTAACTGTCTAATATGCCTTAGAGATTTCTTCGAGTTTCAGGGAAACATGTCATATTTTAGCTTAAGAGGCAGACCCTACTTTGTTCAAAATTTCTGATCAACTTCTTACCTTTTTTCCTGAAAAGTTTTCTTGTTTCTTGTGGAAAATGAATCTTCTTGAGTTTCTAGTCTCTTCAGTTGACAATAAAAGGATGTGAACTTTGCAAGCTATCTCAGCAGTACAAATATGAAACTAGGTTCTTGTTCCTCCACCTTGTCCAATGGATTTAGAGCTTTCCACCAGACAATTTTTTGATCCAGTCCTTTTCTTTTTCCTCTGTGAACTTATAGTTTGCATTTGCTATTATATGTTCCTTAAATCCTCCTTGAAAGCTCTGGTTTGATCTCGCAGACTTGCATTACTCCACAGGTTTTGTTGAAATTTGTCCATTTAAATTTCTCTTAACTAAATGCAGATAGGGAAAGTTATACAATATACTCTGGCTTCTTTATCAGATCAATTGCACGAAGCAGCGGTTTTCCACATTAACTCTGCAGTGATCAGCCTTTAAGCAGCTGGATCATAGACAATGGTCACTCACTTCTTTGTTCATAGTACCATTATATAGTTTCTGAATGCAGGTTTGGGGGCTAACCAGCATCAAGGTAAGGAACCTTGTGGAGCATTTGACACTGAACACACTGGAACAGCTCCTTTTTTACAGTTTTCCTTTTTGTGCTCTCACTGTTCTTATGTTGATTCCATTACTTTATTGTTGTCACTTTACATTCCTCTGTGGTAAGTGACTTGATATTTCCCTGGCGTCCTAACGGTTGTCTGTTTTACAATAACTAGTACCTTAGTTTATCGATATCCTGCATTTGATTTTTCCATTAGCTTACCTTTTGCTTATACATTCTTGTGCAAGGATAACAACTCGTTGAAAAGCAAACTTGGGTCCAAGATGTGGATAGTGGTGCCGCTTCTTGTAAAGGTACTCTGATACTAAATATGTGATAAATGAATTATTTGAACAAAATATCTGTGATTGTTTGTTAAACATGTAAAAGCCTGGACATGAATATTGTTGCAAGGCTTGCCTGTGTGTATGCTGGAAGTGTTTGTTTATATGATTGAGATTCAAGAGCAAAAATGCTTACTTGAGTTGGCTATCATTTCAATTCTTCTTTTCTTTTTATAATGTCTTACTTTCGGAGATGCAACTTAAAGCTTGAATGAATTTTTGCAGGTGAGTGATTGGGAAGAAATTCAGGAAGATTGTGGAATCTAATAAAAATCCTCAATTTCTACTCAACTATTGCTACATCATTTGGCAGATCGCATGACCAACTCAAGGCAATGGCGAAGAAGGGCTTTTAATAAGTTTTGTAAGGATGAACTAAATTTATTTTCTTCTCAATCACTTTTTGATTTGCTGGAAGTGCTGCATTATTATTTTGTTTTGTGATCTTCTCTTTTCCTTTCTCCACTTTTCTGTCACGCTGCACTAACCAAACTTTCCCATTTGTGAATTCTAGAACCAATAGGGTGAAAATGGTTAAGTGTTTCTGATCCAACAAATGAGGTGATTGATTGCCACTAATTTTACCTCCCAATTACATTTTAAAGCACTCAGTGCCCAACGACCTCCTGAAAATGTTTTTGGCAGATATATTTGCCAAGTTATATGGCTGAATTCTTTGAAACTCTTTTACCAGCAATCAGCAGTTGTTTGATCATCTCTTCCATGTATCAGTAGTTTAAAAGAGAAATGGACACAAAGAATTTCAATGCAACTCCTGCAATTTTTTTGTGCATGCAATTACATAACATAACGTGTTTTTCATGTTAAAAAGTTGCAGAGATTAATGCAGGCAGGCTCAAAGGAAAGGATGGTTATTGGGATGGTTTTTCTTCTTTGGGTTCGAATTAGTTTCTTGGTGGACGAGTTGAAAAGATAACAAAAGAGTTTGGTAATGACTGCTATATTTGATTTTTTTTTTTTTTACCCTTTTTTTGTTCTATTTCTTTTTATGTTGCAAGCGTGATAAACCCAATACTAATAGTTCACTGATTCACTCTTTTTTTTTTTCCCTGGATTATTTCTCGCATGACTAGCACTACACACCTGGAGTCTGGACCATTTGAGGGGCACCTTAATCGTTGCACATCATCAGCTATGGTGAGGTAAGTGCCAATCTTTTCTTATAGTGATTCTTAATCTGAGCCCCTCTAAAATTTTTTAATTTAGGTCCAACATTTACCGATTGGTACAATTGTTTTATGTAAGTTAGGCCCACAATCCATTTTAATTCAAGCAAATGTGAAGCCTGGTGTGGGAGATCTCCTAATCAAAAACAAAATTAGGTTTCATTTTTCTTGAGAAGAAAAACAAAATTAGATTAATATCATGTTATTTTGTAACTAAAAATTTCAGTATCGTACCACTAGCGAATTTTACTGAGTATATAACATTGCACGTTATTTATGCTTCGGTTTCTGGAATTGTTGTAAGCTTCGGACATGCTTAACAGTTACCTTACCTTTTGGCGCATATGCGAATAAGACAAAATAGATGAAAAAGGAAGCTCAGCTTGTTCAGGTGCTTAAAGAAATTTAAATTTAAGTAAGAAATTATGAGTTTGAATTTTGCAAGAATTAAGCAGTGAGATGAATTTATAAATCATCATTTATTATGGAAGATATAGTAATTATTTAATTTTTTTTTTTACAGTATCTTTAAAAATAAAATTTTAATATTATCTAACAGGTCTTTAAGATATCACCCATTACTAACATAAAAAAAACAAAAGGCAATCTTATTCGGTGTTTTTTAGCTAATTTGAGGAAGGGTTATTCTGTGGGAAAAAATTTAAGAGCTTGATATTTTTTAGTCTGATAAAGTGCTTAAAAAGTGATAAATATTTAATTTTAAATAATAATTATATTTTTTATAATAAAATTATATTATTTTATTTTTTAGTTAAAATATATATATTATTATTAAAATTACAAAATTATTATTTTAAAGATAATTTCTCAAACTAAAAAAATTAGCCTCTAAAACAATTCACTATTTCCTGTGTCTGACAGACATCCTGACGGCGGATATGCGTTGATTTTTGCATCAGGCATGCTTTTTGATTCTCGCGTACTCGGCTTCAATTTTATATACATATTTTTACACACAAATAATATATATAAAAATATATTTTTTTTATGAATTTAATTATTTTTATAATAATATTTATTATTTTTGTAATAATGATAAAAAATTATGTGTTAATTTTTTATATTATATTTTATTAATTTTATTATAGAAGTAAATAAATTCATCACAATGTGTATATTAAATATAACTATTAAAATATGTATGACAAACTTTTTCAGAATATGTCCGAATTCGGTAGAATAACAGTAACACTCCTGAAAAAAAAAAAAAAAAGCATGATAGCAGAACAAAGTTTGGAGGGACAGACTCCAAAACCCTGAATTCATCCAGTTTCTTGGGGATTAAATAATTAAGAGTCCGTTTGGAGACGCTGTCAGTTTTTTGTTTATGTTTTTCATTTTCTGTTTTTTGTTTTTGCTGTTTGTTGAATTTTTGTGTTTATTGCTGTCAATTTTTGATTTTTTTATAAGAATAAAAAAATAGATAGAAAAAGGATAGTGAGAGAAATGATAAAAAAAAGTATAAATATGAAGCGAAAAATGGGAGTGAGAGAAAGAGAGAGAGAAAGAAAGAGGGTAGAGAGAGAATGAGTAGAGAGAATGGTAGAGAGAGAAAAAGGAGAGAGAATGAGAGAAGAAAGAGAATGAGTAGAGAGAATGACAGAAAGAGAAAGGGTAGAGAAAGAATGAGTAAATAGAATAGTAGAGAGAGAAAAATGAGAGAGAGAGGGTAAAGAGAGAATGAGTAGAGAAAATGACAGAGAGAGAAAAGAGAGAGAGAGTGTAGAAAGAACGAGTACAGAGAATGATAAAGAGAGAAAAATGAGAGAGAGAGCGTAGAGAGAGAATGAGTAGAGAGAGAAAAAGAAGAAAGAGAGAGTAGAGAGATAATAGTAGAGTAAGAAAAAGGAGAGAGAATATGGGTAGACAGAGAATGGTAGAGAGAAAAAAGAGAGAGAGAGAGGGCAGAGAGAGAACGAGTAGAGAGAATGATAGAGTAAGATAAAGAATAAAGAATGGTAGAGAGAGAAAAATGAGAGAGAGAGAGGAAGCACAGAGAGAATGAGTAGAGAGAATGGTTGAGGGAGAAAAAGGAGAGAGAGAGAGTGGGTAGATGGAGAATTGGCAGAGATAATGGTAGAAAGAGAAGAAAGAGAAAGAAGGTAGAGAAAAAATGAGTAGAGAGAGAAAAGAGAGAGAGAGAGAGGGTAGAGAGAGAATGGTAGAGATAGAAAAAGGGGAGAGAGGGTAGAGAGAGAATGGGTAGAGAGAGAAAGAGTAGTGAGAGAAAAAATATAGAGGGATAGAGAGAGGATGAGTAAAGAGATATATGATAAAGAGGGTGGATAGAGAGAGAAAAAGTTGTGAGAGAAAGTATAGAAAAAAAAGTGAAAAACAAAATCGAAAAGCTATTTTTATTGTTTTCCCAATCTGTTTTTTTTCTTTAAAAAACACTTTTAACTTTTCAACAAAATACAGAAAACAGAATCAATAATAACAAACATGTTTCCTGTTTTTTTTGTGAAAAATAAACAGAAAACAGAAAACTTAAACCACTCCAAACGGCCCCTACGCATTTCTTTTTTTTGTTTTTAACTAATTGGTTCCGATAATTAAGCGCTTCCTCCAGCGCGTAATCATAAAACAGATCAGTAATCCTTATAGAGATCATAAAAAATTATTACCACAAAATACTACTCTAAGTCCTTGAGCCTACCGACTTTGAGCCTGTCCAGTCAAATCTGAGTAAATTTATTGAGCTGAAATCAGCGCTGAACGTTTATTTTAGGATAGATCGAAGAGGCTAGCAGCCTGTCCGGCGAAAGGGCATTTTGAGGTTAAAGCCTTGGAATCTGGTTGCAGAATTCCTAAGCCTTTCGTTTAATCGTTCTTTCGCTTCTCTTGCCCTAATTCCCAATTTCCCATCGGGATAAGAATTTTTGGGGTCCTAAACCTTTAAGTTTTTTTACATTTCATTTGAGTCCTAAATTTTTTAATTTTTTACTATATCAGTCCTTTAAGTTACGAAAAGTAGTCAATCTATTAATAAGTGAGTTTAATTTAATAAAAATCATTTAAAAAAGTTTAAATACATGAGTTAAATATTTTTTTCATCAACAAAATATACATATTAAATATTTTTTAATCAACAAATATACGAATTAAATAGGAAACATGCATATTTTTTTATAAAAAAGACATTCAATTTATATATTTAATCTTTTTTAAATAATTTTTTATAAAGTTAAAATTATTTTTTAATAAATTGATCACTTTTGTTAAACAGAGAGACTGATTTGGTAGAAAATCAAAAGGTTTAGGACTCAAATGAAATATCAAAAAGGTTTAGAACTCAAACGTAAAAAAACCTAAAGGTTTAGGACTAAAAAAATGCTTATCCCTTTCCCATCATCCTCCCGCCTTTCGTTTAATACATTTATTTGCTGCCTAAATACCAAAATGAATGGTTTTTTTTTTTTTTTCATTTAGCAGTTCATCCGACAATCAGTTATACAATTAATAAATCTCACACTTCTCTTTCTAAAATTTAAACTTAAATCCTTCTAACCACTAGACTGTCATCTAAAGACCAAAGTGAAAGGTCTTATTATTGTTATTGACAGTAAAATAATAAATAAATAAATAGTTAATATAAAAAAATTAGTGAAGTGATAAATTTAAAAAATAACAATTTATCTTTTTTATGAATATATTTAACAAATCTTGTATACTGTGAAATTTCATTTTTCTCTTTCTAAAATTTTGAATTTAAGACTTTTAATATAAAAATTTCAGTTTTAACTATCAGACTGTACTCCAAAGACCAAAGTGAATGATCTTATTATTATTATTGATAGCAAAATAATAAATAAATAAATAGTTAATATAAAAAAAATCACCAATTTTGTGTGAAAAGTGACAAATTTAACACTAATTTTAAAAAATAACAGTTTATTTTTTTAATATTTTTAATAAATATAACATACTGTAAACTATTGATTAGAATTTGTTTGTTTTAACTATAAAATTTGTTGAGAATTTTATTCTCATTCGTGCTTTATTTAAAATATATAAACAAAAAAATTCAAATATTGAGTATTATTTTAAAATTAAAAAATTCAAAATTCTTCAAATTAAATTTTTAAGAATTCAAGGATCACAGCTTCTTATGTAACCTCTGCTTCAGTAATTATATTTTATATATATAAATTTTTATTTTAGAAGTAATAAGCTTTTTTTTTTAGCAACATAAGCCTTTAATCTTAAAAAAAAAAAAGGTTGTACGATTTTTTTAAAAAAGAAAGAGCCTCATCTATTTTGTCGCCAAAGCCTCCTAACAAGAAAGGTCTCAAAGAGTTTACCCTTTTATATGTAGGTTAAAAGTTTAAATTGGTTCTTAATGTTTAAATTAAGGTTTAATTATAAATATAATGCTTATTTTTTATAAAATTGGTTCATAATATTTTAACTATAATTTAATTATGGATACAACGTTTTTTTTTTTTGGACAAAATCAATTCTCAATGTTTTTACTATAAAATAATTCAGTACTTTTTTATTATCTGACTATTTAATTTAGTAAGAAGTGTATTATCTGTTAGACCACCTTCTTGTATCGTATTTTTAATAACATTACATCCTACAATGAAGTAGTTTAATAAATAATGTATTTCTTTATAAATTAATCAGGCAGATAATTAAAAAATACTAAATTATTTCACAATGAAATATTGGGAACCAATTTTATCAAAAAAATTGTTGTATTTATAATTAAATTTTAACCAAAACGTTAAAGACCAATTTTACAAAAAAATAAATGTTGTGTTTATAATTAAATTTTAATTTATACGTTAAGTACTAATTTAAGATTTAGCATGATATGTATAGAATATATGTTCGTATTGTTTGGGAAGTTCCGATGCGTGAAAATTTTGATCCCGTTTGGAAATCAAATTAAGCAAAAAAAATCTTGCAAAAACTTGAACTAACAGCCACATATCCCTCGAAATCCGGCCACAAGCAAAGCCACTCCATGTCTCATGCGCACCCTCTCTCTCACATGTTAACGTCCACCACCACCGCCCCTATCGCCACTCCTCAAACCTCCTCCTTTCTCTCTCTCACCTTGCCTCTCAAACTCCTCCGCACCCTCCGCTTGCCGTTTTTATCTTCTTCCCACAACCACCACTCCAGCTAGCTATATTTACTAATTAATTATCTATTTACATGACCACCCAATATATTATGAACAGTTCTCTTTTCGTTTGATCTTTTTTTGCATGCGTTTTTACGACATTATTATTCATGGAAAAATCCGAACCCAGTTCTCCCTCTTCTCCAAGTCTAAAACACAGGCTCAAATCCAAGCTGTGCTTAAGATCTCCGTTTCGAAATCACCACCACCATGACAAGGTCCACGACCAAAAGTTGTCCAGTCCCACATCCTTAAATCCCTCGGAGAAATCTAAACTGGTCCGAACCTCCTCCATCTCGATTAAGTCACGCGGATGTCATGACAACCCCGAGATCAAGGATAAATGCCGCAACTTCATATCTTGTATCGGCCGGCACGGACATGGCCACGGGCACGGACATGGGAGCGGAAGCGGACAAAGCCACCACCGCCGGCGGCACTCTATTTCTTCTGATTTCCAATATGATGCCCTGAGCTATTCTCTGAATTTCGATGACGGTAGCGATGAAAGCCATCGAGATGAGTTCAATTCCAGGACCTTCTCCTCGAGATTGCCGCCGTCGCCGACGAGGGAGATCGAGTGCACATGATATTAAAAGCGCTGTGCATGCGTTCGCGGTGGTCTTGTTGAGATTTTGTGATTGCCGGAGACCCTCCGGAGGATGATTATTCACGCAAGTGGTTAATCTGATTAACTTTGGATCTCGTCTATTGGGGAAGGCGCTACGGTGGTGCACGTCGGTGCTCGTGGCGTTGGTGGTGTCACGGTTGAGGGTGATGAAGAGAAATCTTCATGCATGGCCCACGTGTACATATATCAGATGCGTGCTGATCTTTTCTGTTTATTTTAATTTCTTTTGTTAGGATGCATATATTTTCTTTTTCTTCATGATTTTTTTCCCCCCTTATTTTCTCGTACAAATTGTTGAAAACTTGGTCACTAGTTGAATTTTGCATTGAATTCGAAGATGAAGAATTTAAGCTTTATGGTTCTTTATTGACTCATGTCCTCATTTTACAATTTTCCATTTGTTAGGCAAAAAGGGTGTGTGGAATCACCAAGTTCTATCTATGCTTTGAGTTGGGGCTTACATTTGTGAATGTTGTCACCCTCTTGGCCTTTTTTATGGATGAACACTTGGTTGGTGTAGGATTTATTAGATAATAGGTTTTTTTTTGTTGGTTTTAAAATTCTGGTAATAAAAGAACAAAAAATTGCAAACCCATTTTGGCCTTGCTTTATGTCAAAATTTCAAGTTCAAATGAATATAGTGACATGCTTTTACTTAAATATATGTAGAGGTGAATGGGTTGAGGAATTTCAGGTTTTGATTTTTTAAATCCCAATTTCAAGATTAGAGGAACCATTCTCTTCTGCTTGTCCGTGGAGTTTTGAAAAATACAAGCATCTTAGTCTCTTCCTTTTGGCATAACGCTTCGCCACTCCCTTTGGAGGCTTCCAATTAAACAGGTTCGTTTGGTATGACACTGATCCAGCGAGTTTTATTGCAATCCGGGCAGAACCTTGCTGTTCCTTCTTATTTTACAGGATGACTTAATTACAAGAAAAAAAGTTGATATTCCAGTGAATTTATCGATATTTTTATCTCAGTTAAATTGTGACTGATATTTTTAAAACAGAAAATGATATTTTTAAAATGTAAAAATAATTGAAATTTCAAAAATATCAATTTTTATTTTAAAAATATTAATCGTAATTTTAAAATTTAAAACAAATTTATCTAAAATATGTATGCTTGCTTTAATTACAAACACACAAAAATAGAATCCAACATCCATCCTGGTTTACGTATAATTGGGCCCGGGGGGAAGTGGTTGGGAATTGTTGGAAATCTTGTTTCCTCACAATTAAGCGTTCTATGGATATATGTTATATGTCTCGTATAAGTGTTCATGTATAAGTGTACATAATGTAACAATCATTATAATTTATATAATTATTTGATAAAATGTAGAATCAGAAACATAATATTCTTTTCATTTTTTGTTACATATTTTATAAATAAAATTACAAAAAATTCTAAATTTATTACATTATGAATATTTTCTTCGGTGATTTTCTCTGGTTATCTATTGCAACCCTTTGTTTTGTTTGACAATGGCCGCTAAGCTGTAGTGGCTAATAAATGGACGTTACCACCGGTCACTAGGAGTGTTAAAAAAAAAAAACGCACGTTTCAATTAATTGACAAAATTGAACCAAATCAAATTGAATTTTCAGCTAACTGAATTAATAATTAATTAGCCAAACCAAATAAATATCAAAATATTTGGTTTGGCTTTGGTTTTTAATATTAAAAAACTGAAATGCTGTTACACATATATACTTTAATTTTTTTCATTCTAATAATGAGAAAAGATTTTACTAATACAACAATTAGTAATAAATAAAACTTAATAAAATATTATTATATAATAAATAAAAACTTATTTATCTTATATATAATGATAATTATAATTTTATTTTAAAAAAAATATATTAAATTTAATTTTTTGACATTTGAATTAGAATTTTAAATTTTTTGTTATGAAATTTGGTTAACTAAAGAGTTAATCGAAACTGAACGGAAATCTTTAGTTAATTTAATTTCAATTAACCAAATTTTTGATTTGATAACAGTTTTTAATAATCGTCCAGTTTCCAATCCTATTTCGGATTGTTTGTTTCCTATCCCCATACAAGATGACATTTAGCAGCGGCTAATTTTTGGATTGGGCTCAACGAATTGGGCTTTTATCAGTGATTATTTGGGCATGGCGTTGATCCTGTGAGCATAATACGTAGCCATGTAGGCAAGGGTATTTTCGTACTTGTGATTTTGAATAAGTAACGGTAATATTATCAAGGGCTTTTTTATCTAATTTACCGAAGTACCCTTAATGGCCACCGACTTCCCCACTGTATAATGACCATCGCTTGCGACTTGCCCGATACTTTTCTTCGGGTTTCTCCGGCTGTTTGGAAGAAAAGAAAAAAAGAAGAAGAAAATGAGAGAATGAGAGAAAGAACAAAAAGAAAGAGGGAGAAAAAAGAATTGGAAATCCTCTACAGGATTCCCTGTGGCCATCCTTTATATGAAGGCAATTTTTTTTGCTCTTTTTCTTTCTTTTGTTTGTTTTCACCGTTACTTATCAAGATCTCTTCTACATATTTTTAGCTCTTGATCACCGCTGCTTACTGATTGCCGTTACACTTGTTCTCGGCTTTCAAGATCCTACTAACTGCTCTTTTAAGTCATCACAATGTAGATTATCGATTTGCGTTTACGAGGTAAAAGTATAGGGTTCTGAATTATTTAATTTTCCAGGATCTTGAAATCTTTATAATTTTATTTACTGAAAATTTGTGATTTCGAGTTTCGCAGGTAATTTCTACCATTTCTTTGATTTTTGGTATCAAATGTGAGTAAAGTTCACTTTATAAATTTGGTCTATTTTTCTTGTTTACTTTTTTTTTCTTATTTTTCCTGGTTTTTGATTGATCTTTCGATTCTGGATGCAGAGAATTTATAACGCTCTTTTTGAGGTCGTCACAACGTAGATTATCGGTTCTTGTTTATGAGGCAAAAGTATAGGATCTTGAAATTTGCAGTTCTTGAAATCAGTAGGGTTCTGAATTATTAAAATTTTCAGGATCTTGAAATTCTTTATGATTTTTTTTTACTGAAAATTTGTTATTTTGAGTTTCGCAGGCAATTTCTACCTTTTCTTTGATTTTTGGTGTCACATTATGGGTAAAGTTCACTCTAAAATTTTGGTCTATTTTTCTTGTTCATTTTTTTTTCTTATTTTTCCTGGTTTTTGATTGCTCTCTCAATTCTGGATGCAGAGAATTTATAATGCTCTCTTTGAAGTCGTTACAATGCAGATTATTGGTTCCTGTTTACGAGGTAAAGTATAGGATCTTGAAATTTGCACTTCTTGAAATCAGGAGGGTTTTGAATTGTTAAAGTTTCCAGGATCTTGAAATTCTTTATGATTTTAGTTACTGAAAATTTGTGATTTTGAGTTTCGCAGGTAATTTCTACCTTCTCTTTGAATTTTGGTATCACATGTGGGTAAACTTCACTCTTTAAATTTTGATCTATTTTTCTTGTTTATTTTTCTCTTATTTTTCCTGGTTTTTGATTGCTCTCTAAATTCTGGATGCAGAGAACTCATTTTTTTTTTCTTAGTTAAGATTTCACGTTGTTGTCCCCCATTCACATTTGGTATTCAATTTCTTCACCTTTTTTTTGTTCTGTTGACTTAGATTTTTTGTTGAATTGCAATTATTTTCAACCTTCCTGAGGTTTTTTTAAAGGAAAAACAACGAAGATTCTATCTGGGCGAGGCGCAAAAATTTCTGTGATGGCTTCCAAGATTGTCATAATATGATTTCAATCCACAGTAACTATTCAAAAAGATTAACTGGAGAGAATTTTTGAATCTTTGGTATTCTTGGGTTTTGAAATTTCTTATACCATATGCATCGAATCTTGGTGATTTCTAGGGCCACATATGGCATATGGGTGAGTCTTCCCATTTAGTCATTGTCTTTTCTTCTTCTTCTTTTTTCCGCTGTTTTCCTTCTTTTGCTAAAGAAAGACAGAATCAGAACATAAATAGTTGTGCAAATCACGTGGTTTTGCTCTGGTGAACAGGAAAAGGCATTCCCCCTAAACCATTGCTATGAATGAGTGCCAGCCATTTTAGTTCTATTATTGTTTTCTTAGCAACTGTTACTCTGGTACATGAGTGGATTGGTGTGAGTTTTCAGCAAAAGAAAGATCCGGTAATTTCTTTTTTGTTAACTCCTGCTTTGGTTTGCTCAATTGTACAAGATCTCAAGTAATTTATTCCATCGTTTGCCTATGTCATTCATTTCTTTATCCCTTTCCAGTTGGTGCTTGGCAGTTCAACTGTTGTGTTGGTTATGCTTTAGTCTTGGATCTGATGGGCTTTTGAGTGTAGTTCAAGTTAAATCAGAGTTAATTGTGAAAGAAGTCATTCCCTTCTTGGTTGTGGCCATGCGTTAGCTATTTTCCTCTCTCTCTCTCAAGCTGGGATGTTTAGTATACCTGTGACTGGCTATTAGATTGGCTTGGTAATTTCAAATTGGCAAAACATTGTCATTGTGGATACCTCTTTATTTGTACCCTTTAGCTTTTCTTTTGGACTTTTGCCTGCATGCTGCTGCTTGCACTAACTAATTTGACTGTTAGAGATGATAATAACAGGGTGATAGACTGCTTCCAATGCATTGAAGTGCCTCCATCTTCTGAAGGACCTAATGAGCGTATCTGTCTGAGCATAAGCTCTAATTTGAATTTTTTATTATTTAATGTCATGGGTTACTGAGTTGCGATTTTATTTGTCCTCTGCGAAAGCTTTTTCTTTAAAAAGAGACAGCCGAGGATTAGTTCATCACGGAATCTTCTTTTGTGCAATGCTTATCATTGGCTTTCATGATTGTGGTAATTGCTTTTAAGATTCTCATAATGCAAGTTCAATCAGTCAGTTACAGTTTGAAAGGTAAAATGGTGAGTTTTGAATTTTCACAATTTTCAAAGATTTGGATTTCATATATTTTTACATACTAAAAGCTTGATGGTTTTGAGTTTCGCAGGCCATTTTCTGCCTTTACTGTAATTTCTGGTATCACGTAGCGTAAGTCCACTCATTTATAGTTTATGTTTCCCTCCTGTTTCTTGATCATCGGTTATTCTCTGAATTCTGAGTGCTCAAGACTTTCCTCATGTTTCTGTTATTCAATAAATCCCATTGTTTAATGCTGTTGTAAAGGATAAGGTTTTCATTGGGTTCATTGGGTGCAGTAACGGAGGCGTGCAAAGGTTTCCCTGGGCTGGACGGAGATTGGCCCTCGATTTCCATTGGGTGCAGTGAAATATATGATACATGTGGAGATGGTGTTGATGGTAAAGTTCTGAATCGCCTTTGTTGTGCCCCATCTTTGAAGGTATTGAATTCTTGGCTTTGTGGCAGTTCAAGTGTCTTTTTATACTAGATTTTAATTCATTTTTTCTCCTTTTTTCCTTTTCTTCAGTTGATGTTTTGGCATTCACTGCACAGTGATGGATTATTTTCTTGAAGGTATCCTTTTCTTCAAGGATAAGGTTTTCATTGGGTTCATTGGTTGCAGTAACGGAGGCGTGCAAAGGTTTCCCTGGGCTGGACGGAGATTGGCCCTCGATTTCCATTGGGTGCAGTGAAATATATGATACATGTGGAGATGGTGTTGATGGTAAAGTTCTGAATCGCCTTTGTTGTGCCCCATCTTTGAAGGTATTGAATTCTTGGCTTTGTGGCAGTTCAAGTGTCTTTTTATACTAGATTTTAATTCATTTTTTCTCCTTTTTTCCTTTTCTTCAATTGATGTTTTGGCATTCACTGCACAGTGATGGATTATTTGATTGAGGTTCTCTGGTGCCCATCTGTAAAGGTATTACACTTTTTTATCTTAGCCCCAGTGAGTTTTTCTCTTCCAAGATTCAAAGATAGTTTTTTGTAATCATTTGAAAACTTGAAATATCTATGGCACGGAGACGCAGTTTGACGTATGCAAACACAGTTCCAGCAAGTTTCCTCTGCACTGGAGTGTATGCAATTGTGGAAACACTCATACACATATGAATGCTTGTAATGATAAAGTTGAGAACCTGTTTGACTATATGTTATTCAATCTATTGCTGTTTCTCTGGCATCCAAGAGGAATATCTCTAATCTCTTCTGAGCTATCTGGATCTCCATGTAAAAGTCTCCAGTAGCGTGACTTCACTTGTGAGGTTAGGCCTACTGATCTGCTAATAAGAACTTGTCTTATGATGACCACACACGAGTTATTTTATGTTTTACAGTGCCCATTTTGACACAATGTGCCCAGAGACCTGTCTGCCCATACTTTTTTTCACAAACAGTCAGAAAAAAAGTAAGTTGGAAACTTTTAGGTTATTAAGACTTGAGAGTTATTAGTATTTTTGTTTAATCTAGTCTGGCAAGTAAGATGATAAGCCTTTACAGCTATCCTTATTGTTACACAACTCAACTAAGCTCAGCAAATCCTTGGCCTGCAGTTAATTTTTATCATTTTCTTTTTCCTTTTTATAGGTCAATGCGAATTTGACTGTGAATGGTATTGACTATTATGTCACTGAATCTTTTGGAGGAGGACTCTACATTCCCCAAAAGATGGGAAGTTTGGAACGGTGCACATGATGGCCATAAAATTTGTCAGTGCTAATGCCAAAATTTTCAAAGATGGTCGACTGTTTTATGTTCTGCCGTGTATGCACGTCATTGGTCAAATTGGTCTTCTTTGTATTTCATTGATCTGCATGGTTGCTTGTTGCAGGTGTGGCCAGACAGTTTTTGCTGGTGGACTCTGTTTATGTTAAACAAATATCACCGTGTTGCTGCTTCTGCTATCATTTACCAATTTGGTCCCTGCATGAATGGATCCTTGCCATGTCCCAAGTTGGTGGAAAACCCTTAATCACAGCCTATCAGAATTTTTGTCATGAGTGCCCAACATTTCAGTTTCTGTTCTGTTTCTTTCATATTGTTACTCCTCATTTGTGAGTATATATCTGATTTTGGAGCTCTCTAATAATTTATTTTTCATTTTAACTGCTTTTTAGTCCATACCATTCGCTTTTTGATCAGTGGTTTCTTGGTTCTGCTTTGTATTTCAGGAGTTATGCCCTCACTATGCTTTCTGTCCTTGGAGTTTTTAGCGATGTCAGTTCTAGCAATTTACACAAATTTTCTTGGCGTCTACCTCTCTTCTCTGTCTCTTTCTCAATTTTCCGTGGGTAACTATTTTTTATTACATTTACTTGAAAATCACTATGCTTTGTATACCCATCTATTTCTACCTTTTGGCTGTCTTATCAGATATTTTCCCGCAAGTTACTGTTTTTGTCGCACTAATTACATTTATCAAGCTGAGGAAAAAGAGATTGAGTGCTGTCTCTGCATTAAAGTGTCATTATCTTTTGAAGGATCTAACAAAGGTTTTTGTCAAAGCAGTTGCTCTGTTTTGATCTCTATCTGTCTAGGATTTATCAAGGAATTGCGTTCATAACTTTTCTAGGGTTTTGTATACTCATTCCAACTAGGTCGATTATGAAGTGTAGGCATCTCACAAAGATCACCTGGACTGCTTGCTGAAGGTAACTTTTGGTTCCTGTAGAGCATGTGATCATTATTAGTTGAAGATTAGGCATCTCTATGCGAAAAATGCTAACATCTCTCGTTATAAAAATGAGAGCAATTACATTGAACTTTGCCTTCACTTGCAAAATTTCTCTCTCTTATTGTTGGAAATGCGTGCAACTATTTGTGGGTTCGTTGCATTTACTTTGGCAAACATTGTAAGTTCATATTACTTATTCATGAATATGATTGCTCTTCTTCATTTTTTATGTGATTTTCAGTTTCACAGGACATTTCTTCACATATTGACTTGGTGCAAGCAGTGATTTTACCTTTCTATGATTTGTAGGGCAACATATGACAGATGGTTAAGTCTCCCTTCCTCCTCCTTCCTCCTCCTGAATACTGTGCAATGTATAAGTGCCTGCCATTTTGTTTCAGGTATTACACTGAATACTGTGCAATGTATCATGCCATTTTCGTTCTCTTTTTATTGTTTCCTTAACAACTGTCACTCATGTATGCGTGGATTATTGTGAGTTTACAGCAAAATAAAAAGAGAACAGTTTACACTGAATACTGTGCAATGTATCATGCCATTTTGCACAGTTTACACTGAATACTGTGCAATGTGTCATGCCATTTTGGTTCTCTTTTTATTGTTTCCTCAACAACTGTCACTCATGTATGCGTGGATTATTGTGAGTTTACAGAAAAATAAAGCTCTGGTAAATTCTTTTTCTAACTCTTTTCTTGGTTTATGTCAAGAGTTCTAAAGTAAACTATTCCATTGTTTGCATATATAATTCACAATTGAATCACTTCTCAGTTTGTGCTCGGTTGTCCAGGTGTTGTGTTTGTTATGTGTTCTGTCTTAAATCTGATGGCTTTTTAAGTGCAAATTGAGTTAAATCTGAGTTAATTATAAAAGAAATTGTTCCCTTATGGGTATTGACTGTACGTACTATCACTAGCTATTTGCAGTATAATCCTCTCTCTCAAATTTGACTTTTAGAGCTGACAATAATAGGGTGTTTGACTGCTTCCAATACATTAAATTGCCGCCTTCTTGTGAAGGGTCATAACAAACGTTTCTGTTTAAGCATTTTTTCTCTTTTGGGTTTCTTATTTACAATTGCCATGGGTATCAAGTTGCAATTTGATTTTATTTGTCTTCTTGAAAGCTCTTTTCTTATAAAGAAATAGTGGAGAATCAATTCATGATAGATTCTTGTTCTGCACAATGCTTTTCATTGGCTTTCAAGATTGTGGTAATTGCTTTCAAGATTCTCATGGTGTGAATTCAACTAATCAGGTCTGGTTTGAAAGCTATAGGAGAGACTTTTGAATTGTCAATGATTTACAAAGATTTGGAATGTCTTATATTTTTACATACTAAAAGCTTGATGACTTTGAGTTTTGTAGGTCCATTTTTACGTTTCTGGTAATTTTGGGTCTCACATAGCGTAAGTCCGCTAATTTATATCCCTCTTCTATTTCATGTTTTCCCTTCTTTTTTTTGATCATTTGTTATTCTTCGGATTCCGAGTACCTACTTGGTAAGAAAATTGGCCAAGTGCCTCGATAAATGGCACAGATTCAATTTTCCCAGCCTTGAAATGACTGAATTTAAAAAGGGTAAAAAAGAAAGAAAGCTAGCAAACAAGACTTTCCTCATGTTTCTGTTATTTAATAAATCACATCATTTTGCTTTGTTGTATAGGAAAAGGTTTCCATTGAGTGCAGTGCGATGTATGCGATATATATGAAGAAGACAGTTATAGGAAAGTTCTGAATTGCCTTTGGGATGCCCCGTCTGTGAAGGTATGTGAGTTCTTGGCTTAGTGGCAGTCTAAGACTTGTCTCCAAATGGAGTTTAATTCACTTTCTTCAACCTTTCTTCTTCCTCTTCTTCTTCTAATTCACTTTCTTCAACCTTTCTTCTTCATCTTCTTCTTCTTTTTTTAACCTTATCTTTATTTGAGGTTCTAGAATTCACTGCACAATGATGGACCATTTCATCCAGGTTCTCCAGTACCCTATCTGTCAAGGCATTACATGTTTTGCTCTTGTAAGTCCAGTGAACTTGTCTCTTTCAAGATTCAAAGTCTTTTTCCTATTCAAAGATCGGCCCTTTGTCTCTGGCACGGAGAATTAGTTCAACAAATTGCAAACAAAATTGTAACAAGTTCCCTCTGCCTGTGTGTGTAAGTAGATGTTGACACACTCCTACAGATGTGAACTCTTATAATATAGTTAAGAACCTTCTTGACTGTATTTTATTCAACACACTTTTAGAGATCTTTTTTATTTGAGCATCTGATCATCATGCATGCAATCTATTGCAGATTATGTCTTTTTTGGTTGTTCTCTTCTGTGAGCAATCTGGATCTTCGTGTCAAAGATTCTTTGCCTTCCACATGTGACAATAGACCTGCTGGCCAATGCTAATAAGAACTTGTCTTATGATGGCCTCACCCGTGTTGCTTTATGTTTTAGAGTGCCATTTTGTACACACTGTGGCCAGAGACTTGTCTGCATGATCTTCTTTTATTTTAATTTATTTTTATTTTTCTTTTTTTTTTGTTGGTGCTAACAATGAGAGAAAGTGAGTGGGAACCTTTTATGTTACTTCGGCTTAAGAAATAGCTTTCCTCCAGTCTAGCGACCAAGATGATGTACCTGCACACCCATCCTTAATGTTTAAAAAACTCAACTAAGCTCGAAAAATCCTCATCCTATTGGTTAATTGTTTCCCTATTTTTTCCCTTTTATAGGTCAATGCGAATTTGACTGTGGATGGTATTGTCCATTATTCCAGTGACACTTTTGTAGGACTATGCTATTCCTGAAAGATGTGAATTTTGGAATAGTGAACACAATGGTCATAAAATTTGTCAGTGCTGAAGCTGAATATTCCAAAGGTGGTCCACTCTCATGAATTTGGGCATATGAAGTTCCTGTAAATGTTGTTCTATATTTATTTACCTCTGTGTGGTCCAATTGGTATGTTTGTAATTTTCTTTGATCTGCATGGCTTCACGTAGTATTAGTGTTACGGGTAGTTTTTGCTGTGCGCTCCGCTTATGGTAAACAAGTAATTACCATGTTGACGCTTCTGCTATCATCCATCATTTTGATTCTAGTATGAATGAATCTTTGTCGTGTCCCATGAGGGTGGACTATCCTCAATCTATAGCCAGTCTATCGTTCTGGTTTCTATTTTTGTTTCTTTGATAATGTTTACAATTCCCCCCCCCCCCAAAATGTGTGGATGTGTGTGATTTTGGAGCAAAACGAAGCTCTGATAATTTCTTTTTCATTTCAACTGCTTTTTAGTCCATGTTATTCACCTTTTGATCGGTGGTTTCTTGGTTCTGCTTAGTATTTCAGGAGTTATGCCCTCACCATGCTTTCTGTCCTTGGAGTTTTTAGCTTTTTCAGTTCTAGCAATTTATACAAATTTTCTTGGTGACTACCTTTCTTCTCTATCTCTCTCTCCGGATTTTCGGTGGGTAACTATGTCTTATTACATTTACTTGGAAGTTTTACTTCTGTTTAAACTACGATGCTTTGTATACCCATTTATTTGTACTTTTTGGCTGTCTTATCAGACATTTTCTTGCAAGTTACTGTTTTGTCGCACTAATTGCATTTGTCAAGCTGAGGATAACAAGATTGAGTGCTATCTCCACCACCAAAGTGTCTTTATCTTTTGAAGGATCTAATAGAGGTATTTGTCAAAGCATTTGCTCTGTTTTGGTCTCTGTCTAGTATTTATCAAGCAATTGCGTTCATAATTTTTCTAGGTTTTATATGCTCATTCCAACTAGGTCGATTATGAAGTGTACTAATCTCACAAAGATCACCTGGAATGCTTGCTATAATGGTAAATTTTGGCTCCTGTAGGGTATGTGATCATAATTAGTTGAAGATTAGTTATTTCTATGTGAAGAATGCTGACATTTCTGTTTATAAAAATATGAGCAATCATATTGAACTTTGCCTTCATTTGCAAAATCACTCTATTTTTCTCTTATTGTAGGAAATGTGTGTACCTATCTGTGGGTTGGTTGCATTTACTTTGGTAAACATTGTAAGTTCACATTTTATTACTTTCTTCATGAATATGTTTGCTATTCTTCATTTTTTACGTGATGTTTAGTTTCACGGGACATTTTCATCGCATATTTACTCAGTGTGAGCAGTGATTTTACCTTTCCTGTGATTTGTGGGCAACATATGACAGATGCGTAAGTCTCTCTCTCCTTTCTCTTGAATACTGTGCAGCGTGTAAGCGCCTGCCATTTTGTTTCATGTATTACCCTGAATATTGTGCAATGTATCATGCCATTTTGGTTCTACTATTTTTTCCTCAGCAACTGTTACTGCTGTATGCATGGATTGCAGTGCGTTTGCAGCAAAATAAAGCTGTGATAATATCTTTTTCAATTCCTTTTTTGGTTTATGTCAATTACACGAGTTCTTAGGTAAAAAATTCCTTTGTTTGTCAATGTAGTTCACTTTTTGATCACTTCTTAGTTTGTGCTTGGTTGTCCAGGTGTTGTGTTGGTTATGCTTTCTGTCTGATGGCTTTTTCAGTGCAATTTAAATTAAATCTGAGTTAATTATAAAAGAAGTTATTCCCTTCCCGGTATTGGCTGTAAGTACTATGACTAGATATTTGCAGATATAATCCTCTCTCTCTCTCTCTCTCTCTTTTTCTCACTAATTTGACTTTTAGAGCTGACAATAACAGGGTGGGTGACTACTTGCAATGCATCAAATTGCCTTCTTCTTCTGAAGGACTTATTGAGCATTTCTGTTTAACCATCTGTTTTGGTTTGGGTTGTTTACTTATCATTGCCACGGGTACTAAGTTGCGATTTGATTTTATTTGTGCATCGTGAAAGCTTTTTCCTTAAAAAGAAATAGTGGAGACTCGATGCATGCTATATTCTTGTTCTGCGCAATGTTTATTATTGGCTTTCAGGATTGTGTTGCTTTCAAGATTCTCATATTGTGAATTCAACGACTCAGGTACTATTTGAAAGCTAAAGTAGAGACTTTTGAATTGTCAGTCACTTACAAAGATTTGGAATAATTATATTTTTCCGTACTAAAAGATTGATGATTTTGAGTTTTGTTGGTCATTTTCTACCTTTGTCGTAATTCCTGGTATCACATAGTGTAAGTCCACTCATTTATATTTCTCTTCTTTTTCATTTTTTTCCCTTTTTTTTTTTTTTATCATTTGTTATTCTTTCAGTTATGAGGCCTATTTGGAAAGAAAATAGGCGAAGTGCCTTGATATATGGCATAGAATAATTTTCCCTGCATTCAAATGATTGATTTTAAATGAGGTAAAACGGAAAGAAAGCAAGCAAACAAGACTTTCTACATGTTTCTGTTATTTAATAAATCACGTCGTTTTGCTTTGTTGTATCGGAAAAGGTTTCCATTGAGTGCAGTGCGATGTATACAACATACATGAAGAAGACAGTGATGAGAAAATTCTGAATTGCCTTGGTGGCGCCTCTTCTGTGAAGTTATATGAGTTCTTAGCTTTGTGGCAGTCCAATACTTTTCTCCAAATGGAGTTTAATTCACTTTCTTCAACCTTTTTTTTTTAACCTTCTCTTTATTTGAGGTTCTTGCATTCACTGCACAAATGATGGACCAACCCATTCAGGTTCTCCAGTACCCCATTGGTCAAGGAATTTACATGTTTTGCTCTTGTGGGCCCAGCGAACTTGTCTCTGCCAATATTTGAAGATTATGTTTTACTATAACCTAAAATGTTCACATCACAGAGAATTAGTTTGGCACATTGCGAACAGAATTCTAACAAGTTCCCTCTGCCTGTGTGTACGAAGGTATTGACATGCTCATACATATATGTGAACTCTTATAATATAGTTTTGAACCTGCTTGACTGTATTTTATTCACTTAACTTTTTAGGGTTCTTTTACTTGAGCATTTGATCACCATGCACGCAATCTGTTGCAGATTATGTCTTGTTTGGTTGTCCTCTTCCCTGAGGTATCCAGATCTTCATGTCAAAGACTCATCAGTGTGCCTTCCACTTGCCTGGTTAGACCTGCTGGCCTATGCTTATAAGAACTTGTCATATGATGACCCCAACCGTGTTACTTTGTGTTTTAAAGTGCCTTTTTTTCAGACAATGTGGCCAGAGACGTGTCTACCTGATTTTTTTTTTTTTTGAAAAAAAATGAAACAGAAAGTAAGTACGAAACTTTTATCTAACTAAGGCTTAAGAGAAACTTTCCTCTAGTATAGCAAGCAAGATGATGAATTTTTCTTATTCTATTTTTAATTGTTATCCCTTTCACGCCCCTTTTTATAGGTCAATGCTAATTTGACTGTGGATGGTATTGTCTATTATGCCACGGCCGCTTTTGTAGAAGGACTCTGCAATTCCTGAAAGATGTGAATTTTGAAACAGTGAACTTTTTCAGTGCTGGTGCCGTATATTCCAAGGGTGGTCCACTCTCGGGAATTTGTACTATGAACTCGGGTGAGTGTGTTTATCTTCAACCTGGCTTTAGTTCATCTACTAACGTTTGCTTCTTTTAGGAAATTTGCACTATTGTGAAGAAATATTTGTGTTATTACTTTCTTTCCTTCCTTTTTTATTAATTTTATTTTGTGTGCTTCTAACGGGCTCGCGCCCAACTCAAATGATGCAAGTAACGGTAATATTCTTTGATCCAATCCCAAACATGCATCCTTTTGACGCCATAAATAGTAAAGGAGTAATACTGCTACGATGCGGATTGCATTTATTATTATAAAATAAATCGTAATTTTATAACTTCTATATATAATTCAAATCCCTCTCCCCAAACCAAATCAGAAACTTTCAGTTTCCTCTCCAATTTTGCCAATTTCTGTCTTCCTCTCTCCGCCATTGCTCAAGCGCAGTCGTTTCGTTCTTCGGTTGTGCTAATACTCCATTCGCCCCGGGCCAGAGATTCACAAAAACTTCCAAGATTTTTTTTTAAAGAAGGCCAAGATTTGCAGTCCTCTGCACCGACCCTGGCGATTCTTGAGCCCTGTTATTTATCTTGTTGCACTTTCTTCATTGGTAATCATTTTGATTTTGTTCAAGTCGTTTGCGTTCTTGTTTCTGTTTGATTTACGGCACTTTAACTGTCTTTTTTTCCCGCCTTCGAATGTTTATTTATCCTTTTTTTTTTTTTTTGGCCTTTTTGGGAGGCGGAAACGACACCTCCAAGACTCGAACCTAGCGGAGGAAACGAACAAGGACGGACAGGTTCTTGAAGATCCAGAGTGGATAGTGGCTATTGGCCGGCAGAAGATAGTGGCTAAGTCGCTGGGCATGAAGACACGGACCGGTAGAGTGGATCTTGGAATTCTGAGTTTCTGGATTTAGCCATGTTAACTAGTCTATGCGGAATACGCTGGTGAGGTGTTTAGTCCTTACTCCGTTAATTTTGTAATTTATATTTTCCTTATTGTTGTTCTTTATTTTCTTCTGTTTCCTTTTTTTTTTTTTCTTTGAATTTCAGTTTCAAAAGAAAAGAGATGTAGGCTGATATGGTTTTGATTACAATAGTTTTCCCTCTTTTGAATGCTGACTTCCGTAGATGTCCTTCATATAAAGATAACCGACAAGTCATAAATGATTTACAGTTCATATAATTTGTAATCATTTTGATTTTGTTCAAGTTGTTTGCGTTCTTTTTTCTGTTTGATTTACGGTTCTTTATGTGTTTTTTTTTTCCCGCCTTGGGATCATTCTTCATCTATTTTTTCGCGTATTTGGGGGCCGGAAATGAGACCTCCAATACTCTAACCCTAATCCTAATTCCTAAGCTTAGTGGAGGAGACAACGAGGAAGGCACTGTGTCTCGAAGAGAGCCAGGTTTTGTAGGCAGGTTTTTCACCGGCAGAAGATGGTGTCGGTCAGGAAGATGCGGAATGCTCGGTCAGGTGTTTAGTCCTTAGTCCGTTAATTTTATAGTTTAGATCTTCCCTTATTGTTGATCTTTACTTCTTTTTTTTTTTTAATTTCAGTTTCAAAAGAAAAGAGAAGAAGGCTGATATGGTCATGATTACAATGGTTTTCCCTCTTTTGGTTGCTGACTTACATAGATGTACTTCATATAAAGATAACCGATAAGCCATAAATGCTGGCAGAAGGGGCGATATTAAAGATGTCCCATTTGACGTCCTGGTATATGCTTGTGTCAACAAACTTGGTTTTTTTTTTTTGTTTTTTGTTTCTTTTGTTTTTTGTCCAGCTTACGGCTTATTCTGCATTGAAACTGTGGATAAAAGAATTAATTAAAGGAGTTGTCAGGGCAGTGACCGAACATTTGGGACTTATATGATGTGAAGAGAGGACTTCCTTGCCTGGTAATTGGAGAAGTTTGACCCCTTCATTCATTGAATGAATTCATTAAAACTCCATTTTTCTTAATTATGTTATGCTGTTGGGATGATTGTTGTTTCATGTCTTAATCATGGAATGCTTGAATTTTCTGTCTCGTGCTAGCTTTTATGGTGATATCACGATATTCTTCTTGATGGTTATCCTGGAACCGGCAATTCTCAGCTGTTCCATTTCACATGCTCCTGCCGGCATAGACACGGGTGGAAGGGTAGCTCACCTGTTTGCTTGACAGCTTAATGTTGGCGGAGATCCCAAGACGGTGGAAACAGTAGGTAAATCTTTTGCTCCTTCTGTGTCGGAGACACATACCATATATCATAGGTGATTTTGATATCTATGCTATGTTCGGGAAAATGGGGCACTTGTTCCAAGTGAAAGACACATCTGTTATATCAATGTCTTAAAATTCAAGGACCATGTCATATGAGTTGTTCAAATTTTCCTTTCCTTAGAATTTGCAGCATTGCTCACTTTTTATTTCACATTATGAGTTCTGATTGACCATCAAATTCTGTTCTCCAGATGAGTTTTGGATGGAAACTGAAGCAGGCAGGTGTATTTGTTTGTCATATTTGTTCTCATCATCTTATATCATCGTTTAATAATTCAAGAGAATATGATCCCTAGACGTCTAGATGATCCTTAGGTGTGCTGAAACATTCAGCACACGCTAAATTAGCATGCCAGTGCTGCCTTTCTAGTAATAAATGAGTTCAATGCTGCCTATTTTTTGCACGTGATGGAACCACAAACTGTTTTCTATTGAAAATTCCGAGATTACTGTTTCCCTTAATATTGGTCTTCAGTGCTGATTGCTACAAACCCTATAGATTTACGGCATAATCTTAGGCTGTGCACATACTGTCAGCCTACCTTCTTGGTTGCAACGGAAAAAATGTGTACAAATTTCTTGTAGATTGGTGCTGCTTGAATGTGGTTTGACTACAACGCAAGAAAAAAAATAGTAAGTTGCTGCTAGTACTGCAATGACTCTGATCATGACGGTTTCTTATGTTCGACTTGGCATAATTGTTCCTTGACAAGGCTGACAAGCAGAAGGACAAGCAGAAGGGCACTTGCCAAGCACATTCTTTCATTTCACTTTGTTCATAAAAGTTTTTAACTTTCAGATTGCCGGACAGAAGTCGTATATCTTGCCAAATTAACTGGGTATTTGAGCTCTGCTTGTAGATATGTTCAGCCTTAGTTATGAGGATGAAGTTTCCAAAGAGTTGACTCAAAATTATTTAAAAACGAGAAGAGGAAATTCTCCTGGAGGTAGCAATAAAGGTGTAATGATGTTCTACTTCCTTCTAAAATTTTCTTATTCATGCACATGTTGGCTTAGTAAAATTGGTAGATTTGCTCAAAGTATTTCTGTTTCTGCAATTTTTACGAGTGGCTTATTGTCTCTAAAAGCATTAGAAAACCTTTTACGCGATCTTTTTTTTTGCTGTTATGTGACCCTCAACGTTGACTTCTTTACCTACCAATGCCATTTTATTGTACTTCATACGGTTTACAGCTAATAACTGCAACACCCAAGCAAATAGAAATTCTAACATGCCTCAGTGATGCCTCCGATTTGTTTCTTATGATGGGTTGGTATAGCTTTCTCTGTTTTTAATTACATCAGTGCAAATGGCATCATCATTACGTATCTGTAATTTGTAGCTTCTTTCATGCCTCACATTGTAGGTTGCGAAGCTTGACGTAGCAGAGGCATTCTGTTTTCTATATGTCGCAATGTGACAATCAGTAACAGATAAGTTAATCAGTGATTCCCTAAGTTTATGCCTTGTGGTTTTCCTTTCCTTCGCAAACCAGCAGGATCTGATGCCTTCTCCATTTTTTTTTTCAATAGGAACTATTGAAATGGAGGTCATTACTACTGGAGTTTTGGGAAGTGAAAGAATGAGAAGGGAGATTCTTGGTGCGGCCACTCCCAGTATGATGATGGGAAATTGAGGGAACCTAATGTGCTTGATGGAGGCATATGAGTAGAAGGTACATGCTAAATTGCTATCTTAATTTAGCAGAACTGAAGCTAAATTTGCTAATTTATTGTCCTGTAGGTAATGGATGAGCTCAACAGGCAGAGCTCGACCACTGGAGATAACCTTCATGATACAAGCATGTAAACCATATATCATTCACCCTTCCACTCAGTTTGTATAATGTTGGTGCTCATGTAATTCTCTCTCACTCTCTACCTTTCTCTTTGGACCCATCTCATCGAGACATTTTACTGTTTTTCTTGTTGCTGAGTTTTTGTGGTCGCACATGTCTGCATTTCTAATCATGTTTTATACATTATGAGATCCTGCCTTATTTTTGATCAAACTGTATTATGGAAGTGTAATTTACAATTTTATGATGAGGTTGTTTCCTCTTTTTTTTTTTTGTTTTTTTTTTTTAACTATTCGAAAGGAGAACCTAAAAGAAGAAAAACTCCCCTCTGACAGTGTCATTGTCTCAAACTCTACAAGCAATGCACGACGCCGAGTGTTTTAGCCTTCTTGATATTACGGAAGGAAAGTATCACTTTCATGTATGCATTTGAAGTCTTTTCTCTTGTTCTCTATGTCCTATTTTTGCTTCTCTCTCTCTTTTTGTTGGCCGCAGAGAGAGAAAAGGGGGGGGGGGGGGGGGGGAGAGAGGATTGGTTGAGTTGTTAAGAAATCTCTCCTTCACATACCCCCAGATCTCCTTAGAGAGAATGGGGCTTCCAAAAAGATGGCACTGCAATAGCTGAAATTTATAAAGCAGTTGACCCACTAGAAGACAACAAGGTAAAGCCAATTGCTTATTCATGAAAGTCCTTGAAGTTATAACTTCCATAGCTTCATCTTTTCTTGATACTTTACATAAGGTTATGGGCCCAGGTGAGTGTATATATTTTCAATCTGGCTTAAGTTCATCTTCTGATGCTTGCTTCTTTTAGGGAATTTTGTAACATTGTGAAATGCCTTGGCGACAATAAGGAAGAGAAATCCATTGGATTTTACTTTTCCTTTTCACTTTTTAAGGCTCAATTGTTTTGATGTCAGAAAAATTTCAATGTTTTAGACTAGTTTTTTGCTTCTTAAAAAGTTTGAATTCAGTGAATCATTGATTTTTCTTTTCAACCATGGTTCTTATAGTGAGATTACCCGTTATAAGAATTAAGAAGCCATGCTTGTTTGCGTATGTGCAGATATGCACGTGGAAACATCTATTATCTGTTTGCTTGGGACTGGTGCCTAGCAAAAATCTGTGCATCGTCTTTTGAAAATACTGTTGCATGATTTCCATCCTAGTATTCTGTTTTTGTTCGTTTGGTATGCATCTTGTAATGAGGTAATGCCTCTTCTTTAGAGATCTATGAGTGAATCAATTGTCTTTGCTTATGCTTGAGATTATGTTGTTATTTAGGGCTTATGCTTGACTTCTCTGCCAAACTGTGTAGAGTCTTTATATGTTGGTGCTTGGACAACAAATGATACAGGTGCTCGATGCTGCAGATGACGAGCCTTAGGGGTCCTTACAGGGCAGAGATTGCACAAGCCACCAAGAAACTGTAAATTCGAAAATTTCCTGATTTATGTTCTTTTTACGATCGCTTTTGTTGGTAAGTTTTCTTATGCATTTCTGCTTTGTTGCTTTGTTCTGGCAACACGGAATGTCAGATGGTCGTAAAATGTTCTATGAACTTGATTGGTGAGACAAGCAAGAACTGGCAGCTTATCTACAAGGTACATTTCCACGTTCTTTACCTCTGAAAGCTAATAAAATATGCAAAAAAATGGACCAAGGTTTGTGGGCTTCATCACTTACCCAAAAGTAATTGTTGTGGGCTTCACGGTCTATTTTTGAATTTAAATTCAATTCCACCCAAGGAGCCAAGCCCAGATTTTAAGTTAAAGATATTGACTTTAATATATTGCCATATCCACTAATAGTTATAGTTTGACTAATATTACAGTTATCTTAACATAATGGGTTATGATTCAGTTGGATCGTTTTTCGAATTAAAAGTTTCGAGTTTGAATTTTAGTTAGAAACAATTAATCAAAAAATATATTACTTTTTCTAGCAAGTGTAGCCTATAGGAGGCTAAGAGTTCAAGTTCCATGTATAAACTATACCCCTCCTCAAAGACCCAAAAAAAAAAGAGAGAGAGAGAGAGAACAACGAAAAAACTGGAAGGAAGCTGCTTCCTTCCCTCCTTCCATTCGCATTAAAGTCTTAAACAAGCGTATCCCTTTGCAAATGCATCAGTGCATGCAATTATTTATTTCGGTACCTACCTATTTCGAAGGTCATGTTACGTCAAAAAATATATATATATTTCGAAGGTCATGTCATCAGCATTTTTTTTCTTTCCACTTTAAGGGAACACTTCATTGTTAGTTTATTTAGCTAGACATGTAACCTTTTCTGGGGGTCCACTTATAAAACGGGCCGGTGGTGATGCGACTTATGCATCTATTTCTCATACTAATTAAGCGTTTACTTCTTCTAATGGTTACAAATTTTGTGCCATCCAATGCACTGATCATCTAATTTAACAACTGTGCATCCCATCACACAATATCAAATCATTTCTGTTTAAGTAAAAAGGGGGAAAAGAAAACATTAACGCGTAACCCTTTTTACCATGATTGCTGCTTTCAGGAAACGCCATAAAATTTCTTAGTCTGTTATGTTAGTAATTAGTTTAAGTAAAGGGTGGAAACTCCTGGTAGCACATATTTTAACCAGAGTTACGTATGAAAACATCAAGTAGACTTAATATGGTATAATTTTTAAAGGATTCAGTTATCTTTTGACACGGTCTTTTCTGTTTTGTTCCAATTTGTAGCATAAATTCTTTGTGCTGTATTTGTGGTATGGGTCATTATATGTTTATTAGCTTGCAATATAGTCTAGAGTCGGAGAAACCGACCCTTTGTCCATTTCTTAGCCGTCCATTGACTAATATGCCACCATTTTCCAAATTTCAGGGCACAAACTTAACTGTTTGCAAGTCCAAAAGTATTCAAAAAAGTTGAGATTCCATAACGGGCAATGATGGCAATAAAATTTTTATGCTTTTTGATTCTTTCCAATCTCTTTTGCAGTAATATGAGAAGATACCTTACTCGTTAAGAGTTTGAATTTGTGAACCAAACAGTTTGCACCCTTAGATTTTCTCAAAAAAAAAAAAAAAAAAGCCTTTAGATGAGAGTGAAAGAAATACAAAATAACAAGAAAAGCCAATGTCCCGAAGTGGACGCCTAAGGGTAGAATCATATTAGATCAATTTGGTACGACATGAATACTAATGACTAATCAGATCAAGTAGACCCATTTGTTTTGATGAGGCATTCTAATTTGACTTACTTTTTTTTTTATTAGTATAACTTAAAATATATAAAAAATATATTTATGTAGTTTAAAATTATTAATAAGTTATACTCAAAAAAAAAAAAAAGTAATAAAATTTCTGAGTATCTTTGTTTATATTTCATAATCACCAATCTATGATTGAACGGTAATTTTCAATTTCCAAGGCAGACAACAGTGAAATTGAAATTTATGGCAAAAAACAAAATGGTCAAAAATTATAAGTACTGCTTGTGTTCAGTTGGCTGACGGTATAGCAACTAACCGGTTCGCCGAATATTAACGGTCACATGGTACTTCACCAAACTCCTTCACCAAACTCCGTATTCTACTCTTTTTGGGCCCAAAAGCCTCTATTCCAGCCACCTAAAAGTAACCATATGGGTTCGAGCAGTCACATCCCAGATTGCGCCCGTGTACAAAGATCTGTGAAGACAAAATGGACATCTGAGATTACACCAATGGTGGACTTTGGTGACAGAATATGCCCCACAGTTTAACGGGTCACCTGCTAGTCAACTGCTTTTAGTTGTTAGAAAATTACTGTTTTTTTTTCCTTATGAACGTTCTGCCGACTTTTCTTGTTAAAAACAAGAGAAAGAGGGAGAAAAAATAGAGGTAATATTTTAATTATTATAGAGTATTGTGATTCTGTATTTAAAAAATACAAAGCGATCATCTTATTATAACATTATTTACTTTAGCCCGTGAGTGAATTTAAAGTTTAACTCAAAAAACAGATAAAAAGAATGTAAGCGAACTGGTCAAATTAATCATGGCAATTACAGTGTGTAGATAAGTTTGGCAAAGATGGCCACTACGTGGGTAATCCTCTTCTGGTGAAGGCAACTACAGGCCCTATGGCGTAAAAGGAGATCAACTCTTTTATTCCCTTTTTTCCCCTCTTTTGATCAGAACAAAACAATTGTCTCTGTCTGTTTCGCTTTCTTCTTCATCTTATCCTTTTTGGCTTTTAGCAGAGATTTTACGCGTGGATCAAGTTTTAACCATGGGTTCCTCTTCTGATGAAGGCAACTACAGGCCCTAAGGTGTAAAGAGAGATTATTTCTTTTATTCTCTTCTCCCCCCTCTTTTGATAGGAACAAAACAATTGCCCTTTCTATTACATTTTCTTGTTCATTTTATCCTTTTGGCTTTTAGCAGAGATTTTACGTGTGGATTAAGTTTTAACTATGGCCAACTCACATCCAACTATTGGCTATATAATTAGAAAAATCAAAAAGTCTGGTGAAGAGCCCACACAATCACTTTACAAGCTCTTCTATAAATGTTATCACAACTACCAACTGTCTTGCTTAAAAAAAAAAAATTGCAACTAACATGCTCAATGGCTCCACACATGAAGAGCTTTAATAAAATAAAGATTGCCCATGCTTCCTAGGCCGATCTCATTTGAACTTGACTAAAAAATTATATATATAGTACAAAGCCTTTTTTTATTATTATTTACGATTTGATTTTTTTTAATATGGCAAAGAGTTTTGGTAAATCAACTTTTATTTTTTAAACTAAAATTTGAGTAGACTTAACGTTACTATAAAATTTTAAGAATTTTTTGTAAAATTTTGTTAAAAAAATTATGTAATATTTATTTTTATTCTATATAAGTATAGGACTCTTATGTCAAAAAATCACCATCGGGTCCAAAATAATTCAATTCGAGATAGTGTCGGATCCCTTATAAGGACAACTCTTTTAATGTCATTTTTTTGTATATATATATATATATATATATGTGTGTGTGTAAACACGCGCACATATTTACTCCCAAATTATATAATAAAATAACCTCTATATCACAACGGAAACGACCAAAGCAATAACATGAAAAGGGATCAAAAAATGAAGAAGTTTCGGCCGACTTCCTAGTTAATTAGACTTGGCTTGAATTGATTGCACCTTGTAAAAGGCAAGAACAAATGAAAAATGCCTCCCGCCTCTTCCAAGAAAAATCAAAAAGCACAAAGCTAAAAGGAATATCAAAAAGTCAAAAAGGCTACAAGATTTTTTTACAGTAATTATTATTTGAAAAATTAATTCAAAATTCAAATTCATACAAATTTTAAGTTTAGATTTAAATGACAGTTCTTCATTTTTATACATTTTTTTAAGTAGGTATAAATTAAGTGAGATAAAAATAATATAAGTCATTGATTAATAAAATTTAATAAAATAAATAAATAAATTATTAAATATATTTAAATAAATTGTACATTTATTCGTATTTTTTAATGACACTATTAGGTGGCTATAGCTTTAAAAAACTTTTATAACTGTCATATATAATATGATAGAAGAAATTATATGACGTGTTAAATAAAATTATACGACATGCAAATAACTATTACAAAAATTGTTAGTTTTTAATGAATAGTTACACATCGTATAATTATTTGTATTATGTCGTATAATTTTTTTTTAATTTTTATATCATGTCGCATAATTTTTTTTGTTATATCGTATATAATAATTAATAAAAATTAGTTAAGAAAACAGATATTTAACTTTTTTTTTTCTTTTTTTTGTTTAATGTAACCTAGTGGTGAAAACAATAGGAACCTAATCTTGCTCACATAGCATGTCTCATTGTCCTTTTCTCGTTGTCATGGGAGAAAACGAAAGCCTTTGACTGAAAACGAAATTGCATGAAACGATCCACGTGCCTTAACCCCCATCTCTCTTTCTCGGGCCGTTCGTTGGGTTTTCAATTTCCTTAATAAGAAAATCGATAAATAATAAATAATAAATAATAAATATATAAATAAACAAATATAAATAAATAAACCAAATAAAAAAAAAAAAGATAATCCCCGAAAACAGACAAAAACAGAACAATTTCCAAACACCTAGAAGAAGAGACCAGACAGGAGACAGAAGAAGAGCGCTAATAAAATTCCGTCGAGAAACTTAAAAAGAAAACGGAAAGAGAAAAAGAAAAAACTCAAACCTCGTAACATCCAAAACAAAACACAAACCGAGACAGAGAGAGCGAGAGAGAGAGAGAGAGAGAGAGAGATTCACCGAAAGCCCAGAATCGAAGCCAAGAAGTCTCTTGTTGGACGGACTGTGCAACCGACTGCGCCTGTCTTCGCAATCTCTTCTTCTCGCTTTGTGTCTCGCGACCCGAAATCAAATCTGGTACTTGAAATCTTTCTCTTTGGTCCTCTCTTACAGAACTCAATGACTTTCGCGTCTTGTTGTCTTTGCCTTGGGAAATAGGGCTTATCTCAGCTTACTTGTGTAAACTAATGAGAATGTATGGAACAGAACGCCTAGGTTGTTTGTCTCTGTGAATTTTGTTCGAGTGTCCTGGTTGGTATTGTCTATGGCGTTTGATCAGAACTCAGTGCCGAACGATCTTAGGCCGCTAAACGTAGCGAGAAGTACGGTGTTGCCTGAAGAGCCACAACGCATTGCTGCTGCGGCTGCGACAACTAATAGTACTGTGGCTGCTCCTATGACGACTATGACGGCTGCCAGAAGTCCTGAATTTTTTGCCAGCCCAGATGGGTCCGTACCCCTTTTTTACCCTGCAGCGGGGGTCTCGGGTTCGGGTTATGTAGCTGTGGGGTATGGGAATCCTGCCCCCACGGTTGCTCCGTGGGGCTCTGCCTGGCCTGTGCCTGTTGGGAATGTAAATATGGGTGTGAATTCCCCGGCTTTGGGGTTTGGTTATAGTCCAGTTTTGGGGAATAGGGTGGTTGGCAATGCCATAGATCAATCAAGCGGTGATATGGCTGTTGGGCTCGGTTCTACATCCAATTTGGGTAACCTGGTTGATGTCAATGAGATCAACGAGTTGACAAGTGGGGGATTTAATTGTAATCCCAGTTTGGGAAATCGTGGTAGTGGCAGTGCCAGTGGGGCTGATCGTGGGAATCAAGAAGGTCGGGATGATTCTGTCTCAGGGCAGAAAGTTAAATTCTTGTGTAGTTTTGGAGGGAAGATTCTTCCTAGACCAAGTGATGCTGCATTGAGACATGTTGGAGGACAGACCAGAATTATAAGTGTAAGGAGAGATGTAAGGTTTAATGAGTTATCACAGAAGATGATGGATATGTGTGGGCAACCGGTGACTATTAAATACCAACTTCCTGATGAGGATCTTGATGCATTGATTACAGTTTCATGTCCTGATGATCTCGATAATATGATGGTTGAGTATGAAAAGTTGGTTGAGAGGTCTTCAGATGGGTCAGCTAAGCTAAGGGTATTTTTGTTTTCAGCTACAGAGCTTGATGCTTCTGGCATGTTGCAATTTGGTGATGCACATGAAAGCGGGCAGAGGTATGTTGATGCAGTAAATGGGATTTTGGATAGTACTGGTGCTGGTGGTAGCGGCGGTATCACTAGGAAGGAGAGTATGGCAAGTGTAACTTCGACGCAGAATTCTGATTTTAGTGGGACTGAGGGTTTTGATAGTTCGGGCCATGGTCAAGGAGATTTCAATGTCCCATCGTCGTCCAACATTTTCTCCCCCAAAGGGAATTCGGCTGCTTCTCATGACAGTGATGGAAAGGTTCCGTTGGTGGATCCTAACCCTCCAGCTTATGCAGAAGCTTCTGCAGTTTCCTTGGGCATTCCAATGGTTAAGCCTGACTCTTCCCAAAATTTATCCGCTCAGACTGAGGTTGAATTGGAGAGGTCTGTACCCGTTTCTTTACCACAACAGCAATTGGGCTATGATTTCCAGCAAGCTGGAATGGGTGTTTCAGCTCCTGTTCCGCAGTTTCAGGCTTATATGGGTCCTCGTGCAGAAATTACTAATCTTACTGATTATGTACATCTGCACCCCCAACTGGGATTTCCAAATAATCAATTGTTGGGTACAGCAGGGTCTGTGTTTGCCCAGCAGCAGATTCATGATGGTAACAGTGGTGTTAGTCCACATCACTTTGTACCTGCAGCCCACATGAACATGACACCTCCATCTTCTCAGGTTTCTGTAAGGCCAACTTTGGTTCAACCATTGATGCAACCACAACCTCGGGTGGAGCATTATGCTGATGAAAGTAAAGTTGGAGCCAAAATAGTTCAGCTTCCTTTGGACCCAAGCTACAATGTCTATCAGGCTCGAACTCCACCTGTGGCTCCTGGAGGAGGTTATGGGTGGCATCAAGTTCCTCGACCGGATCATGTTGTGTTGTCTGATGGATCTGTGGCACATCAGCAGGTAATTTTCCCTGAGAAACTTCACAGAACAGAGGACTGTTATATGTGCCAAAAAGCATTGCCTCATGCACATTCGGATCCTTTGGTACAGGACCAAAGAGAAAGTGCTGTAAACCCTTTATTTGATTCAAACTCGATTCATCAGAGCCTTCAAGCTGAAGGCACCCTGACAGCTTGGCCTGCGAATAGGCTGATGGAAAGTGGGGCCTTGGGGGAGGGCGTTATTGAACAAAGTGCCGGGTCTCACACTGTAGCTGTTAGTCATGCAGATCATCAAATTCAAGTGCCACAATCTGATGCAAATGCATTCTCTAAGAATCTTGATGCCCTTCAAGAAAATGAAACAATTGCAATACGGAAAATGGACATTTCTGATCAACCCAAAATTTCAGTTCCACATGCAGTGTCAGAATTGCCAGCTGATGGACATACTCCCTATGGTGTGTTTGTTGGTGGGGTTCCTCATGTTCACCAGGAAGGTTCTATGCAGCAGCACTCAACGCCAATCCAATACCAGTATAAACAGGAGGCAGTAACGAACAAAACTGTTAACAGCGAAGTTCCTAATGTTTTTGGCCTACCTCCTCAGGCTTCTGAGCACCTGGTTCATGAATCCCCTAAAGGTAAACTTACTCCAATTGGTTCTAAAGAAGATATTGTAAACTCTTGCATGTTACGTGAGCAGCTGAAACCTTTTGATGGAATGTTGGAAACTCTCCGGATCAGCCCCTCGGAAAGGAATGTTCACACTGAGCAGTTACAGTCAACTGCTGGTAAATTTAGAAAGGAAGAAATCTCAGATCATGTAACCCAGCAGATGGCAGGGAGGGATGTGCTCTTAGATAATACCTTCAACAAGACTCAGCTTGTTGTGGACTCAAATCATGTTAAGCAGAGAGAGTTTGTGCCTGCATCAGCAGAAGTTTCTTATAGTTCTCGACCAATGGTATCATCCGACGTAACTCAATCATCTAGTATGTGTAATCCTGGACCATATCTGCAATCAAAGATTGGAAATCAACTATTTGATTCTACAAGCCCAACATTCTCTGGTGTTGAGTCAGCTTATGTTGATAGAATCCCATCTCTCGGATTTAAAAATGATGCCCCAAGTTTACAGCCAAAAGTTGTCCCTAACGAGGTCGAATCTGCATCAAGTGCTAACAGAACATCCACCTTATCACCATTGAATGACGTTGGAGATTTTCAGGATTCTTCACACTCACTTTTCAGCAACCACGATCCTTGGAATTTGAGGCATGATACTAACTTTCCTCCTCCAAGACCTAGCAAAATTTTAACCAAAAAAGAAGCCTTTGCTAGAGAGCATCTTGGCACAAACCATTTGGGTGATCCAGTGGACTTTATTACAAATATAACAGAGGATGGATTTCCCCAGTCAGTTAACAATCCGAACCGAGATTCCAGATCAGAAAATGCCCAATCTTCTAAAGGTCTGGAATTGTTGTTTAATTAGTTCAATAATATGCCAGCTTGCTTTTTATGGTTAGATAGGTTTAGATTAGTCTCTAATTTTATGAGATTTGTTAGTTTATGCTTTTGCTTTTCTCTTAAATGCTCAGCAGAGGAACTAATCAAACAAGAGCTTCAGGCCGTAGCTGAAGGTGTAGCTACCTCCGTATTTCAGTCAGCTTCTCCTAGTTATGAATCTTCCATTCATGAAAGCAATGAATCTACTTATGAAGCAGATCCTGGCAAAGAAGTTTCAAACAAAGAAGTAGAATTGCAGCACAAAGCTAAATTTGAGGTGCTAATACTCTTTGCTTTATTATTGTTGCATATGTGCATTTTTGTATTTGTTATTTGCTTCCTCTTCCTCAGTTGTGTCTGTTATGTAGTTGTTAATTTTCCCCCCTTTTGTTCTATTTTCTTATTTCAGGAATTGAAGAAGAAACTGCCAGAAAAGGTTAATTTTGGGTTTCCAGTATCTGAAGGAATTGGTCGCTTGCAGGTTAAAAGATTTGGCTCCTCAATTATATTTGTTTTTAAAAATTCCCTTTTCGTTGTTGTGGGCTTCCAGTTTTCTTTAAAGCTTCTACTTTATGGATATTGTTTTTTTGTTGTTAACAGATCATAAAGAATAGTGACTTGGAAGAATTGCGAGAATTGGGTTCTGGCACCTTTGGCACCGTATATCACGGGAAGTGGAGGGGCACTGATGTTGCCATAAAACGAATCAACGATAGGTGTTTTGCAGGGAAATCTTCTGAACAAGAGCGCATGGTGTGTGTTTTGTTTTCTTTTTGAGCTTTTGTCTTTGCTTTTTTGAATTGCAAGCAAATAATAGGCCCCAAATTTGTCAATTTTTTTTTCTTTTTATTTTTCCCCTCACATTGACTTGCATCCCTTTCGCTTTGTTGATAATGCACATCAGATAGATGATTTCTGGAATGAGGCAATTAATCTTGCTGACTTGCACCACCCAAATGTGGTTGCTTTTTATGGTGTCGTGCTTGATGGCCCTGGAGGTTCCGTGGCAACAGTTACAGAATACATGGTTAATGGTTCTTTGAGGAATGCTTTACAGAAAAATGAAAGGTGTTGTCTTCTTTTGCCATGTTTTATGTTTTCCTTCTGTGCTGTTTCTCTTTCTCCATATTTCTCTTTGAAGCGCGCTTGAAGCAATTAAGAACTTAGTTAAATAACTTGTTATCATCAGGAATCTTGACAAGCGCAAGCGTCTTTTGATTGCTATGGACGTGGCCTTTGGAATGGAGTACTTGCATGGAAAGAATATAGTGCATTTTGATTTGAAGAGCGATAATCTACTTGTGAATCTTCGGGATCCTCGCCGTCCAATATGCAAGGTCAGTGACTAGCCTCTAGGGAGTGCAGTTAATTTGGCTGACAAATCTTGGTTACCATCTGAATCTTTTATTAACAGACTCCATGCAGTGCATATCCCCTACAAACACTTTTTCTAGCAATTGGAGTAAATTAATTAAATTTTCTATGTCCAAAAAAATATTGTGATTTATTGTTCTCTGGATGAAAACAAGAAAGGGGACATGTCATTAATTTATTGTTATCTTGCTGATATATGATATCATTGTATTTAACATGCTTTTTAATTTCAGAAACCTCTGCTTTCTTTTGGGTGGCCTTTGCTGTTGGCCATAATGTTTCGTAGGTGAATTGCTCGTAAATTTTGCAGTCCTATTTCCAGGGTGATAAGAATCTCGAAAAAAGTTCTTTATTAGAAATTGAAGGTCTTAGGTCCAATTGACACCTGGTCTGTTGTTCATTCAATGCAAGATGCTATATTGGGTTTTCTGTGGCTTGCAACTGCAGTGCAAATTTATCCTAATAACTCTGTTTTCTTTCTCCAATTTTCCCACCAGGTTGGTGATTTGGGCCTGTCCAAGGTTAAATGTCAGACACTTATCTCAGGGGGTGTGCGGGGAACACTTCCATGGATGGCACCAGAGCTTCTTAATGGTAGCAGTAGCCTTGTCTCTGAGAAGGTTTGTGCTTCCAATTAGTTCTTATTATTGGTCCATGCCAAATAGCTTATCTTGGCGAACTCCTGTAACTTAATTAGTTTGAACACTTTCACCCCTTGATGTAGGTTGATGTATTCTCATTCGGCATAGTGCTGTGGGAACTTTTAACTGGGGAAGAACCTTATGCAGATTTGCACTACGGCGCTATTATAGGTAACTTCTTGAATTGCACTGACATCATCATATATATGGCAGAGTAGATAAATAATATGGTCTCTGGACTCTGTCATCGATCATTGCTCACAAAAATTTTGTGCAGGAGGCATTGTGAGCAACACATTGCGGCCGCAAGTGCCGGAATCCTGTGATCCAGACTGGAAATCCTTGATGGAGAGATGTTGGTCACCGGAGCCCTCGGAGAGGCCAAGCTTCACTGATATTGTAAGTGAATTGCGTGCAATGTCAGCAAAGATTCCTCCCAAGGGACAAAATCAAGCACAATAAATCCCTTTAAAGTTTATAAGGTTTGGAAATGACGTTAGGCATGGTGATTCGGTTCAGTGCCTCGCTTTTTTGCACGTGGGATGGAGAAATATTACACTTAAGGGATATGTAAAGATGCTTGTTATATATTGCCTGAACATGTCACAGGGAAGCCTTTGCTTTTTTTTTTCAATTAATTTTTTTGGCCTAATTTTTCACTTAATTTTGTTCATTCTTCTTACTTAAGAATTATAGGATTTTATCTAAAAGACCCATGATTCCCCCCCTCCCAGATAAACCCACCCCCCTTCCCTCCTCCCCTCCCAAAAAAAAAAAAAAAGATGTATGCCTAGTCTACTGTTTAATATTTTCACACTTATAAAATTTTACTAATTAAGCTGTCGTGGTGGTTTTTTTTTTATATATATTTTTTTTTAAACATGGGGCGTAATTTTGGAATTAGCAATTACTCTCAGCGCTCAGCAGTAGCACTCTAGGCGTTAAGAACGAACGCTGGACTATCAATTGTCAACACTTTTCGGTATTGTAATACGGTAACATTGCATGGCTCATGCTTTACAGGAGGCATATAAGTATGGAAAAAACTACATTTCCGGAAGAAAAAGTGTCTGAATTGTTGCCCGAATGCAACTAGGTGGATTTAATGTGCAACCGACCGAATTGCATGTGCAACCAATTATAAGAAGAAAATTGCTCTTATATTTAGTTGCACATGCAATTCGATCGGTTGCACATTAAATCTGACTGATTGCATTCGGGCAGCAATTCAGACACATTTTCTTCTGGAAACGTAACAGTGCTCTATAAGTATATAGTCTAAATATTTAATAATATATTTATTTTTTTAAAATAAAAACTTAATTATCAAATGATTAATATTATTGTGTGTTCGCTACTATTATAAATTTTAATGAAAATGAGAAACTATATTTTTCTCTTTACTTAATTGATTTTTTCAATGTCCCGAGTAACCAAAAATCATAAAAGTGAAGTAAAAATCAAAATATTGCTCTTCAAGGAAAATGATAGAACATCGAATAAAATGGCCCTTCCTGCCGCTCTTTCTTTTCTTGTTTTCATCTTTAGGTGCGCATCTGGAAACATTATAATTATCATCCCAACAATGTATGCCACTACAATTGCCCATTCACAGTAGAGACAATACAACGGGGAACTCTTTCAAATGCAAGTCCTCCAAAATTTCTCTCTTTAAATTCCCCATTTTGAGGCCTTCTCGTTCTTGTCTCCACTCCATCATTTTCCCCGTATTTGAATCCTTTGTCCTTGTAATCGCATTTTAATCCAGCTCTCTCTCTCTCTCTCATGGCTATGACTCAAACAAGAAACCGTCACCTTAATGAACCCCACGGTTCGCACTCCATTGTGTCGTGTGCAGCGTGTTATAATAGAGATGATCATCTCGATTGTAGCCACGGAGAACGGAGAACGTTTCCATGCAATGGGTATGATTGTTTCGGTCTCTTTGTCAGACAGGTTCTTCAAAACGACAGTAACGAACAGAAATATTTCCTGAACCAGAAGGGAGAAGACGGAGAAATATGGCTTGTCAATAAACTGAAGGAAGTTTCAGAGATGATGGGAGGGCCAAATTGGAGGAGCTTTATTAGGAAGTTGAGCAAGAAACGGAGAAGCTATAAGTTTCGATACGATCCAGAAAGCTACGCCCTTAACTTTGACTGCGGCTTTGATGGGGAAGAAGATGGTTTGATGTGTGGTTTCGCTTCAAGATTTGCTTCTCCAACTCCAGATTACAGAGGTCCATTGTAGTTCTTGAACATGATACTTTGGTCGGGTTTGGCAGCTGGTCCCTTTTCCACTTATTTTTCCTTTTTTTTTTTTTTTTTTTTTTCCTTCAAGCCCTTTGGCCTTGGAGACAGCTGGAATAAGTTTGTGGAACAGATACTGTACAGTCATATTCAATATAAAAATACAATCAATTAAGTATGATTATATTAAAAAAAATGTAGAACAATAATTATAAAATTTTAATTTAAAATTAAATAAATGTCATTGTAATATTAAAAGTGTAAATTTTATATAGTATATACTGAAAAAATTTATGGAAGAAGTCAATGTAATTAAACTAAATTGATAATCTATTGTACTTTGTTGTTACGTATAACAGAATAGTGCAGCAAATTTGTGTGGGCTACAAACTTTTTCTTAAGTTTATTATTAGGTTATTAATTATTGAAAAGTTCAAATATGCATCAATAACCGAAAAAAAATGTTTAAATAAGGCTATACCTTTAAGAAAAATGCATGAATGAGTGATGAATTGATAATAGATACAACAAAATTTATTTATCTTAATCAATAATTTATGTTTAAGTGACAAAAATTACTCAAATATAGGCTATTAACGTTTCTGCATCAATCTTCTTTGCTTGAATAATTTTTATCTCATAAGCGTTAAAATTCTCTTCAATTTTTGTTACATAGACAATTAAATGTTGTCTGAATATGAGTGATCTTTGCCACATGAGTTGATTAGAATAAATGAATGCTACATAAATTATCAACTTATGATCTAACGGCGATGTAATATTATTGACTCATTCATATAATTTTTTTTTTTAACTAGTGATCTTATTTTGACAATTTGTTTTGTTACTAATAAAAGTCCGTTTATTTGCTAGAAAATATTTTATTTTTGTAAAATATTTACAAGAAAAAATATTCGCAGTGAAAATAATAATTTTCCCTTATCAGTCACTTAAAACATACTTTGTATTTTTTCCAAAAAATAACTTCAATTCAGAAAAAACGTAAGTTGTTTTTCTTAAAAATTCTAAAATTTTTCATTGTAAAATATTTTATATATAACAAACGCTAAACAATAAGAAAATTTTTTTCCATAAGATATTTTACTGCAAATAAATACACCTTAATTCCAGTTTAGAGTTTCTAATTATTACAGACTCAATAATAAACTTACCCAAATATTTTCTACATCATATTTTTATCTAGCACTTTTTTTTTTTCCCTTAGAGACGAGAAATGTAAATTAGGCCGTGCTGCCCGCAACGTTGCAGGCCGACCGACTGTCAACAATAACGGGCCGGGTCTATAATAGGACCATATCATATTTACTTGTTCTAACTTTTTTTTTTTCCTGTATTATGCTTGGGGTGGTTTTGTTATTCTCCATGATCAATTTCTGTCAGTTGCTCAAATCTATCTTTGTCAAAGGCGAATAGCCGAATAAGACTGTGGGATTGAAGGTTTCAAGTGTAAACTCATTTGCTATATTGCACAAAATATATTAAATGAAAGGAGACAAGGTTAAAATTATAAATATACACATCTCAATAGTAAATTTTAGTGGTCAGGTTCAGAAAAATTTGTTAAGAAGGCAAACATTATATGTACAGATAAAATAATAAAAATTAATATATATAATAAAAAAATAAATTAATTATTCGAAATAATAAACATCATAATTATATCATATGAATTTTAATATTTTAGATTCTTTTAATTTTTAATACAATCAAATAAATTTTTTTATATAAGTAATCATTTAAATATTTAGCTATTTATCTCTTATGTAATTACGTATTATATTCTTTATGATGCTAATTATAAAAAAATATTTATTACAACCGTTATAACTAACAAAATTGAAGTCAACTTCTAAACAAATACAAGTTTGATATATAATATATTTTTAAATACTTTTTCTTTTTAATAACAATCTTTTTTTAGAGAGCTTTTTAATAACAATCATTACTAATAATTTGTTTCATTAAAAAGATACAATATTTTTAAAAAAAGAGTGATAATATGAATATAAAAAAAATTATTTAAACAACTTTTAAAATAGATGACAATAATTTTAGTAAATACATTGTAAATGGATTGCCAAGGAAATTTTTAAAAAAAAAAGCAAAGTAGAAAAAAAAAAAAAAGAAGAAAAAGGAACTGATTTGAAAAGGAAAATAAAGAAAGCAAAAAAGCCAAAAGAAGGAATTCTTTGGGATAAAAAAAGAGGTAAGAAACAAAATAAATTAAAAAAAAGAAAGTGCGAAATTAGCAAGAAGGAAAAAAGAGAGAGAGAGAGAGAGAAAAAAAAGTGATTGAGGTAATCCAACTTGAAATTTGAGAGAAGGCATACAAAAAATTAACGACGGACAAAAGACTTTTATCATTGGACTAAGTATTAATATTTAGAATATTTTATCTACTAAGATAGATAATTTAAAATTTAAAGGTGAACAATTGTCTACCCTTACCTCCACCTGAATTCGCCAATGTTGGTGGTTAATACCCAATCTTAATGTGGACGTTTTTTTTTTTGACAATAAATAAACACAATATTATTTGATGAATTATATTTCAAATTTATCTCATAATTTTCCTATTGAATTCTGTCTTTTTCTCACAAGAATTCCGCGCTTGCCTCCAATGCTCAAAGCTGTTGAAGGAAAATGAGTCGCTATAGCTTATCACTTATATCATTATATGCGTAGTTGTCACTCATTTTTTCGGTCATTACTTTTGTTTTTTTTTTTGGTCACTAGTACTTATTAGAGATCGCCACAGCTAAACCACCTCTTATTTTGTGCTCTAACGGGGCCCTCAGCCCATATAAAATTCACAATTAGACTTCTTTTTTCTTGTTTTACATTTTGTTATGAATCGAGGGCCTAAGCCCATGTACAATTCACAGCTATGCAACCTTGCAAAACTGCTCCCACCATTTAAGGGCACCCACTGGGCCTAGTTTAGGCCTGCCATTTTGGACAGATGGGTGATCGACTAAGGGATTTTGGGCCTTGGTCTAACACCCATCTTACCACTTCTTCAGTGAATATCGCACTGATGTGGTCTAGTTAGTCAAGCGTTCCATATCCAGGTAAAAAATTATGGGCTCCAACGCACGATCCTAAAATTAGAAACTTTTGATTCGATCTCCTCCAATTTCAGCTCTATCATAATTATTTAGATCATTTATACTACTAAAAAAAAATTTAATACTATTTACCAAAAAAAAGAAAAAAGTTTAACACTTTCTAACATGACTGTCAATATGATTATGCTCTCTATTTTTTTTGATATAAATACTAATTTTACTCATAATAGTTAGTCTTTCTGAAAATTTTGCTCAAAGTTTTTTTTTTATTAGAATACACCATTTACATTTTATCCTCTATTTTTTTTATTAGTCAATTATTAAATCTAATATGTGACAGTCTAATCAGTGTCAGGTCATCCAAATTAGATGTCACGTCAACAAAAAGTAATAACGTGACACATAATAAATTTTTTACTTAATTTTTTTAAGAAATTTTTTTCTATTTTTTCCACGTCAGTAAGAGTAAAATGGTTATTAGTACTATATCTTATTAGCAATGTTACCTAAATATTGAAGAAATTTGATTTTATAAGGATGATATAATCAAAGAGAAGTAAAAGTAAAAACAGTAAGAAAGAGAGAGAGAGAGAGAGAGATTTTCAAAAAAGGATCTAAAGAAAATAAAGAATTGAATTTTTATTTTTAGTTACTATTTAATATTTTAATTATTAAAGAGTTTATTTAATAATTTTTTTGGAAAAAATAAATTTAAAAATAAAAATTTCACAAAAATTAAGTGAAAATGTGTTGTATGCCACGTCATCACCCTTTACTGATATGACGTCTGATTTGAATGATGTGGCGTTAACCAGACTATTATATGTCAGACTTAACAGTTTGCTAAAAAGAAAAGATAAAAAAGTTTGACAATATCAATATAAATGGTGTATTATAACAAAAAGATATTATGAGTGAAAATTAAAAAAAAAACTAAATGTTGTAGGCAAAATCAGTATTTATGCCTTTTTTTAATCAAAAACAAAATTTCGAGTATTTTTTTTATGATCTTGTACGGCGCCAATTTTTTTCCAACAATGGAGAGACCCAAAAAAAAAAAAAAAAAGAAAGAAAGAGAGAAAAATAACTGTAGAGAGAGTTTTGTTTTCTTTTTTGACTCTTTTTTTAACCCTCAAAAGATAATTACAAATACACCGTCTACTAGAAATAACTTTATTTATTATTCGTGGCGGATGAGTTTTTTTTAATAATTCTGAAAACCAGAATTATTTCCCGCCAAGTGCAAACCCTAAATTCGTCCGTCTTCAACCCGAATTTCGGAAAATCAAAATAATCAATCAAAGTACCGGACGCGCCAATCTCTCTCAGTAATCGTTCTGTTTCGCTGTTTCTTCGTTATTTCATCACAAACACAGTATTTAATGTGATTATTCTCTTTGTGTGCAGTTGAATTAAACTTGATCGAGCGATGAGTTCTGCTGATTCCAACCCAAATTTGCCTCCAATAAGCCAATCTGCTCTCTGATTATTCTGATATTTACGAACGTGTATTTGATGTACTTGATCATCTTTATCAACTCCTCTTTTTTAATTCTTCTTTTTCTTTTTGTACGTCTGCTGTTTTTTATTGCCCCTTTGTTGTCATAATCATATAAGTTCCACAACATGACAAGATAACAAGAGTACCCTAGAGACATGCAATAATTAGTTTGTCTATTTTTTTAATTTAATATATCTTTTATGAATTAATGATTTAGGATACCCTTCACTCATTATCATGAAGCTTTAGTCTATGTATCTGGCTTGCCATTTTAGGATCTGTTTCTTGAATTGAATCAGTCCGAGCCAGGCCTAACAAAAACGAATGCCAGTCCATTAACTAGACCCGGTTTGGCCCATATACTTAACACGTCATAGATACATAAGAATAATTCTATGGTCTCATGTTTTGATGGACAAATTTTCTTGAGATCGGTTCTGTACTCAAGTGCTAGTTATTTTATTTAGATAAATATTTAATTTGTAGGATATATATATATATATATATATATATATATATATAATTTGTGATATATAAAAGATATATAATTAATTTATATTTATTTTTTAAAATTAATATATTTTTTATAATCTAATATTCTAAATCTCACATTTTTATTTTATATTTATTATTAGATGTTTATGTAACTTTTCTCATCTTATTTTTATTTTTTTACTTTTCCCCATTCTGTAAGTTGTAACCTAAAAAGAATAATTTTATCACCTTTTTCGGCCGGTGGGTTCACAGCTAATGATCGGAAAACACTGGGCCACCGTAGGGCCTTATTGGGTCAAAATTAAAACGACGTCGCATCTATGATCAGTCGTACTATATAAGGCTGTTTTTCTACGTTTCTGCAGGATCCGGCCCACCTCCTAAGCGGGTGCGAGTAGGGTTTCTGATATCTTAGAGCGGGTTACTTTCTGACTGTTTCGTATCGTCGATCGCAACACCCATCTTCTTCCTCCTCTTTTTCTTTCCTTTTCTCGCCAACCAAACGGTGTATGGGCTGTATTATAGTCGAGTTACGGTTAATATTGCGATTTATAAGCCACTTTTCTAGGGTAGATTCGGTCTATTGCTTCGGTTTGTATTAGCATCCGACTTTTCTAGAGGTTTAGTGCTTCTTCTTCGGTCTTTTGCTTTTTCTAGGGTTGCTCAAGATGGGGGTAAAGGCGAAGAAAGCGTTGCAGAAGAAATTAAAGAGAGCTTCATCTTCTCATCTGTCTGCTGCTGAAAGGGATGCCGATTTCTTGGTAGGTTTTCTGATTTTTAAAAAAAAAAATTCCATTAATTTTTTTTTAAAGATTTTCGTTGATTTCTCTTTTCAAAATTCTTTCTCGCTGGTTTTGTGTGTTTGCATGTTAAAGCCATTGGAAGGCGAATCCGGTAATCAGCTAATCGTGAAGAAAGAGCGGAAGCCACTCGTGGAGAAAGAGCAGAAGAATACCTCTTCTGTGTTATATGTCGGGCGGATAGCACATGGTTTCTATGAAAAAGAAATGGAAGGTTTAGGATTTGATTTGTTGGCTGATTGTGTCTTTTTTTTTTTGTGTTTGGGAAGAGTATTTCATGTTTTTTTTATTCATATATGGTACAGCGTATTTTGGGCAATTTGGCAAAGTCAAGAGATTGAGGATTGCGAGGAACAAAAAGGTCAATTCTTTCTAAACTTGCCCACCTGCAATTTTATCTTTGTATTTGTGATCTGATGGCTGCATATTGTGTTCTTGTCTGTTGTAACTAATCTCATGAAAATGACTGAGAAATCTGCATATGGTTTTGTCTGTTATAACTGATCTCATGAGAATGACTGAGAGATCCGCACATTATGTTCGTGGCTGGTATAACTGATCTCATGAGAATGACTGAAAAATGGATTTCTTGCTTCGGAGTGCTGCTCTTTTGTTTGGTACTGGTTTAATAACTTTTTACAATTATGCTAACTGGAATTTTATGCAGAAACTGAAAATTTTTTAGATCCTTGATCTTTTAGTGCATTGTCATATTATTATCTTTGATTTGTTGTTTTGCAGACTGGTAAGTCGAAGCATTATGGGTTCATCCAATTTGAAGACCCTGAGGTTGGACTGCTTGCAATAGAGCTTAATATTTACATAGTTAGTTGGGTGAATTAACAAGTTTTGGCTGATTTCAGGTGGCAGAAGTTGTAGCTGATTGTATGCATAATTATCTATTGTATGAGCACCTTTTGCAAGTTCATCTTATTCCTACAGAACATATTCATCCAAAACTGTAAGGGCCTCTTTTTTTTACAATAAATCAATTTCTTCATGTTTACATAGTAAATGATCAAGGCTGCATTAAGAGGTTTTTTTTTTTTATTTAAATTTTTGTCTTTTCCTTTTGTGCCATAGCCCGATACTGTCCTGATTTAATTCTTTACTTCTGTTGGCTTTAGCTGAGCATAATTGTTCTCTTCTTTTTGTCTAAGACACAATATTAGTAAGAGCATTCAAATTCTCTAAATTCACTACATAAACTTGGCGTATCGCTCAATATTTGAACAGAATATGCATTATGCAATCTGTTTTGCCTGTAGGGAATATTTTTACAAGTACAATCATCATGCCATACTTGAACAGATTATGCTTTTTTTAATCTTGTTGGACTGGGGGATTAACTTAAACAAAGATGAGCTTGAGAAGGACAGGATCCACTTACTCTTGCATCATTCGATCTACATTATTGGTTAGCTTATGTGATTCCAAGGCCCACCATTGCTTGGTTTATGTTTTTTCCTTTTTCTTGTTTTATTGGGAGGTGTAGGTGGAAAGGTTTCAATTATCGATACAAACCAGTGGACCAGGTTCAAATTGAACGAAAACAACTGAACAAGGTATCTAGTGTGGATTAGGAATTAAATTGTTCTTAATAATAATATTGAACTAAATGTTCTTTTAATTGTATGATATGCCAACTCAGGAAAGGACACTTCAAGAGCATAAGAAGTTAGTGGAAAAGATTATGAAACGAAATCACAAGCGGCAAAAACAGATTGAGGCTGCTGGTCTTGATTATGACTGCCCTGAAATTGTATGGAGCCATTTGTTTATTTACCTTTGCCAATTATAATGTTTGCATAAGTTAATGATAAACAAGGTTCAAAAGGGGTAGCATGCGATGACGATCATTTTGTTGTTGTTATCTATAGTGCTATTTTGAATTTCGCAAATATTTGATACGTGGATAGTATTTGACTTCATCACATTTTAAACAGTCAATGCGGCATTTCACTGTATGATTTGAGAAACATCGGTACACCACCTTAATTAAGAGCACCAATTGTTGAAAGGACAGGGTGTCACCATCAAGCATGCGAGTTTGGTTATGGAAACTTAACTAATATCATGTTCAGCTTTTCTTTCCTTTTCCCCCGCTTTTAAATGTTGACGGTGAGCCTTTGTGTAATGGAAAGGCTATGCCATTATGACATGGCGGTCATAGTTCTTTGTGAAAAACTAAGATATGGTTGTGTACATCTGCTTTTCATCCACACCCCATGGGAGTTTTGTGCATTGGTTACTTCTTTTTAAATAGCACTGTCTTTGGTTTTTAGTTTGAACATGTGTTTTTTTCACCTGGTGATGGTTGATATTTTAGAATGTCATACTTGTTGATGTTAAGTAAAATAAGAAAGGTGATTGACAACATGAGCAAGATTAAAGCTTTTGTAGTGCCTTGAACATGATGCAGCAAAGTAGTTGGTTTTGGCTCTGGCTTTAGAACCTATACAAAATTATTCTTCCATTCACCAGCGACTTAGTTTTGTATGATTACTATTTGAGAATCTAGTGGCTTGTGGTTGGCATAAAATGTTTATTTCCAAGTCATTTATTTACCATAAGGAGATATGCTTCTGCAGGTGGGTTTCGTCCAACCTGCTCCCAAGAAGATAAAGTTTGATGAAGAATAGGTTTTGAGCAAACTCCTTGGAAAATTATGTCGTAGTAAATTATATCATGGTAAATCTTTATTTTTATAGCCTGCCTTTGCTTTTTATTGTATATGAAGGATGAGGGGAATACTTACTGTCACTTCATTCTGGCCATTTTTCTGTCAACAGGATTATAAATAGAGGAATTTCGTTCAAAAGCGCAATATGGCAAAATTCCTGGTGCGGTATGCTCTTGAAACATCTCATTAGAAAGGGATGACTGTTGATGACCGTTTTCATATTTGTTTGTAACTGAGCGCCCCTTTAGTTGACTCAGACATGGGTGGAGTCTTGCTCACTTTCACTTTGTCCCGACGGATTGAGATGGTAATTAGCTTGAAAGAACAATGCCTTTTACATTTTTTTCTGTGGGTTATGATACTGAAAATCTGAAATGGCATGGACTGGTGGCATGTGCCACTTGACATTGTTATGGAGTTTCGTCATGTGGCCTGGCTCCCAGGTTGTGAAAAGTATGTGGGAGTAGGTAGTATTCCAAGTTCCAGAAAATTATCATGCTTCGTAAGAGTGTTTTTATTTTAAACAAGAAAAACAATAATGTAATCAGCAAGTGTAGTGTAGCTACGGAGCATTACGTTCGAGTCGGAAGTTGGAGGTCTAAACCTCAATTCCCACTAATTTCACCTCAAAGACCAAAAAAAACAAAAAAAAAAAAGTTTCTTGTTTGAAGACGGAAAAGCATCCGTTCTCTCTACAAAATCATCTGTAGGGCTTTTCCTTAATAATGAAAATTTTTGCAACTTCGTGGACAAGTGATCTTAGATAATACGATCAAAAAAGCATTTAGGCAAGAGGAATGGTTCCAAAGTGTTCTATCCAGTATTTCCAACAAGATGGGAGTGACGTAATGTTAGGAAGTGCTGATGCGTACCCGGGAGACACAAAATCCTTGAACCACTGCCCGGCATCTGGTGGTCGTTTTCATTTTTGCATAGAATTATGCAAGCATACTGTGCGACATTTACCGATCTATTGATGTTGCAAAGTCTAATTAATTCAAATTAGTGCGCTATGATTAATGATAAATACTTTTTGTTTGTTTTTTCTTTTGAGTAAAGAAAAAATTATTTCATTATATAGTTCATAGATTACTACACAATAAAAAAAAAACAACTTTTTGTTTGTTTTCAAATTTTATATAAATCCTACTCTTTGTGCTTGTTGTGAAAGAACATTTAAATAATGATACATATAATAATGTTTTTGGAGGTTAATGTTTTTCTAGTGACACTTTAATAATTTAAATTTAATTTCTATTTTAAAAATTTTATGTTCTAATTTTGAAGAGGGAGGGAGTGAGTTTTATGAGAAATAGACAATTATTCTTATTGTATAATTTATGACTTAATGGACTTTTTAATGAATTGAAAAATGTTATATGTAGGTTAATTGAACAATCTACTCATTGAACAAATTGTTTAAAAAAGTAGTAAATGGTTATTTCAATAAAATGGTACATAATAATGATATTTATACATGAAATTTAAATATTAATTAATTAATTAATTTGCTTTAGAAAAATAAATGTTTATCCTTTTAATTTATAACAATAATTTTTTTAATTTTAATATCTTTTAATATTGTAAAATTAAATTACACAATTCATTACAAATTCAAAGGCTTTTCTCAATAACAATAGGTTTGATTCGAGCTCAATTTTCCTAAATGGCACTAACACTTAACATTATTTTTAGGCCCACTTAATAAAGGAGACGGCACTAGGTATGACAAAATTTAACTCAACTTAATTTGGCTCGTTTACAATCTTACTAAGAAAACGCTCTAATAATCAAAAGTTTACATTTTCACCTCAAATGCGCTAAGTTTTAATAATTACATATATATATATATATATATATATATATATATATTTATTTATACGAGATTTATGAAATTGAGAACAAATATACTTTTATGACCACTCGAAATAAAAATTTAGTGTTGAATCAGTATGTTTTCGCGTTTACGATTTGAATTTGAACCCTGTGTCCATGCTCTCCTAGTCAATATTGGATTACCACATTCTGTGGAGAAAGTATTAAAGTGTGACCTGAAAGCTCGACTTGATAAGTGCCGTGGTTTTCTATAATATTCTATAGTAGAGTCATATTTGACCTCACTTATACTCACCAAAAAACAGAAATTATTTTAATCTTTATTTATAAATTTAATAATTGATATAGTTGTGATGATTTTTTTTTTTTGGTGTATTATGATTTTTTTTCGTTAAAAAAAAATGTAATGCTCGTGTGGGACGTGAAAAAGATACTTTTATCAGTCTGACAACGTCGCCGTTGTGGATAAGTAGATGTTCTGCACTGTACGGTGCCGTTTTGCGCCACAAAGAGAGGGAAAAAAGATTTTTTTTAAAAAAAAACATTAATAAGAGTTTTGTTTTATTTTTGACTCTTTTTGTTTGTTTGTTTGCTTGCCTCCCTGAAGAAACAAATAAACCGCCTCTTATAAATACCATCGCAGGGGAAACAAAGCGTCAATTTTCGAAAATTCGAATTCTTTCTTCGCAACCCTATATCCATCCCCAAAACCGAAAATTAAAGGCAGTCCATGGAATCTTATCGAGCCGAACAAGATCTCTTAAGCACGGAGTCTTCATCGATGGCGTTCTCGTATGCGATCTCTACGTCTCTCCTTCCCTCTTCTATCTTTCTCATGTTTTCGCAAGCCTCATTTGATGCTCTCTCTCTCTGTTTTTTTTTTTTTTTGTTATAACAGTTATATTTTTGTATGTGTGCAATCAGGGAGTCGGATCACGTTTTAGGGATAATAGCCGATAATGCCTGCGCCTCTGCCAAGTCCATGAAAGAACCACTGGGAGGAGGTATTCTTACTCGCTTATCGCTTCGCTGTTTGTAGAGTCTTATGCATGCCTCCGTACTCTGCTTGTAGATACACGCAGCTTTCAAGCTCGCTCTTCGATTTGTGCCGACCCTGAGTAAATTTAAACATTCACTCGGTGTTGTGGTTGCAACGAATTTCGGCCAAATTTGAATGCATGCATATGTTCCTGCAGTTGACTTACTCAATTTATGGCGCTTCAAAACTGTGGGGTTTCGCTCTGTGTTATTAATGGCAAAAAACTTCTCCGCTTAGGTTTATTTGAACATGCATTCGGAACAGTTTGTCTCATATGTCATTTAATAAGTCTGCACGCATTTAACAATATTGTTAACCAATCAGATGTGTGCCTTTGGTGGATGGACTTTGCCTAGGCAATGGAAAATCTGGCAGACTTGTTCTGGCCGGAGTTACTCTATCATTCATGCATACATCATAAACATAGTGTTTCATGTGATTGTGCGTGCACGCTTGAATGTAGTTGATCTTGATTTTCTGAGCTTGAGTTGTGTTTAAATATGTTCCGATAATCTCTTGTGTATTGCAAAGGAGTCAGTGTTTGTTTCTGGGTTCTTTCAGCTTTCGGATACGTCAACCAAGATTTTCAGAGTTTTGCTGATCCCTTACTTGGCTATTCATCTGTGATGAATTCTGCTAATTCCAACACATCATTGCCTGGTATAAGTCCATTTGCTCGTGACAAAGACGAAGACAAAGAGTGTTCAAATGATTCTGATATTTACGAACGTGTATTTGAGGTGCTTAATCTACTCCTTTTTTATTTTCTTTTTCTTTTTTTTTACCGTCAACTGCTTTTTTTCTGTATTATTTATATGCTGCACTTCTCTCTATTCCATGCCTGCTTGTTCGCACGACACTTTGTCTTTTGGCATTAAATCTGTTGTTGTAACTATGTTTCTTATCCTTTTAAGGACCAATTCTTAATGAAGAAGGGGCCAAAAATTTCGAAATTGCTGTTATCTGTTGGTGTGCCCCAAGAAATGATATTTGATCTGCTCACAAGCAGCATTCAGAGACTAAAGGTTTGATTATTTCATTTTGTTTAATGCTTGTGGCATTGTAGTTTCCTTTTCCAAGCTTATGCGTATTTTGTTTTTATTGTTGGAAGATTATAAAAAATAGTGATATTGAAGAGCTCGAAATACTGGAAAGTAGGTTCTCTGTTCACTTTGTTTATGGAAAGTGGAGATTTGCTGATGTTTTAATCAAAAGGACAAAAGAATATACTGGCAAGCCTTTTTACGAGCAATGCATGGTTTGTATTCCTTCAATGCATTTTTTGAGCTTTGATTTTGTAGATAATATACATGTTCTAATATTTGCTTCCAAGTACAGATTGATCTTTATAAAGAGGCTTGTACACTTGATACATTGTGCCATCCATGCGTGCTGGGCTGCTATGGGTTTGTGATTAATGCTGTTGGAGATTCTGTTGCGATGGTGGCTGAACTCATGGTCGATGGCACCTTAAGAAATGCTTTGCAGAAGAAACTGTATTGTGTCTCTCTCCTTTGTCCTCTTATTGATCATGCTTCTTTTGTTTTAATCCTGTTTCTACCTCGATCATCTGTTCATCAATTAAGCCAAAGACTTTTGCATTCTAGAATCCTGGAGCAGCACCTGCAGGTCCTGATTTTACTCAAAGTGGCCTACGGAATGGAGTATCTGCATCAAAATGAAGTAGTGCACTATGATTTGAAACCTGAGAATGTATTTGTCGAACTTTGGAAACCTGGAAAACCATTATGCAAGGTAAGTAAAGGGCAGCCTTAAAGAAAGTTCCACTTTTGGCGTTTTCAATGACATTCAAGTGCACGTGTTTCATGGTGGAAAACTCGTATTTCAGTGGTCAGTTTTTGTAATAGTTTATTCTCAGGGATTTTCTGATTCTGCCTGGCAATTTTGAGTTTTTCTAGATCTTATTAAATCTTGAATTTTTTTATTTGGAATATTTGGGAATGTTTAAAAGATCATGCAAGCAGTTGGCAGAATCTTTTTCAGTGGATTGGACCTTTATGTTACTTCTCTAAAACATGGATGCAGGTATTTGATTAGTTGTGGACTCTTTTAAGAGGTTACTTTTTTTTTTAGTTTTGGTTTTTGCTTTTTCTATTTTCTTCACTTGCCTCATGTTTTGCCAGTGGGTTCATTCAGTTTGCCATTGCTCCAGTGCTTTTGTCCCTGGTGAGGACATTCATACATTGTCATGATAAGCATTCATAAGTTGGAATGAGATGTTGGAAAAACGTTTTCTTTTAATCCTGTGCTGGTAGCATTTGAGATGAAGTTTTTCATTGGAATTGGAAGTTTGGCCCTTGTAATGGATGTGGTTTGTGGGTCATGGTGTGTAAAGTGTTACGTTGAGTTTTGTTGATTCCAACGAATTGAGTGGTTTCTACTTTGGCATCAGATTGGTAATTTGGGCAAGCCTAAGGGGAATTCCCTTTCACTTTTGGTAAGCAACGTGCAGGGATCGCTGCCATGGATGGCACCAGAGCATTTTTGTGATGGCCATGTCTCTGAGAAGGTCATGTCTTCAACTGTCTTTTACGCTGCACACCCTCCACTTATAAACATGTCTTCCATTTTGACCGTGTTGTTCTCTTCTGTTAGCTCTTTGGTTTGAAATCTTTTCACCTCTTGCTTAATTTAGGTTGATGTGTTCTCATTCGGGATTATGATGTGGGAAGTTTTAACGGGCCAAGTACCATATTCAGACTTGCACAGTGAAGACATCACGAGTAATTTTTTTGAATCATTTATATTGAGCAGGTTATAGTTTATTTATTTATTAAATGTTCTATGATAAATATTTGTTGTGGGAAAATGTATGTGGGGGGGATTGTGACGGATACATTGCGGCCGCTGGTGCCTGAATCTTGTGATCCATGCTGGAAATCGTTAATGGAGAGGTGCTGGTCATCAGAACCCTTGCAGAGACCATGTTTTACTGAAATTGTTCGCGTGTTGTCTGAAATGGAAGCAAAGCTGAGGACCCCAGAACAGGAATGTTATCCAACAGAGTCGCAAATTGAGAAATGATTTTAGGAACGAATTGTTCTCTGGTTTGTTATTGCGTAGTTTCTGTTTCTGTTGGATGTACAAGGGACTATGTTTTTGATTTTGCTCAACTTTTTGGGGTATCTTTCTTTTTCTCCGTTGTTTGTAACTAAAAGTTTTTCTAATGAACTTGTAGTTTGCTTAATTTTGTGTAATTTGCCTACTTTTTTGGACCATTCACGCATCTCTGCGCTGCAGCCGCGCAGCGTGCATGCTGTTGGGAGCTCGCTGATGCACGCGAGTTGTGAACCCGATCGTTTGCTTTGTTTTCTGAGTCTTCTTTTTGGATGTGGTTGTTCGTCAGTCAGTCATCTACAAGATACGTTGATGATCAACTCATTCAAATAAATAAATAGAAAATTTCTACGTGCACTTTTAGCATTATTCTATAACGATTTTCAAAGATCGTATCTGGTCAAAATCTAGAAGAAATCGTATTTTAGGACTCAATCTATATGGTATTATTTGTACTGTGAAACAAAGAATTTTTTCAATCAATATAATTTGCAAATATTGTAAGATCGACATTAAAAAATTCTTAAATTTATGCAAAGATTTGATATTTTCTATGCTTTTTTATTTGATATAAAATATATATCATTTAATATATGATAAGAATTTGTAACATAGTATATTAATGTCAATATTGTCACTAAAATCATCCATGTGTTGTCAACAATTACTAAGGTCATAAAAATAATTTTTGAAATGTTAGAAAAATATTTTCCAGTGTAAAACTGTAAAACCAAGTAAAAAAGGTCCGAGTCCAAGTAATTGCAAATTATAATCTATTTCAGAATAATGCTAAGTATAATTCAAAAGTAAAAAGCTTTGTAATTTTATTTAAATAACTCTAAAATAGTTATAAAGTAATATAAATCGTTAAATGATGGATTAAAAAAGAAAAGATAAATTTTCCAATTTCATAAATGTGGCTAAATGAAATTACCTAGTATTATCTAATCAAAAATTTAAATTCTATTTTTTTCATTATTATATATATATATATGCTTCTTTGAGAAGTAAGTACGGTCATATACTACATTCTTCTCAGGTAGGCAAACATACTATAAGCTCTTGCTTTCTTGCCCTTTTGACTGTCAGGCTTCTTTCATTTCTAGGCACATGCAAGAGCTCTCTCTCACTCTCATTCTTTCTCCCAAACTCTTTGCAATTGGTGCGACGGAGCTATTCGCATTCGCAACTCTCGGCCACTGCTCACACCACAAGCTCTCCGTATCTTTAGCTGCTTTCAATCTCTTGCGCTTTCTCTTTCTCAATCTCTATGATACAGGACCATGTCGCAAGGTTTGCTTTCCTCTTGATGTGCGATTTTTCGGTGTTTATAGAAAACTTGTAATTTTGATGCAAATGTAGTATTTGAATACTGATATGAAACCAATTGTTGCAGAAAATGAGTACATCGATATGCTGGTCAAGGCTTTGTACGATACAAAGAACTTGTTACAGTTATGTGATAAGTGATGTTCCTTTAGTATTATTAGTTTTCTCAACAGAGTATTAATTGCAGTGCATTCATTCAAAAAATGGCGCTCAACAATTTTACGAAGAATATAGGGCTTTCTAGTTGAGGCTACAGGCTCTTCGAGATTTATATCCATCTAACAAAATTTCATTATAGGCAAGATAACTTAAATTGATAAGCCTATATTGTGCGGACTAGCCTGGCTGATTCGTAAGATTTGTAGATGTTTTAGCCGACAAGAAGTTGATGATTGGGAAGAATTGTAGATGAACAATGTAGTATTGAGCGAACTAGAAAGAATAGGGATTGTTGATGATGGTAGAGCAATAACAACATTTAGAAAATTTGTAGATCTTAGATAAGGCTTGTTAATATTGGAAGGATTGCTCCATTTGACTTGGAGGTCACTAATGTTAAGAAAAAAGGGGACTAACTCAAATGAAAATAGACAATTTTATTATATTAACTAAATAAATACACAGCATGTACACAATTCTTTATGAAACGTCAATATCTCAAGTCTCACTTAACCTCTCACAGCAACATGACACACACATATATCACTATTCTTATTTTTGCCTCTCACTTACTTCCTCTCTCTCACAACAGCACTCACACATGCAACTTTGTTGGTTTTCACTCATGCTTAGTGGTAAAACACAACACCTATTTATACTAGTTGGAGGTCGGTGATAAAGCTTCTAGTCCTTTTAAGTATGTTAATAAAACATCCTAGCTTAAAGTTGGTGCAAGACTACTCAAGAAAAATCTAGAAAATATTAATATCCACAACCATAAAGATTAAGATTGGTAGAGAAGCTTCCAGAGGATTCTAGGCTCTTGTATTGGTTTTTAATTCTCTAACTCAACACAAGTTGCTCTTCTTGTCATTCCAAGCTGCATGCGAAAGTTATTAAATTTGATTCTATTAAGGCCTTTAGTGAGAATGTCTGCCACTTGATTGTTAGTGTTAATTTTTTTCATTTTGACTTCCCCTTGTAAGACTTTTCTCTAACAAAATGGTAATGAACCTCCACATGTTTCGTTCTTGCATGAAACACTGGATTCTCTGCCATTTGGATAGCTGATTGATTATCACAGTATAGAGGCACTGCATAATCCACTTGTTGTTGGAGATCCTTCAAGAGTAATTTCAACCACATACTTTCTTGAGTTGTTACTACTGCTGCTCTGGACTCCGCTTCAGTAGTTGATAATGAAACGGTTGGTTGTCTTTTATTATACCATGATATAGAACTTCAGCCCAACTTAAACAAATAACCAGTGGTTGATGGTTGAGTGTCATGGTCACCGCCATAGTTTGCGTCATAATAGCCAGGTAACTTACATTGTTCCTCTTTCTTATAGAGAATGCCATAGTCTATCGTCTCATTCACATATCTTAAAATTCGGCGTACTGCTTTTAAGTGTGGCTTCCTTGGCTCTTGCATATAGCGGCTTGCAACTCCAACGACATAGGCTATGTCTGGATGTGTAAGTGTCAAATAGATTAAGCTTCCAACTAGTTGTTGATACATGGTGGAATCTTGTAATTCTTTTCCTTTTAAGGCACATACTTTGGCATTGACTTCAATAGGAGTCGAGATTGGCTTGCGCTCGAGCATTTCAAACTTTTTGAGCAAGTCCTTTGCATACTTGTATTGGTATAGGAATAATCCCTTTTGTTTGGTCCCTTTCTAATCCAAGAAATTTTTTAGCTCGCCAAGCTCTTTCATCTGAAAACGGACTGATAGATTTTTCTTAACTTGACGAATCTAGCCTTCATCATTGTCGGTGATGATTAGATCATCAACGTACACTAGTACTACAATTAACTTATTTTCTCAATCTTTAATAAATAAGCTTGAATCTGCAAGTGAAACTAAGTATCCACTCTGAACCAAGAATTCTACAATCTTACCATACCTTGCTCGTAGTGCTTGCTTCAATCCATAGAGTACTTTTCTCAATTTGCATACGTATTCTGAATGAGTGTGTTCTTCAAATACTTGTGGTTGTTGCATATAGATCTCCCAATCTAGTTTGCCGTGGAGGAAAGCATTCTTCACGTCAATCTGCCATAGCTTCCAAGACTTGCTTGTTGCAAGGGCGAGCAGTATCCGTACTGTCGTAATTTTTGCTACTGGACTAAACGTCTCATCATAGTCCACACCACACTCCTGTGAGAATCCATGAGCAATTAAGCCAGCCTTATCTCTTTCAACTGATCCATCATATCTTCTCTTTATTTTGTAAACCCATTTGCATGATATGAGTTTTATATTTTTCGACTTGGGTACTAAATCTCAAGTTTCATTCTCCTTCAAGGCTTGAATCTCATCCTTCATCACCTTTTGCCATTGGCTACTCTTAATAGATAGCTTCTTCAAATGATGATGGCTTTTTCTCAGAGTCTTCTACTTTTACTTTTAGAGCTGCATTCACATACTTTGGATTTGGCCTTTGTATTTGAGTTGATCTCTTTAGTTCTAGAGTCTCTTGTCTTGTTTTCTCTTGTGCAGACTCTTCACTAATATCATTCTTGGTATGAAGCATGCTCTTATACACCTCTGCGAAATGTCTATTCTTCCTTTTGGCCATACCATTTTGCTATAGCGTGTTGGGACAAGTTAATTGTGTTCTCATCTTATACTCGTTCAGATAGTCAATGAATTCTTTTAAAGTGTAGTCTCTCCCATTGTCTGTGCACAAACATTTGAGTTTTCTTCCTACCTCTTTTTTAACTTTCTCTTTAAATTCTTTAAACTTGATAAGTGTCTTTGATTTCTCTTTCATAAAAACACTCATACATACTTGGAGTAATCATCTCTAAATGTCACCATATACTGGAATCCACTTATAGATGAGTGTTTGACTCGACCAAATACGTCTGAGTGAACAAGCTCCTGTGGTTGTTTAGGTCTAGATTTAGATTCTTTATATGGCAGCTAATGCGCCTTCCCATACTGACATCCTGCACAAACTGTATCATTCTTGACTTCAAGTTAGGGAAGACCTTTGAGCATGACTTTCTTCATGATCACATTCAATTTGTGATAACTCACATGTTCCAAGCATGCATGCCATAGATCAACTGTTTCATTTTTCTTTGTCTTATCCACGTATGCTGACTTGGCAGATATTACGTAGATAGACTCTTGTTTCTTTCCTTCTAAGAATAGTGTGCCAATGACGTTTAAATCTTTATATACTTTGACGTCATTTGGGCCGAATATTACAAAGTTACCTGGAGCAGTGAGTTGAGTTATCTATAGTAGATTTTTCTTGATGCTTGGAACATGATAGATATCTTGCAGCTGAACTTCCTCAAATTCATGGCTTGAGGTAATTTTTGTCTTACCAATGTGTGCGATTAGGAGCCTAGAATTGTTTGTTGTCACAACAATGCCTCGTTCTTTATACTCTGATAGCTCATGTAATTTTTCTCTATCACCCGTCATGTGGTTTGAGCATTCAGAGTTGAATATCCAATTTTTGCTATAGTCCACCCCACTGAAATTTGGTGTTGTGACAACGTGTCCTTCAACTTCCTCGTCTGTTATGGCATTCAAGGCAATCATTTCTTCTTCTTGATGACTACTACTTGAGACATCTACTGTAAGCTCCATCACTGCAAATCACGCTTCTAAGTTTGCCATCATTATTTTGCATCGTTTAGGCCAATGGCATGATGTAGCGTTTTTGATTTATTGGTCTTTGATAAGAATTGATTGTGTGTCGAATATCTATTCAGAGGGGACTGTTATGGATACATTGCGGCCATTGGTGCCTGAATCTTGTGATCCATGCTCGAAATCGTTGATGGAGAGATGCTGGTCATCACATCCCTCCAAGAGACCACGTTTGCGAACGAGTTATGTGAAATGGAAGAAGAGCTTAGGACCTCAAAGCAGGAATGTCATCCAACGCAGTCTCAGATTGAGAAATGATTTTAGGAACGAGTTGTTCCCCCATTCGGCCTTACACAGTTCCTGTTTTTATTGGATGTACAAGGAACAATGATTTGTACTTCGCTTGACCTTTTGGGTTGTGGACAAACCTTTCAAACATGCGAGTAGTTGTTTCGTTTCTTTTTGCGGCTGCCTGCAATTCTTTTTGGTGTTTTATTTTTCAGTTCTTAGTGTTCTGAGCCTATCAGGCTCCTATCGATGTGCATTATGATTTTTTTACACAAATCAGTTTTCATTTTCTGCAGACACCGAAGGTGTTGTATAAAGAGATTACTTGTTCTATTTCCATGTCACTCATATGTTATATGTGGTTGCACTCCTATGAGTTTTTAGAGTAGGTGTTATTCTAAATAAAATATTCATGTGTAACAATGTGTTTATCTATTTTCTAATTTCTCACTCTATGTTTATAAAATAATGCAGTCACACATTTTGAATGCATATCCTTTTGAACAATCACGCGAAGCAACTGGTCATGACCTGCAATAACGGATATGTCATCTCAAGTGGATTTGTAGCTTTTTCTGCAATAATTTTCAAAATCGTATCAAGTCAAAATTCATTAATGAATCTCCGAGCTACTGGGTTACTGGGGCTTGTTTTTTCCAGAGATAGAAAAAATTTATAAAAAGGGGGCAACTACATCCACCGAGGCTCATCAACCGAATCTTATGCTCACTGACGTGTATTAACACGTGGCCCACTTCGTAGGAAATAACAAGCCACGTAAGCCATCCGGCGCGTAAATGGGGGTCTTAAAATTGAAATATAGTAAAATTAGGATTTCTCAACAATATTTACGTAAGGTTGTTCAAAAATCAATATTTATATAAATACAATATTTTTATTTTTCAAAAATTATTAAACAATATTTTTTATTTCAAATTTTCATTAATATTAATACTTAAAAAATATTTAAAATATTATATTTTTTACTATTATGTAAACATTAATTTCTTTTTTGAAAATTTAAAAATTAAATGAGAAAATTCTCATTATTATTCATAGAATATTTAGTCTAAAAATAAAAATTATAAAATATAAAAATAATATAATTAATATAATACATTAATATAAATTAATTATCTAAATTAGTCATTTAATTATTCAACAACAATAACAAGTATAAAATTAACCAAACACTTTATCAATATTTTCAACAATCAGCGACAAGTAATAACAATCAGTAATCAATAATAACAATCAGCAATAATAATATCGAACAAATAAGGTAAACAGTCCCTTAATCAAAAACTTATTTTAGTTAAATATGCCATACTTTTTATTGTACATTTGGTAACTAGTTTTCTAATTAACAATCATTGCATATTAATGTACACGTCAAATTTTATGATTTTTTTTGTACCTAGTTACTCAAGTTGTTATTACGATCCTACTAAATAACAAAAAGTAGTTGATATTTTAGTATTGTTAGTTTTCAATATGCAGGAATTTCTTTAAAATTTGCTTCTATTTTACTTTATTTTGCACTATGTTACAATTTACTTTGCTTCTAATTACGTAATAATTCTACAAATCCCAATAGATTCTATTTACACATGTACTTAAAGCATGTTCAATTTATTCAAGCGACTTTTGGTTTCCCTTTTAATTCAATTTTCAGTAACTTCTACTAACTTAGTCAAATAAAAAATTTATTAAACTTTATTTAACCAGTTATTCCAACCATCAACATTTTGTGCCTTGTGCGTAAGCTTGAAAAAAATTTAATTTAATTTTAATACATATTATTTGTTAGTGCATAGACAAAATAAACATTTGTTCCCTATAGAAATGACAACTACGCGTGTTCCATTCATGCCGGGGTAGTATCTTTTTTAATTGAGTGTTTGTAACTTAATTTTTTTCAAACTGCTCAAGAAAATATGCTCACTATTTTCTTTCACATCAACATTTAAACTACAAACTGATAAATAGCAAATATGCGCGCTATGCCTCTCCAGAAAGGCTCATTTCATATCCATTGCCACTGTCAAACATTTATACATACATGACCAGAGCCTGGGAACCAAACTGCTAATTATGCAGAATATTGCATACATTACTAAGACATAAAATGGTCACTTCCGAACTCATTTGCTTCCATGCCAAACTGCTTCAAAGTGTGTTGAGAGTTGGGATTGGCTTGCCCGCCTGTCAGGTACTCCACCCTGTTGACAAATGTGACAAAATTAACAAGGGAAAGGTAGACTATATATGTCAAAGTCGACGCAACATCTTTAAAAGCTCTTTGACATTAACAATAGGAAAAATTAACAAAATCCAAGAGTAAATGGAGAAAAATTAACAAAAAAAAAAAAAAGCAAATTACACATTATACAAAACTGTTAGTATCATTGCTATCGCCCAACGTACACGCTGGACTTGTATTACACGAGGAGGCGAGAGAACTCCTTGCGATCTCCCTGAGCTTTACTGAGTGTCTAAAATCAAATGCAGGATATCAACCAATTGAGGTAAAAATTATTATAAAAGAGAAAATCATCAGGATGCTAAGCAAATGCAAAGTCACTTACCACAGAGGTGAACTTGTAAACATAAAAACAAAGAGGGAAGAAAAAGAAAAACCGAAAAAAGACCTGTTCCAAGGAGTTCATTAACTCTACATGGTTCCCTACCTTGATGCTAGTTAGCCCCCAACCTACATTTTTAAAAATACTATAATATTATTATAAACAAAAAAATGAGTGACTAGTGTCAATGACCCAGATAATTAAAGCCCGGTAATTGCAGATTTGATGTCAAATGAGCAAATTTGAATAAAACCAGTGGAATAATGTGAGCCTGTGAGATCAAACCAGAGCTTTCCACGAGGATATGATAAATGTAGACTATAAGATTAGGGAACAAAAAAAGAAAAGAAAAGACTGGACCTGAAATTTCTCTCTGGTGGGAAGCTCAAACTCGACCAGGCAAGGTGGATGAACATGCACATAGTTTCATATTTATACTATTCAATGTGAAATAAAAGAAAAAGACGCTAATCAAGCTTTCTGTCCTCGCCATTCGGTCGACACATAGGTATGGGAATTAGAACAACCTTGACAAAAATCACATCCTTTTGTTGTTAACTCAACAGACTAAAAATTCAAGAAGATTAATTCTCCACTAGAAACAAGAAAATTTATCAGGAAAAAGAGAAAGATGTTGAAAAGAAATTCTAAAGAGATTAGGTCTGCTCTTAAGCCAAACTATGCAGTGGTTCCCTGGAACTTGAAGAAATGTATAAGGCATTATGTGTTCTCAATGTTTATGTGCAGAATGAGCAATTGCATGTATCCACCATTTTTTGGCCTCCCTATTCTATAATGCTTTTCGGTTTCACCTAGTTTCAATCTTTTGCAAAAAAAATTTTCCTTTCTTTTCCCAAATACCCCTAGACAATATGTCTGTCCTACTGTCTTCCCTATTTTTTTCTTGCGCACAAATTGCAGGCCCCTGACTTTCCTATGTTGTTAGTTTGCTTATCAAAAAGCCATTAATCCTACTCAGCCTCTCCCATGACAAATTATGCTACAACTGATAACCCAACCCACCTCTTAAGATAAACTACATTTTGTATAATATCAATGTCTTCAGAAATAACTGATACTTGAACATCTATTTTGCTTGTTTGGTAACTAAGTTTTATCATACTGATTTTTACTATATGTAACCTTTACTGCAATTTCTCATACTTGATAGAGTAAATTTGTGAACAACAATTTCAAATGTCAATCTTATCCTACTGTTATATATCATTGTCTCACAAAAATACCAACTACTTTCAAGTCTACCTTTTCAATGACCACCAAAACATTCTTATTACCTGCTGAACAAGGACGCAGGCCTCTGAAACTGAAAAACCAGAAGCAAATTAATCTATATAACCAAAACTAAAACAAACGTCCATTCTTTTAAAGTTTATGTGCCTTACTTTGTTTCTCTACATCAAGAGCAAGTTCCAAAGAGGTCCATCCAGAAGAGTCATGCGTATTCTCTTCACCTGCTTTCAGATTCCAAAACAAACTCTGACAAGGAGACAACTTCGAGTCCCTTTGAGATTAACGAGCGAACTTCAATTCCCTTGTAAATTAATAACAAATTTCAAGGAAAATACTTACCCATAATCCTATCAGCTCTTGCATCCACGAACACAATAATACACTCTCAATCATCAATAAATAAAAATTTAAAAAAAAAATTCGGCCTTGCATTTGCGAACTTCACAACAAATTTACCTACAAGGGATGGAGTTACTATACATTCTGTTCAGTTGCAAGCATAACTTAAAGATTTCTTACTATCATCAACGCCCATATAAAGAAGGATCAAATTATTCTACAAAAATCTATAAAAAATTAATTAGAAAGTATACCCGACAGACTCTACATCTTCTACACAATCATATCAATGAAAATTAAATTGCAAAAACGAATAACACCAGAACAGAACATGTTTTTCAAATTAATCACATACGATTTCTGCTTTCTCCCTAAGTCGATGATTTTGCCCAGCATCTCTTCGATGCATGATCACATCCGGGGTTACCCAGATCTGCATCTTTCCCGCGCCTTTTCTTCTACTCCACCTCTTTTGCAGTTCCCTCCTTATTTCTGAATTTTCGAGGTCGTCCTACTTGCAAGAACACCCAACCGTTCAAAATGGCGTTTTGCAAATCAATTTGACGTTCTTCCCTGCTTTTCGGAGGGTTTCTTTCTGCGCGACAATGAAATTCAATTTTCTTTGGACTCTGGTTTTCGGGGGGAAACTTTTGGAACTTAGAAAAATGTAATTTGCCACCTTTCTTCCTCAGTTCCACATAGATATACTTTTTTATTTGCACCACGTCATATGCGTGCACGGCTCGGTGCATAGTCTGCGTTTCTAAACCTTTTCCCTTATAAAAATAAGGATTTTGTTAGTAATGGGTATTTTTATTTTTATTTTTTTATTGTTATTTATGTGATAAATATTAATTGATTGTCAAAGAATTGAATATCAAAAATATTACAAAGATATCATTGAAAAGTATTGATATATTAATTTTTGATTAATATCTTAAAAAAAAAAATTGTTCGTATCAAATTTCTGAAAATAAATCTATTTGGTAGTTATTAGCCAGTAACCGAGAGGGGAGCGCCTCATTTCCCATTCGTTTCAAATAGAACCAGTGGATCGAAAATTCTTGCCTTCCCGCTCGGCAGCTCATCTCTCATTTCCATCAGTTTTAGTGGAGCGGGTTACTTGAAATTACTCGCTGTCTCGCTCATCTTTCATTTCCACACACACACACGAAGACTCTCTTTTCCTCCGTCTCTCTCGACGTCGCGATTTGGGGACGCACCTCACACACGCGACCGCACCTCACGCACTTTCTCGATTTGGAGACGCAATACTCCCTGCCGGCAGAGCAGAGAAATCAGAGAACAGCAGCTATGGCGCTTCAAGGTCAGTAAAGTAACTCTGATTTTTTTCGCTCCGTATCGGTTACAGCAGCATGGCGTCTCAATGTCAGTGAAGTAGCCCCGATTTTTTTTTGGCTCCGTATCAGATTTTTTTTCCTAAAATTTTTAATGAAAAAACTTCTTTTTAAATTCTAAAATTTTATATTAAAATATCTTATAGCTCAGAGCTATTTGGTTTAATTGTTAGTTATTGTTATTGGTGTTAGTATTGTTAATTATTAATTATTATTATTGATAATTAAAATAAAATTTCAGTATTTAATTAAATTGATATTTATTTTTTATTATTTAAAATAATAAAATAATTATTTGTTATATGAGTGTATTTTATTTATAAAAAAAAAAAAAAAGGATCATGCGGGGATATTTTAATTTCAAAATACTTTTTGGATACTTTTTGGATCAGTTTTCAATAAAAAGCAATCAAACAATCATTACATGAGTTAGGATTGACGAGCAGATTTCTCTACTGTTATTGTTTGAATAAAGAAATGTGTTCATTCCAGTCAGAGAGGGGGAGCTATGAGAGCCAGCAGAGAGATTGGAGGAATAGAGAGAGAGAGAGATGGGAGAGAGAGGAAGAGGGGGATATTTTTGAGAATATGTTTGGCTTATGTGATGCCTGGCTCATAAAAATGTATGAGGTAGTATAAATATATAATGTTAAATATAAGATACGACAGAATAAGATTAATTTATCTTATAATATTTTAGAATTTTAATTCTATATTTTAATCTTATTTTTTCTTTGTAAAATCAACTAACTTCCAATCCTAAATTTATTAACAGATGATGGAGAAGGGGCTGTGCAAACACTCGTGGAGGGCTGGGCTTGTATGAGGTATATACGTGTTAACATAGCGAGTGTATTTTAGCAATTTTCTTCTTTTATGTGTTTTATAATTATCAATTGATGCAGAGCAAGGACGTGAGAAATCCCGCTGCAGAATTTGTCAACAAGCTGGAGAGATTCGGTGTCTCTATCCAGTCCTTGATGGAATTATTTACAAAAACTTTTGATGAAGTCCCGGTAACATAATTTGCTGCTATTTATCTGCTTAATAGAATCGGATATATTAAAAAGGTCAATGGATTCTTACATGTTGATTTTTCATGTTATGTTTTGCACTGTAGTTTATATTGCTAAATAGCATCCGAGAGGATAAGCTGATTGGCCAGGGAAGTTACGGCAAAGTGTTTCATGGTGTTTTGCGATCTCAAGAGGTTGCAATCAAGAAGATTACACTTCGCAACCAACCCTCAGACTTTAAAAGGGTGGTATGTTAAAATTTTGATGTTTATGCCTTTTTTCCCCCAAAATTTGTTGAATTCATACACTTTGGTCTTACTTTTGTGCAGAGAGATTTCATACTGGAGAGCTCGATGCTCGCACAAGCACACGGCCATCCCCATGTTGTACGCCTCTTTTGTGTTGTTCTTGATGCACCTAATGGGTCACTGGGGCTGGTCACGGAGTTCATGGCTAAGGGTTCTCTAAAAGATGTCATGGCGTCCAGGTATTATATGTGTTATATTATTATTATTGAATTTACGGTATATTTTTAGCATTTTTTTTTCCCTTGTAGTTTGTAAAATGTTTGAAGACCCCTCTAATTTAGTGTACTTTTGTCGCACAAAATCTGCTTCGTTTCGGTATAGTTTTCTTATCAGAAGTTAATTGGTGTTTAACAAGCAAGATATAATATTCTATTGTTTAGAGATTAATCCTGATATTTTGATTGTTTTCTTGCATACAAAATCCAAAAAGTAGGTCAGAAATTTATTTAGGCTTGGAAGTTAATTTTATCCATAATTTCTTCTTATTTATTAAATCCAACTTATAATTTTTTTTGGTTAAATTTCATTCAAAGCTTTGATTTCGTTAGTTTAATTTAACCTTTTCGTTAAATTTATCATTACATATTTTGACGTGGTGCCTCTTAGCATGCCACATCAGTAATTTTTAGAAATATTAGTAATTAGTAATGTTTTAAAAAAACATAGAAATTTCAATAAAATGAAAAAAAAAAAAAAAAAAAACAAATTAAAGAAACTAGAAAAAGAAGACCAGTTTGACCAACCACCACCGCCACCTCCTCCTCCTCCTCCATCACCACCGTCGCGACCACCACTACCACCTCCACTGTGGGCTGATACTTAACCACCGCCTTAGCAGTGAAGTTAAAGGCGACGCCTAGGCGCGCCTTAGGCGCTAGGCGCCAGCACCTTGGGGCTTTTTTGCCCCAAGGCGAGGCGAGTTTACCTAGGCGGCATTTAGGCACGCCTAGGCCTCGCCTTTGCATAGGGCGCAAGCGGCGCCTAGGTGCGCTTCCGCCAAAATAGGAATATTTAAAAAAAAAAAAAAAAACAGATATATAAACCAAAAGAACACGGCACTATAGACTTTAAAGATATATAGGATAGTCGCCTCTTCTCGGAAACGCAAGCTGCCGTAAAGATGAGTGTAATGAATGGTTGGTTGGTAGAGTGGAAGAAGATGGTGCTGAGGATGATTTTGTGTTTAATGCTTCTGATGGTTTGACATGGGGTGAGGTAGCCACTGTCGTTGGAGTTCACGAGGAAAGATTTAACATGAGACCTAGATCAGTGATAAAAGATTTAGGTGGTTCGAGTTCTAGTACTCAAGTTCAGCATATTTCGGATAGTATAATAGACGATGAGGACGAGGCAGATGATGAAGGCTACGAATCTAACGATGAAGAAGATGATGAAGCTGTACATGTGTTAGATGAGGATGATGATGCTAGCTTTTAGTTATATTTTGATGAGAGTAGAATTTTATTATTTTTACCACTTCGCATTCTTTTGATTGATTATTTTTATTTATTTCATATTTATTTCTTAATTCTATAAGAGATAAGAACTATTGTCTTTTATATTTTTGAACAAATTTTCTTAAACTAATTTAATTATTTACTTTTTACTTAAATTTTTATTTTTCTTTTATATTTCCTATAAACTTCTTTAATTTATTAAAGGCGCGCCTTACTTCGCTCAGGCACACGCCTGCGCCTTGCGCCTTGCGCCTAGGCTCTAAGAGCCCTTGGCGCCTTGATGCGCCTAAGGCCTTTGAAAACACTGCGCCTTAGACGCCGATGGGTTTTCGGGTTGGCCGAACCCATTCATTTCAATTTGGGAAAACTGCTCTCGCAACTGGTCAAAACCTAACCCCATCAAAATCCTGGACTTCGATTAGAGAAAAATCACATATTTGGGCGGATTTGTGGCAGAATGTAGGCTTCGATTTTTATTGGGTTTATGTTTTGGAGGGATGGAATCGGGAGGGCAGTAATGAATTTGGTCTATCAAGAAGAGCACGGGGGATTTTTAATAAATCTTTGATGAAGCTGTGTGGGAGATATCTGCAACGATACACACAGTGGGAGGAGACGGAAGCTCCGACTGGGAAGTTGGCCAAGCAGGAGAGACGAGCGGGAGAGTGAGTAGAAAGGAAAGGGCGTCGGCAGTGAGGGAGGTGGTGGTGGTCGCGACAGCGGTGATAGAAGTGGAAGTGGTGTAGTGGTAGTTGGTCAAGCTGGTGTTCTTTTTCTAGTTTCTTTAATTTGTTTTCTTTTTTTTTCTCATTTTTCATTTTATTTTTTCAAAAAAACTTTGATGCCACATCATGCTGATGCGGGATGCTGATTTTCCAAAAATTATTGTTGTGGTATGCTACGTGGCAGCACATCAGTGTATTTAACAGTTGATTTAATGAAATAGTCAAATTAATCTAATGAAATCAATGTTTTAAGTGATATTTAACCAAAAAAAAAAAATTATGAGTAAGATTTAATAAACACAAAAAAATTATTGGTAAAATTGACCTTTTAACTTATTTATTTATGTTACTTCTCAATTCTTGTCCTTTGTTAGTTAAAAATTCTCCCAAAATATTTCCTTAAAAAAGAAAAGGTATTTTCAAATTTTTTGAACAATACGAAAGTTTCAGTTTTTCTATTCCTTTTTAACAAGCAATGCAATAATTAATTGGTTTCTTAAAATAGTGTATGTACTATATGTTTTTGTAGTTGACAATCAATTAAGGAAACTAATTGATTGAAAAAAAGAAATATATAACATAAAGATAATTATTACCAAATTAAAGTAATTCAGAGTGTCTGCAGTTGGAGAAAAAAAAAGCTAAATCACAACCCGTGTGTCCATATTTAATTTTGATTTAGATGTCTCTACATTTATATTTTTGGTATGTTAGGTCTCTAGGTAGGCACGATATCCTTATGGTAGCGATTGGAGTAGCTGACGGCATGGCCCATATTCATTCAAGAGGTCTAGTACACCATGATATCAAACTGGAGAATATACTGGTTACCATGAGCAGGAGAGGAAATTTGTTTTGCAAGGTAAGTTTGCATTTATTTAATATAGTGCGTTCAAAGAATTTATGTACTGCTTTGAATATGGATATTTATAATTTTTTACATTATTCATAGATTTAAAGTTATGATAATGGTTTTTTTTTTTTTTTCACTTGTCAGATCAGTGATTTTGGGTTGTCCCAGAAAATTGGCACGTCGGTATCTTCTACTCCAGGGACACTGGGATACGTGGCGCCTGAGATTTGTTCGCGGGACAGTCCTCTCGTAGCAAGTCCTGAGGTACTTTTTCTTTTCCCCAGAGATTTTTTTTTTTTTACACATCTTATCCACGTTCGCTTAATAATCTATTTCGTGTATTTATTTTTTATTTAGGCTGATGTCTACTCGTTTGGAGTTTTGATGGCGCGAATTGCAGATAAAATAATGGAGAATGACTACGGTAAAAAGGAAAAGAAACGAAAAATGGTTTTAGATTTAGGTCTACCTATATATAGAATTTGATCTCTTAAATAATTGACCTTTTATTTTGCAGGTTGGAATGAGTTGATGAGAGGATGTAAATCCCGACGACCAGCCGATAGACCGAGATCCACAGAGATCCTTGCTATACTCAAAGACATCGCGACAACCATATAGGTAATTGATAAAATGACTATTATTAATTATACTTGACATTTCAAAGACATCCTTGTGCAACATATACTTGACATTTAGGACTTGTTCGGTTTACTTATTATTAATTATTATTGTTATTGTTAATTGTAGATTGTTGTTGCAGAACTCTGTTACTGACAAATAAAATGAAATTGTAGTGTTTAGTTAAAATGATATTACCTGTTGTTTAAATGATAAAATGACTATTTGAAATATATTTTTTCAATTTCATTAGAACAAATAATTTTTTTCTGTAGTTTGAGTTTCACTATTTTACCTGTAAAAGAAAAAAAGTCTCCACACATAAAATTCTCCAAATCTAACTACTTAAAACTCAAATACACTGTCTCGTTTGAATTATGATTTGAACTTGAGAGACATACCATCAAATCCACCAAGAATTAAACAGCTCACTTGTAAATGCACCCACGAGTAAAAAGAGCAAGCCTTAACAATCATCCATGCTATTATGGGATTCTAAAATGCATAATTAGTCTGAATAGCTTCCAACTAGTAAGATAAGCCAATAAGTTTGATTCTATGCTTGCAGGAGTCTTATGCCTATCAAGCATTGACAGTAATGACAAAAAAAAGTGGCCCTTTTGGTCTATGTCCTACTTTTCAATTTTCAATAATTTGGCTTATGTTCTGCATCCCTTCTCAGCATTCTCATCACAAAACCCCAAGTGTTTCAATAGCAACATAACACATGTTCCTTTAGTAAAGTTATTTGCAGAAATGGCCAACCCAAAAACAGATCCAAAATTGCAGAATTGATCTACAATTCAATCAAGTGTACGCATATAAACGCAACTATTAGCTACCCAAAAATAGTAGTCCCATGAGCACCCTTATTGCCAGACAATAAGACAGCAACCATGTCCGGGAATTCTTTTGCCAAAAAACTAACACAAAATAGTTGGTCATTGAGACAATATCACAAGCAACTGTTGCACAAATAAAGCCTACAGACCAATAGATACATGGCAAAGAGGAGATTGTTTAAGTGCGAGCATCGCACGCTGAAGTCTAGTCCGCATCATAGCTTGCTTCCCTATCATGCATTGTATGCCTTCAAATATCAAAACCTAGCCAAAGACTAATTTTTTTCAATTGTCATTTGGGTGAATATGTGGGCAAGCTTTGAAAGAGATCACCAATATGTGGGCAAGCTTTGAAAGAGATCACCAATCAATTGCAACAAGGAACAACCGATTAATATATCCAACACTTACAACTGTGTTTCCCATTACAAAATCCATGGTCGAATCTCTTCCAAGAAAACTGATGGAGCGGTAAAATAGACGAGAGGTTGGTGACTAGAGAATAGATAATATTTTTAAAGGTATTTTATTCTCTAAATTTATAATAGCAACTGTATTGTTTAAAAAGTAATTTAGAATTATTTTTTTTATCGGTAACTTTTAAGAGTAAAGTGTAACTCTAGCATTAAACTCCTAAAATTACCCAAGCACTAAATTACATTACTGTTTCAAACTAAACAGCAAAAACATTCTTGAACAGTAAAACTAAAGACCCTACTAATGACATAAACATCAATTTAATTTTAAATTTTTTAAGATTTTTTTAATACAGTCATAAATGTTTGGAGTTTTTCATTTGATTCCTATTTATATATTCCTTTCCGATCAGGGACTACTAAGATACTGGCCAATGATAGTGAGCAAGAAATTTATCCCACAACAAAGATCACTTATTTAGCATCTATTTATTTGTTGAAAAGTAATTCTTTTGTGTAAAATATTTACAGAAAAAAAATTTTACTATGAAAATAAATTATTTTTTACTATTTAACTGTTATATTGAAATCTATTGAAAATAGTTTACCGCATTTAGTGCAGATATATAGAAAATTATTCATTTTTATAACTTGCTTAATTCATAATAATTCTTCTCAATTACTCAATTACTCAATTACTTATTTGGCAGTGACCATCATGGATGACCAAACGAGGGCAGAATGCCTTAAGTCCTTCTCTGGTCGACTACTCTGGCCGACCAAACAAGCACAGAAATGACTTCATCTCTTAATGAAGTGAAGTCGTCTTTTTTAAAAATCATTATTTTTAAATTTTTGATCTTTTATTATTTTTCTTTGACTACAATTTTACTGTCATAAGATGTGAGAGAGTGCCGAAATTTTTTTATACGAAAACATTTTTAGTGAAACAAACGGACTCTTACCATGTAATGATATTTGCATTTTATCGTGTACTGATACTTGCAGATGGAAAGCAACTAGCACCTATCGAGAGCTGAAAATCAGAGCAGCTAGATGGAAAAACTAAGAAGATACTGTCGCGATTGGAAGCAATTATCCTGACGATATACTATATATGACAATTAGATTCTACAAAACTTTGAGTTGAAAAGAACAGAAAACACCTTGCGTTTTATCCCGATTGCATCGTCACCGTACATACATTAAGCACACTTGCACTAATTTCAATGGCAAACCCCCCATTTTTCCAGTCATAACCAGCAAAAATTTTCGCAGCAAATTTTCGTCAATCTTACTTCTTGCGTTTGCTCTTCAAGGTAGAACCTGAAGGATTGCTGTGCCAATTTCTTTTCCTCTGATTTATGAACCAATTATTTATCTGCTTCAAATGCAGACCTGTTTCCTGCACCAGCCTTGCCTTGTCCTCCTCCTGAGACAATACAGCGAAAACATTTTGAGGCGTCATTAGAAAAAAAACAGAGTCCCTTGGGTCGCCTCAATAATGAAAAACTTTAATGTCCATTTTCGAGGTCTTTAAGTTATAATCTTATGAAGGGAAAGGGTATGTAATTTATACCTACTATGAAATTCACGACCTAATGGCCCTTCTAACAAACAAATAAAAAACAAAAGAGAAAAAAACACGTATGGTCAATTTGCTTCGTGAGACTTACAGTGGGATATGGCCACTTGGAATGCGATTGCCACCAAGCTTTTAGTATCGAGGCGGTGTCGCCTGGCAGCTTTCCTGCTCTTCTCTTACGCAGAATTTCCTCTCTAATGTCCACTATTTTCTCCTTGTAATCCTGAACAGCAGAAAGGTGCTCATTCCGCAATGTTCATGAAATGAAATAGCATTAAGTTAATTTGGTGCATTCTAACCTGTTTCAGCTCATGCTTCAATTCCTGCCTTACACGCTCCATCAAGGACCTCTCAGTTTCAGTGGGCACAAGAGGGCCAAATCCCATGTTATCAAGCCCGTCCAAACTTCCATCGTATAAGTTCGTATCGCTATCTGTGTGATCTTCATCATCATCAGACATTGTCGCACCAGTGCCTTCACCTGGAGACACACCTGTTGTGCATGTTGGAACATGGCTTAGTTCTAAGTTTAGGAAACTCATATTTTAGTCAAGATCGATTACTGCAGAAGCACAATAGAGAAAAGTCATGAAAAAGTTAGGATTTTCAAACATCCAGAAGAAAAAGCTTATATTTATAAAATATACTGGGAGAAATTGATATGAGATAAATGAAATAGGCCCGCAGGAATGAGGTAAAGATGAAGAAAAACATCGTGTCTAAATAAAAAAGTAAAAATCAAATAATGCAAGAACGCATTGTGATAGGAAATTTCTGTCCAGTTCAAGAACCCAATAAGTATTGCAGAAACAATTCACACCAAGCATTGTTGCTAAGGCATGATAACAATAATGAACCACACATATAGCCTTGGCTTATGTAAATACTTCTCCCCCCACCCTAAAGAAAATCAGTAACTTCTCAAAAGGGATGGAACACAGCATCGACATTGCAGAACTCTACAAGCTAACGAATGATCCTCTTCTTAATTTCAGATGATAACTGCATGGTTGGAGAATGTGAGATAAGCAGCCGCATGGGTCAAACCCTGACATCCCTACTAAATAGCAGATGATGGATTAGTTTACTGCAGGAAAAAAGAAAAAGCCACCATATATTGTGCACAAACATAATGGAGTGCAACCTGAACATAGTGCCAAGCTAATTTTGGACCGTTATCGCTATACCTAAATATGTGAATCTAATTGTAAAGGAAAAATTATAAAAAATAAGGGATCAAAAAGCAGATCAACTAAGCTTCTATGAAAAGCCACTATGCATTGTAAAATGGATGAAAAAACTGATGTCACAGAACATGCAAGAAATACTGACAAGAGATTACCACTTTCACCTATTCA